>BTHU01000014.1:16064119-16544119 GCA_036184795.1 Tokudaia tokunoshimensis
TCAGATGCAGGTATTTGCACTCAATCAACCACTGCTGACCCCTGTGGTTGAATTAGGAAAAAGCTGGAAGAAGCTGAGGAGGAGGGAAGACCCTATAGGAGGACCAGCAGTCTCAATCAACCTAGGCCCCTGAGATCTCTCAGACACTAGACCACCAACCAGGCAGCATACACCAGCTGACATGAGACCCCCACCACATATACAGTAGAGGACTGCCGAGTCTGGTCAGATAAGAAACACCTAACCGTCAAGAGACTGGAGGCCTCAGGGAGTTTACAGGTCTGGTGGGGTGGGGAATGGGGACATCCTCATGGAGATGGGGGTCTGGGGGAGGTATGGGATGTGGAACAGCTCGAGAGTGGACTGGGAGGGGAATAAAATCTGGAGTTTGAAAGAAAGAAAAGAAAAGAAAGAAAGAAAGAAAGAATGAAAGAAAAGAAAGAAAGATTGAGACTCTCTTCTCCCATTAGTACTTTTTATGAGAGACATGCACATATCTGAGAGACATGCAGTAAATATTCTAATAGCCAGAAAACTGTATTTTATTTGCTCAGTTTGAAGAAATACCATGATTTCAGTTCTTCAAGGCTTTAAGGGCAATTTGCAGCTGCATATTTGGTTCCAAGCTCTTCCACTCATCTTAACATTCACACTGCTTTGAGGCATAGTCCTAAGTCCATGCTTAAATGCTACAAGTAATGATCGCAGTCACTACCTCCCCTGTGAGTTCACACCTCCCTAGTAATCCAGTAAGTTCTTACTGCATTGAGTCTTTCTGTTTATAGCATCTTCTTCTTTTTACCTTTATTGGTTTGAAACTTTGAAAAAGTAGCATGCTCCACCAATCAAAAGTTCAGAGTAAACCGTGTGATCAGAAATGGAAATTGGAAGTTGTAGGGCCAAAAAGATGATTGATGGCTTTTTCCTCAATGAGAGAAAAAAAAAAACTAAAAAAACATTAAATATATAAATGTAACATATCACCATGACATATATCGAGATAACAATAACATTTGTTATTTTGGTTGAATTATGATAATAATGATAATAATAGCCAACATTTTCAATCATCTTGGTTACTGAGAATAATTTGTAAATGAGGAAACAGGTTGATGATATTGTGGTGGGTAGTCAAGTTGACATGATATAGAACTGCCAAGGAATGTCATCTTATTGCAAGATTTCCTAATCATTGGTCTGGAGGCATGTCTGTGGGGGGTTATGTTTATTACAATACCCCCACTGTGGGTGCCACCACTCCTTATGTAGGAGATTTTGGACAGTATAAAGAAAAGGAAGAAAGCTAGCACAAGTACGAGCAGAGATGCCTACACTCTACCATGGTTGCAATGTGATTTGATGCTTCTAGTTTCTGCCACTCTGACTTCCCCTCAGCGATGTCTATAACTTGTAACTGTGAGCCCTTTTTTCCCTGTAGCCCCTTTCCTTGGGGTATTTTATCATTACAACAGGCCTGTAAGTTAATGGCTCTCTCTAGGGCCTGCATAGTAACTGAGTTCTTTAGGGGAGTCTTAAGTGAGTTTTAATTACATTCAAAAGAAGTGAATATTTCATCAATATATTTTAGTAACAGTTCTATGGGAAGGTCCTTCAGAAGTTACATGAATAGGGTATACCCAGAGAAGACACCAAGACTTAAAGAATGAAGCCCCAGCTCTCTATCTCTGGTCGTCACTAACTAGAGTTCAATGGAAGAATCAACATGGGACTTGTTTGTACTTTTTAAAAGGGTTTTTTGTAAGTCAAGAAGTATTGTGCTAAGCACAAAGGAACAGAGACAAAATGAATGGCTTTATAAAAGAAATGAATCCTAGGATTCTTCTGCCACGAGATATTAGTATGATCTCGTTAACCACTGCAGATCTGTCTTCAGTAAAAACCCACAAACGAATACCCGTCTGTGTGATTGGAAGAAGCAAGTGACTTTTTGAGATTAAGAGTGAAACAGCTCAACCAGGAAAATATCGACACAAGCCTTCAACGCTTGTGGCCGTATACAGGATTTTTATGGAAGCAAAAGAACAAAACAGTGATATAGTCCAGCCCTTGTGCCAAATTACATACACAAGGCCCACAGGGTACTCACCCCATCTCTACTTCCCTGCTAAGTGGCTGTTGAAAGACCAAAACCACAGAGACATTTGCCGGCCTCTGAAAGAGCGCTCATTAATGAATTCATGCATTTATTTATTCTTTCACTTAATCCTCAAATATTTGAAGAGTCTAGCTACCTAGAAACTGTCTCCTGGAGGCACAGCCAGTTCTCAGGGGAAGCTAGGAAGGATGTTTGAACTGGCGTTTTCCGGTAAGAGTCATCTAAAAATGTTTCTTCTTAAAAAAATTGTTCTTAAGAAAGAAAACTGCTGGACTTTGAGGAATATCAGCAATTTATCTGGTTAATAACATAAGCTAGACTATTTCTAAAGGTGCTCCTAAGTTGGCTGTGCCTTGAACCATATGGTTCCGTGTTGAATTATTGCAATGAGTCTCCAACTCCAGGGTTCTGAAGCTCATATTTTTGAAGGTCATATTTTTTCTTCAACTAATCAAGGCTTTGGATTTAGTCTTTACCACAGATGCTGAAAAGAGTTTATACTCCTGGGTGATGTGAAGCAGGGAAATAAATGAAAGATATTTTAAAAAGAATGAACCCTTTTGGAAATCAGTTACATATTAGGCAAATTACACACATTGTGTGTGTGGTTCTTATAGGAAGTAGATCAGTTAGGTAGTCTATTACCCATATTTTCCACAAGATAAACCTGTCCAGCAGGCAGCCTTCTGTCACATAGTCACATACCTTGTCTTGGGCTGGGCAAAGCTGGGCTTCTAATTCACATCTGCCTGCTTCCCGAGTCATGCTCTTATTACCAAGTGCGTGTAATTTACCTTGATTTTATCGAACACTTCACTCACGTGTGCCTACTAGGCTGTACCAGACTATGAACTATACTAATGAGTATTAAAATTCATTCCAAGTAGAGAAAATTAATCAAAATACATTGGTTCATGGCAAAAAAAGGTAGGAGTATAGAGAGTGGGATAAAGGAAATCAAGACTGCAGAGTCAGAGGAGGCCTCACTGGGAAGTAGGAAGCATCAGATATTTGAAGGAGAAACCAGAGTCAGTTAAGCAAGCGCCGATGGGACAGACATTTCCTGAGAAGAGAAAAGCAAGCGAAAAGCTCTGAGAGGTATGTTGGTATGTTTAAGAAGAGTGATGTGGGTGTTCTGATAGGCTAGAGGGAAGCCAGGACGGAGAGAGTGACAGAAGAGTCACCGCAGTTACTGCTAGGGAGCAGACTGTGTGAGGTTGCGCATGCCAGAGTAAAGATGTTGAGAAGCGAAATCTCAGAATACTACGAGTTGCTAAATAACATGGTTGCCTATGTTTCTAACTATCACTCTGACTTCCATGATAAAATAGCCTATAGGAGGGAGAAGTAAGAGTTGAGCAAACTTGGGAGTTAAGCAAATGTGAGAGGTGGTACCCTCTTGAGCAAGAATGGAAACCCCAACATGCTTGCCCGGAATAAGATTCTATACCACCTTTTGGGATGAATAACAAGTATAAGTTCCCAAGGGAATATAAATATGAGTTATCTGAGATATACTTTGAAAGAAATAATGGAATGATGGAGCAAGATCCCAATGGTCAAGGGGCTAGCATTTGTAAGAGCGGAAAAGTATCAAGTGTTTCCTCACGAGGTGGACTTGACTCTATGAGTGTGTCAAGATTAGAACAAGCAAGGGAAAGTAAGACCTGGAGAGTGGCTACAATGTGGAGACAGTGGGCCAGATTAGGGGTGGAGTAGGGAACTTATTTATTTTCTATAAAAGATCAGAGGGTAGCTACATTAATCTTATATGCCATATGGTCTCTGTGTAACTCTGAGAGTTTACTGCTAAATGCAAAAACCAAAACTAACCAAACAAAACAACCCAACAACAAACAACAACAAAGTCAGCCATGGACAATATGCACAAGAATGAGTGGTTCTGCATGCTAATCTGCTAATCATACTTTACTCAGAAATAGTGATTCAGACTTGACTAAAGGATAGTCTCTTAGTTAGGTCACTGTTATTTCGATTAAATAGCATGACAACAAGTAACTTGGGAGGAAAGGATTTATTTTTCTTAAATTTTCAGAGCAGGAATTGGAGCAGGAAACTTGAGGTAGGGGCTGAGGCAGAGGCCGTGGAGGAGTGCTACTTATTGACTTTCTCCTCAAGGTCCACTCAGCCTGCTTTCTTAAAGCACCCAGGACCATAAGCCCAGGGCTGTCATCACATACAATGGACTGGATCCTCCCCCATCAATCGCTTATTAAGAAAATGCCCCACAAATGTATCTACAGCTGAATCTTATGGAGACATTTTCTCAATTGACATACTCTCTTGTCAGATGACTCTAGTTTGTGTCAAGTTGTCCTAAAACTAGCCAGTGCAGATATGAAAGAATTTAATCAAGAAGACTTGGCAAAGGGAGTCATATAAACACATAGCAATGTTATCAAAAATAACATCATCTTTCCTTCCTATCCTGTTCTCTGTCTCTCTCTGTCTCTCTCTCTTCCTCTCTCCCTCCCTCCTCCCTCCAGAATCGTAGGATTGCTTGTAACCCAGGTAGGTTTCTCTGTGTAGCTGTACTGCCTAGATGGCAGACACAAGCCACTAACTGGGTCCTTTGAAGTACTGGGATCCACCTCAGGACATCTGATGTTAGCCAAGCATACTCTACCAGCATATCTACACTCATTCTCCCTACAAAAGTCTCCACAAAAGTCAGTATTTCATTACTGCTCTCTTGATTATTCCCTGAAAGCAAAATAAAACAATGACAGCAAATGTGCAAGTCTCAGCTGCGTAGAAGTTATCACAAACTCAAAACACAAACTAAAAGGCACACTTTCTTCCCATTCTTTCTTAAGAAAAAATTTAGATTTATTTTCTAAGTGTGAGTGTTTTGTTCACGTCTCTGTATGTGCACCATATGTGTGCCTAGAGTCTGCAGGTTTCAGAAGAGGGTGTTGAATCCCCTGAAACTGAAGTCACAGTGAGTTGTGATTTACCAAATAGAATTGGCCTCTTCTGCAAGAGCACCAAGCTCTCTAAATCTCTGAACCATCTCTTTAGCTCCTTTCCTATGATTTCTTAAGAAGTGGAGGCTTTCTGGAGGCCAGCTTCCACATCCCACATTGCACTCTAATAAAAATCATCCCCAAAGATATTCACCTAATAATATAATATTCAGATTAAGCTGGCAGCTGCTTTCCCTCAAGATGAAGCTCACAGTGTATTTCAACACAGACCCCAGCATCCCTTTTATAGAATACTGGGCTCTTTTTACTCATATCTATCATCTGTTCTTTTTTTTTTTTTTGCACTTTAGTTAAAAACAGACAAACAATCCAACCAAGCATTGTAGGCCTGGGGATGGGGCTTAGTGGTAGAGCAATTGCTGAGCGTCTGTGAGGTTTCGAACTATAAAAGAGATGTTTTTACATTTGTCTACCTATTTGTTGTTGTTCTTTGAAGCAGGACATCATGTGTGCATGTTGACCTTGAACTCATGATGAACTGGAGGTTGACTCTGAGTTCCCGATCTCTGGCCCCTAAGTGCTGTGATTACTGCATGCCTAACTTTAGACCTGTTTTTGGCCGCTTCTGACAAGTTGTTCTTCATTCCATTAGCATCTGGTTTCCACTGGTGTATTGGGCCAATGTGGAAACTCTCTAGGCTCAGTTCGGAAGTCTGAGTGTGACATTTCAGCTTGCCTGAAGGAGGAGGAGAAGGAATAAGAGACATTGAGGTATAGAGCTATAGGTCTGTACTACAGAGACATTGAGATATAGTGCTATAGGTCTGTACTACAGGGCCAAGACTGCACAGTAGGCCCAGCAGGGGTGGAGGGCATGGTATGTGTTCATGGTTTTGTGTCCAGAATGACTGGAGCTCCCAGAGGGAGAAGGGGCTACAAAAGTGACATTGAGGGTCACTGAAATTAAATGCTCTTTGGAAATGGCCTCTGTGTAGCCCTTCACCTTTTCTGTGTAGTGCCTTTTCCCTGTTCCTCAAATTGAACTGTTTCTGAAGTCACACCTATTGCAGAGCCTTCTCTGGGCCACTGAAGAACAACAGAATAGAGCTAAAGAGTAGTGAGAGGCCCCTCAGAGGATTGGATTTCCTCGTTATCCCTTTGTGACAGATGGTATTTGAAGTGGAAAAGAGGATCTCATTTAACAGTTGTCCTTTGCTCCCAGGAACTTGGTGGGCCTGGGCAAACACAGTGACAGGGAAGACATGGGTTGTCACTACATCAGTGCTAGTCCTCCATCCATCATACAGCTTAGCCCAGGAGGCATGGTGCCCCTGTTCTTTTAACTTCTGTTTCTCCTAAGTTATGATACCTCAGAAGTAATGGTCATTTGGATTGTTGTGTTTCATCATCATCTACACTCTCTAGCCTACAAAAGTCTCCATCTTGAGAAGTGACCTTTGTTTCTCTTTATGAATTAAAATCTACAAACAAAGGATCTGTCAGAAGCCACAGTTCCATCAAAAAAAAAAAAGAATGGAATTCAATTCAGAGGGAATGGTGGGCTTTGCCCAGCCTTTTCTAATGAAACTACTCCTTGGGAAATATGTTTACACTGACACAGCACTTGGCCTGCAACCAGTGGAGTTATTAATGTAAATGATTCCAGTCTTGTGGTTTGATAGAAAGATTAATGGTCTTGAAGCTCAGTGATAAATGCTGTGCTTTGTGTAATGAGGTCAACAATCGCCAAGTGCCACTGGAGGCCTCTGACTTGGAGAAACAGTGGTTAAGATCTGAATGTTGTTGGTTCATCTGTGTGATGGGACTCTGATGCTTAGAAAGCCAGCCCCAGCTACTGAGCTGCTAATTAACTCTAACTGCTTTCAGGTTCTCTTGGGACATCCTATCATCTGGCCCTCTTAAAAAATTAAAAACTGAACCACATTAGTAGAACTCAAACGAGATAAGATCTACCCTTAATACTACTCCATTAAACGATATACTCTTCCTGTTCTTTGTTCTAATATATACCACAATATGCCACTAAATTCATGAGTCATACATTTTGCTCAGTTTCTATTATGAAAGATAACTTTTGATTGATGATTGATTTAATATCGGTACTCCCTACATCTTATTGTACTGACTAATTTTTGTATTTATCAAAACTCATATTGCAACTAACAGAAATCTATCCCAAAATATCTTAAGAATAAATGAGTTATTTGACTTCCATGTAAAAAGTTTTGTGGGTAGATTTAGATATCTAGTAATTAACATATTTCATTCTGAAATTTTCTCTGCTTTATAGGATGTGGAAATTGGGACAGGAAGGAAGGATGCTTATGACCAAATTTTTGCTCTGGTAGCAATGTCTTCCAGGCATTTGAGAAGAATGAATTTTCTATATGATTTAAGCAGAAAAACAATACTACTTTAAGCAAAAGAAAAAAGTCAAGGATGTTTGCAAGAAAATATTCTTAGGTATGCATTTCGGGTAGGTTGGTGAAGCTTTGATAATAAACTGCAGATTTTCCTGTGTTGGCCATAGTGTATCATGTAGGGTCTCTAGACAGTGAAACTGCAGTAAGAGTTAAGCCTTGGCAGGATTATTATACTAACTATATGAAGAGTAGATTCAACAAAATTAAGATGGAGTAGTGGTTGTTCATCATGAAATGGAAGGCTTTTTTTTTATTTTCTAAGTTTTTTTTATTTACATTCAAAATCATTTCCCCTTTCCCGTTTCCTCCCTCCCCAAAAGTCCCATAAGCCCTCTTCCCTCCTCCTGTTCCCCATTCAACCCCCTCTCGCTTCTCTGTCCTGGCATTCCCCTACATCCAGTCTTGCCAGGACCAGGGGTCTCTCCTTCCATCTTCTTGCAAATCTATTGATATGCGAATTGTGTCTAGGGTATTCCGAGATTCTGGGTTAATATCTCCTTATCAGTGACTGCATACCATGTGTGTTCTTTTGTGATTGGGTTACCTCACTAAGGATGATATTTTCAAGTTCTGATCATTTGCCTAGGAATTTTGTGAGTTCATTGTTTTTAATTGCAGAGTAGTATTGAAATGGAAGGCTTTAAGAACCTTACCTTAGATGAAACTGATGGAAATACAGAAAGGAGAAAAAGGATTGAATATATCTGAAATGTTGACTATGCAGGAGTTAGTCACCAATTATAAGCTAGAGTACAGAAGCAGAAGAGATTAAAGTAGGGGGAATAGGTAAAATACTACCTCAGGTCTTCATGGGAAATGGCATTCTGAGATAGGACGAATATAGATAAATGAAGAGAAGGCTTGCTGGTGTGGGTGAGTGTTTAAGTGTATGACAGCCTGGTGTGGAGCATGGCACCATGTAATAAGCTCACAGAAGGACCAGCAAACATCACCTGGGAGAGGTTCAGAATGTTACCTGTGAAGCAAGCATGAAGAAGGCATGGTTACTATGTGTTCTAGACCTCAGGTGGAGAACTTTTGAATCTACTGTTTTCTCATTTGTGCAAGTCTAAGAGTAATATTTGCAGGGGGCAGGGAAGACTATTTTAGAAATAACAAGAGCCAAATAATCACAGTCAGAAGGCCAGCTGTATAGGAAGTGATCAAAACTATCATTTTCCAATGCAGAAAGTTTAGGAATCATAGCCTGGTGGGAATGTGGACTTGAATGAGATAAGGAGGACAGAAGATTCAGCATTACAGCCGGATTTTACAGAATTATCTAGGATAGACCCCAGAGGTCTGTCTTAAGATTGTCCCAGGTGTTGGGGATTGGTTATAATGCTTCATCTTATTTCGGCTCCCAAAAAGCCACACTTCCACACCTGAGGTCCCTGCTCAAAGCTGACTTTGATCGTTAATAAAGAATTGCCATACATTCAATGGCTAGGCAGAAAGACGGAAGCAGGATTTTTAGGTTGTACAGTTGAGGGCTGGGAGAGAGAGGAGAGGAGGTATGTACCAAGACTGGGAAGCAGAAAGATGAAACTTAAAGGCCCTCTGGCAGGTAAGAGGCCACTTCCCATTGGGTCTGGAGTAGCAGAGGGGAAATGTTGATTTAGCAAGTTGACTCAGGAAAGTTAGAGGGAAAAATATATGCTAACCACAGGGAGATTTAAAAGTGCCCAGCCATGACACTCCCGGAGGATCCTGCTATACCACTCCTGGGCATATACCCAGAGGCTTCCCCTGCGTGCAATAAGGACACATGCTCCACTATGTTCATAGCAGCCTTATTTATAATAGCCAGAAGCTGGAAAGAACCCAGATGTCCCTCAACAGAGGAATGGATTCAGAAGATGTGGTATATTTACACAATGGAATACTACTCTGCAATTAAAAACAATGAATTCACGAAATTCCTAGGCAAATGGTCAGAACTTGAAAATATCATCCTTAGTGAGGTAACCCAATCACAAAAAAACAAACATGGTATGCAGTCACTGATAAGGGGAAATTAACCCAGAATCTTGGAATACCCTAGACACAATTCGCTTATCAATAGATTTCCAAGAAGATGGAAGGAGAGACCCCTGGTCCTGGAAAGACTGAATGTAGGGGAATGCCAGGACAGAGAAGCGAGAGGGGGTTGAATGGGGAAAAGAGGGAGGGAAGGGGGCTTATGGGACTTTCAGGGAGGGAGGAAACGGGAAAGGGGAAATGATTTGGAATGTAAATAAAAAAACTTAGAAAATAAATAAAAGAAAATTCTTTATGCAAAAAGAAATCTATTGGGAACATTAAACATGATAGAAGTAGAAAAAAAAATCAAAAAAAATCAAAAAAAAAAAAAAATAAAAGTGCCCAGCCACTGAGATGGTCAAGGTCTATCAAAATTAGCTGGTGTGTGTGTGTGTGTGTGTGTGTGTGTGTGTGTGTGTGTGTGTGTGAGAATCTCAAATCCCAAGAGAGCTCTTGGGTGAGTGAGGTATGCCTGTGACCCGCCAGGTGCCAAAGCAGTTTAACTATTTCACTACTGTGTCCAGGAATTTGTAAATATAGTCCTAAAATTTCAAAAGGGTACTGAATAAAAGCATTTTATTTAAATATTATAGTTATCATAATGGAATACTATTCATTCATATGGAAAAATGAAAGTTTTTCATTTGTAATAATATGACTGAAACGCTTAAATCATGTAACCAGACAGAAAGAAAATGTCAGCCCAAATATAGACTTATGATTACTAAAGACTGAGAATGATCAAGGTACATGGATACAGAGGAGGCTGTATTTGGTTACTGTTTACCGTATGCATGTGTTGAAATACCATGCCAAACTTCAATAATGTGAAAGTAACATAATAAAGTAAAATAAATTGAAAACATTTAAAATAATGAAAAAAATATGAAAGATATCAGGGCTACCAAGATGGCTCAGCGAGTAAAGGTACTTACTGGAAAGCCATAGGGCCTGGGTTTGATCTTGGAGATCCACATTACAGAAAGAGAAAGTCCACTTCTCTAAGTTGCCCTCTGACTTCCACAGGGCACTGTGATATGAGCTTAAGCACACACACACACACACACATACATACACACACACGATTGATTTTTTAAAAAGTTATTTGAATGTTAAAACTAAATAAAGTTGTCAGTATAAACTATAGTAGTTAGTTTTAGATGCCATTGATATTAATTGAAGATAAGAGAGATGAGGTATGAAACCTTAACTATTAAGGACCTAGCAAGGAGGTTTAGATCAAGGAGCTTATAATGATAAAATAGTTTTGAGAAGGAAAGACTAACCAGATAACAAATTAGAAGGAATCGAAATCTCAACTATCAAATACCATCATTTATAAGATACTACCAGGGTACCAGTGACACATTTTAATACTTTTAGTGCTGGTTGAGTGTGATAATCAGTTTGGATATTTTTCTAATGATATTTTGTAGCCTAATGGAATATTAAGAAATTCATGATGGTCAAGACATACATAGCATTATAAATCTAAGGAAATGTGTGAATGAGGACATGACTAGGGTACTGGGCAAAATCATTTTGAGACAGCAGAAACTATTACAGAATGTATATGAGGGCATCCCTGGAAGTGTCCATTACCTGTATTCCATCCTGCCAAGAGTTTGAAAGGCAATGATACCATGTGAAGAAAGTTCCCTTCATGACTTAAGTTAA
This sequence comes from Tokudaia tokunoshimensis, assembly GCA_036184795.1. Taxonomy (NCBI): domain Eukaryota; kingdom Metazoa; phylum Chordata; class Mammalia; order Rodentia; family Muridae; genus Tokudaia; species Tokudaia tokunoshimensis. The sequence goes on from BTHU01000014.1 coordinate 16,075,327, forward strand.
TGATCTAATACATCAACGCAGATAAGTACCACGTCACATGATCAGAATGGTCAGATAATAGCATGCTCATCAAATGAAAGAAATAAGCAGTACTCAAACATACTATTGGTAGTGGCCCTAGGAATCTTCATCAATAAGTCTGGGTAGTGAAACCTTCCCAGAGTTCCCAGTGAGTCTGGAATTGACTTCGCCAAACCTAAAATGTGATGATTCTATGCCTTCATGTTGAGCTGGAAGGCATAATTTGGCTTTCCCACTCATGCCTTCTTACACTGTTTTGTATACAGTGAAGACTGTGTTTACATGTAAATTAATGCTCTCATGCTTGTTCTGGCTCTTGGCTTGCTGGTGAACACACCCTCTGAGTCTGTGAGCACAAGAGTCAGATGTCCATGATGTGCCTGGAACTACGGAAACACACTAGCAGTCTGTTTTGTTGCTTATCGTAGAAGCCCCGCCACCATCATGTAAAGAAAATGAGGTGATATGTGCTCATCTAAGGGCAAAGCAAAAACTAAATAAAAAAACCTCAAGTCCCATAGTGCACTCACATTAATCTTTGGTGAGCATCAATAATCACGGCATTTTCCCAGCCCAGGAGGCTTGTCTGATTATACAGTGACTGGGAAAAACACTGGAAAGACCAACATTGTCAACTCATTAGTCACATGACTGTTTTTACTTTTTCATTTTTGAGTGACTTGGATGTGCTCTCTGTCAGGTCCCAGTCCTGTTAAAAACATATTTGAAGACGATGGGTTCATATTCAATGTCTTAATATTAGAGACAAACTCTTTTTTCCTAAGGTCAACCTTTGATATTCATTGTAAACCAGGCAACTAGGATGATAGTATTTTCTTCCCAGGAAGTTAATAAAATGCAGTTTAGTGTTAGCCTCCTCTACCGTTCCGTACAAAGCTGCCTTGCTTTAGTTACTGCTGAGTAGATGTTCCTTGAATGGACCTTAAGGGCCTGTGCAAAGAGCCAAGAAATAGATAGCAATTTTTGAATATGTTAGGTATTGTTCATATAGCATATGGAATTAAGCTGACATGATATAGGGAACATATGGAAATGAGGAAATTGCAGTTATTTAATTTTTAGAGTGTATTTTCCCCAAGTATGCACAGCCTACTTTGCTTGAATGGCTAATTGTTTCTTTCTCTCTAGCTGACGTTCCTTTTGTGTGAAGTGGCCATGACAGAGGCCATAGCATTAAAGTCAAACCCTGCCTCTTCGGTGCTGATTTTTGAAGCTGTCAAGACTTAAAACAAACATACAAATAAAAGGAACAAGAAAATTCAAGGCTCCAGAGATCAATTCCCAGGACTTTAGTGAGAATACAAGAGACAGGAAATTATGGATTAACTCAGCTGAAATCTGTGTGGCATTAACGGTGTAAATACTTTGTCAATAGCATGGGTAACACCGATTTTCAAGTGTCATCCAACATCAATTATTTATAACTTAGGCTCTTAGGTATCCTGGAAGCACAACATCTACAGTGACATTTATTAAGACAAGATGCACCTAAGAAGTCAAGGTCTCTAGGGTATTCTGAGATTCTGGGTCAATATCCCCTTATCAGTGACTTCATACCAATAGATTTCTAAAAAGATGGAAGGAGAGACCCCTGGTCCTGGAAAGACTGGATGTAGGGGAACGCCAGGACAGAGTAATGAGAGGGGGTTGAACGGAGAAAAGAGGGAGGGAAGGGGGCTTATGGGACTTTCGGGGAGGGAGGAAACGGGAAAGGGGAAGTGATTTGGAATGTAAATTAAAAAAATAAAATAAAATTAAATTAAAAAAAAAAAAGAAAAAAAAAAAAGAAGTCAAGGTCTCCACTGTGAAGGTATTGTTCTTACGGTGACTTGTTTTCTTCCGCAAGTCAAATCCATTCTGTGTAATACTACTAAGAAAGCACACTGCACAGAGGCTAGTCTAAGAAGATTCAAAAGTTTTGTTTTTGTCCAAACAATGTATGTTTTAGTAGAAATTTTTTTTTTCTGGAATTTAGGATACTGTATGGTAAGAAAGGCCTTTAGCCCCAACACATGAAAGACTAAGTCGAGAGAAGTAATAGTTCAAAGCTATCCTAGGCTATGTGGAGTTATTGTCTTTCCCAAGTCAACTCTCTCTCAAGATTATGTAAAAGTTCATGAAAAAGAAATTTCTAAGCCCTTTGAATTGCAAGAGTGCCATATTAAAGCTCTATTGGCAAGGTAAGTTTATTTGGGTATTTGAATTGCCAAATCTTGAAAAACAATTTCAAGGGTACACATTTTAGTCAAATGAAAGACTATTTTCTATGAAATGCTAACTTTTCCTTGTTGTAAATGTGTTAATACTTTTACACAGAGCTTTAATTCACCTGCTCACAGAACCAAGGCATAAGTGTATTTCCTAGTCAGTCTTGAATCCATGACTAATTTCTATAATTTAGTGCTAAATTTCAGTTCCTGTTGAATTTAAGCTCATTTTAATGTTCATCTAAGCAAGCCAAAATTATGAAAATAATCTCTCAGAAAAATGTCTATTAATACAATATAAAGGCAAAGCATGGACAATAATTGTCCCGATTTGAGGTTTGGCATGCAGTACTTTTTCTATTGCAGAGAATGTAGCAGTTTTAAAGAAAGAAATGTACATATATATAGTTACATGAAAATGAAAGCCATGAGAGTTTCTGAAATTCTATTCAAGTTGTACTAAAGATGATTAGTACAAACCCACAGGGCTATCCCAAGTCAGCAACACTGTAGTCGAGTGTTTTGTAACACAAATGTTTCTGTATAAAGAATAAAGCCATTTGGTTACATATTGCATGATGCACCCAAACAAAATGGATCATTTGAAAAATGGAAATGCATTGAGTGCCTTAAATATTGTCCTTCCAAATCCTTTCTTGAATTTTTGACATCTAGTATCTCAGAATATAAGCAGAATTAAAAATATAATTACTTAATGTAAGATGATATAATATTTAATACAATGAGACCCCAAATGACCTTAATGTGTATCTATAACAGGGGTGAATTTAACAGGGGGAAAGATAACTGTGTGTATCAAGACTATGCTGTGTCTAGATGAAGGCAGAGAGCAGAATGATATTTATATTCAGTTAATGCGAAAGATTCTCCCCCACCAAAATCACTAGAAGTTAGTGAAGGGCATGGGGCAGATTTTCCCTTTCAGCCCTTTGTGAAATCTGCAGAGCTCTCCTGCTAGCCTCCAGAATTGACACAGGACATTTCTATTGCTTAGATGACTCAGTTTGTTTGAATAATCCAGTACTTTGTCATGACATCACCAGGAAATTTATATAACATACTTTTAAAATTACATTTTCTAAGGATGAGGTGATGTTTCTCACATCCTCACTGTGCCGGTTTGAAGAATCTTCAAATCAAGAGTCTCTAAGCACACCACAAAGAGTCACCAGGCGTCTCTGAAAACTTCCAAAGAACCCAGGTGCTTTCAAGAGTACTTAATAAATCCAGCCTCCAATGATGTTTCATGGCAAGGGGGAAAAGTAGAGAATATTTTTTGAATGTGCCATGAAGGGCCTCTAGCACACTTTCCAATAGAGTCTTTACTCTTTTTCTGAAATCTTATAATCAGTCTTTACTATTCACATTTCTATTGAAAATACATTCAGTATAAAAGATGCTAATAATGTCCAGTATCCCAAGAATAATCTATGTATTCTAAGCTTTAATAATCTATGTAATCTAAGCTTTGATGAAAACCCTAGGATGCTTGAAGTGCCAAGAACATGGGATGTCAGCTGAGGAAATCTGCATGCCATGCACAGGAGACTGAATGTGTGCGGGCCAAATAGAAAGACCGCAGAGGTCAGGATGCCTTGTCCATTAGAACTCATAGCATGCTAAAGTTAAAAGTGGGCTACTTTCATACTTTGTGTGGCTGACAGACATTTGAATTTAGTGTCTTAAACATGGTAACTATTGCTTCAACCCCTCTACTCACCCATAAGTTATCTAGAATGAAAGGAAGATGACAAGCAGGCTTAGAAGGAGGGAAGGGTTTTCACGGGATAGAGGCAGAGTGTGACCCAGAAATGGCATTGTAAAACACATTTTGAAGAATCATCCTTTAATTAGTAAAAAGCCTAGATTTACACAAAGACCATCTTCTGACCTCTCCTGGGGGTTGGGGGGGGGAAGCAAATTCCTATGCTCTATTTGTCTCAAGAAACTTGGTCACTGTGTGATCTAAGTCAGACATGAATACTCTTTGCCCACTACATTAGTGAGCTTTCTTATCACTGTGACAGAAGCATCTAACGGTAATGGCATAAAGGGCAGAAGGCATATTGCACAGAGTGTTAGACTGTTGAGTAATGACAAGGGAGGGCTTAGGTAGAGAGCAGTTCTTGTCAGGCTCTATCAAGAAGCAGAGATCTAGGAAATGCTGGTGTTGGATGGACTTCTCCCTTAGTCCCTCTTACTCCATCTGGGTCCCAAGGACATGGTGCACCCACATTTATGTTGGGACCACCATCTTCACTTAATCCCATAACAAGCCAGATGTGTGCTCCAATCTCCATAAAATTCTAAGTCCAGTCAAGCTGACAGTGAAAGCCATCAGAGGCCCACCCTTTTGTATTTTGATACCCAAAAATGTCATTTAAGAAGATGACATTCTGCAGCTAGTCCTCAAGAGGCTCACACCCACCTCATAAACAAAGCAAAAGACATTTAATCCATAGCCCCAAGTATTCCAATGTGGCTGAAGAGTTCCAGCTGAAACACCCTTCTGATGCTTAATTCTTAATCTTTCCTGTCTACCCTTTAAAATGATTATGCACTTTCAATATACAATATCACAGAGTAAAGATTTCTATTCCAAAAGAGAAGGTGGGTGCATACAAAGGAGAGTTCAAAGCAAGACTGACACCCATCAGTCAAGATTCACATCTGAACTTCTGGGCGTATGGTGGAGTGCTATGAGTTCTAATGGACAAGGCATCCTGACCTCTGCGGTCTTTCTATTTGGCCCGCACACATTCAGTCTCCTGTGCATGGCATGCAGATTTCCTCAGCTGACATCCCATGTTCTTGGCACTTCAAGCATCCTAGGGTTTTCATCAAAGCTTAGGCTCCATCTGTATTGATCCACATATAATTTTCTCACAAGGCCCTGCCACATCTTTACTAGCCTCCCAGGCCTTCTGAAAATGATAAGTTGAAGCCTCCATGTCCCCATAACACTTGCATTCCACCTGCTACAAACCAAAGGTCAATGTGGACAACCCTGATCAGTACAGAGACTATTAGACCGTGGCTGGTCTAATGAGGGTCTGGTCAGTTGAACACAAGCTGTCTCCCAGATGATCAGGGAAATTCCATGTTCTCTCTTATCAAGGGAAAGTCTTGTAAATAAGTCTTAAGTCTCCCCGGAGAATCTAAATGCAGTCAAGTTCATCAATCGTCAAACCCCATAGCCAACTACTGTTACTTATATAGTACATTTTCTGCATCTAATAGATTTTTGAAATTATGCTCCCTTAAAATTTTCTTTGTGCAACTTTGCCAACATGAAGCAGTTCCCTAAGTAGTCAGGTGGAATAGCCAACTACTGTTACTTATATAGTATATTTTCTGCATCTAATAGATTTTTGAAATTATGCTCCCTTAAAATTTTCTTTGTGCAACTTGCCAACATGAAGCAGTTCCCTAAGTAGTCAGGTGGAATATAGATCTAGGGCATTTTGCGGTCATTATCTCAGGCTTCTGTGGGCTTGGGGCAATTTCCTTAGCTTCTCTAAGCTTCATTGTCCTTATCTATAAAACCCCTGTTACACAAGGCTCTTTCAGTTATCAAGTAATAATAACTCCTACTACACAAAGCTATTTTAGTTATCAAGTTAATTTAGAGGCCAGGCATTTACTGAAGAGTTAATATACAGCAAATTTGGAATCTTTCCAAAAATTATAATCTCAATTTCAAGCTGTTACTATTAATTGAAGAGGAGCAGGATACAGGTGGGAAGTTTTGCAATCTACAGAGTAAGTGCAAATCATTTGAGATTTAACAACAGATATACAAAGGTTAATTGATTTTTGGCACACTCAAAAATTTCATAGAGTTCTTTGTGTGATTTAGGAAGTTGTGAGACCCTACAAATAAATGGCTATCTTATAAGCTGAAGCAAATAAGCAACACATTATGATTCTCAAGACTTAAACAACAGATTGGGGAGCAAAGAGAAAATGAATGGCTGAAAAGGAGAAAATACACTATATGTATGTATATGTATATATAATATATATTATATATATAAAAGATTAATGTATATGACTGTTTTGCCTACATGTATATCTGTGTACCATGTGTGTGTCTTGTGCCTGCAGAGGCCAGAAGAGTGTGTCATATGCCCTAGAACTGGAGTTTCAGAGAATTGGGAATCTAATCTGGGTCCACTGAAGAGCAGCCAATACTTTTAACTGCTGAGTCATCTCTCCAGCCTATATAATTCAGCTAGGAACTCTTAAATGCTTATTTTATGACTGTGTTCCCTGTGTTACCCATAAGTTTGCTTTGCTTCTTATGTAGACATTTCATATATGTTCTTTAAAATGTTTCTTCCCCTCAGACCTGTAGTTTTCCTGTTAACTAATCTTATTTAGGAGAGAGATATTTTATTATCTTTGCAGCAATCAGCTTTTCATCCTGGTACTAAAATATCTGAGATTTTCAACTTCATGAGAGGGAATGTTTTGGCATGTGCTTTCAGAGGCTTCCGTTCTACAGCTGTTGGCTTCATTTTTAGGGATGAGGAAGAACAGCAGAATGGAAGAGTGTGATAAGGCAAACCATCTAATGGTGGCAGGAGCAAAAGGGGAAAGAGAAGAGGCTGAGTCCCAATAGTCGTTGTAAGGGGATGCTCCAAATTGTCCAACCTTCCTTCCACTCTGAAAGGCTCCAGCTCTTCCTAAAATGCCAGCAGATCAGTGACAAAATCTTTAGTATATTGGGACTGTGGGGGATATCATATCCATATAGCTCTGGGCATGGCAGCACACAACTCTAATCCTAGCATTTGGGGCACTGAGGGAAGGGCATTGCCATGCGTTTGAGACCAGTTAGGGCCACTTTGAAGGCCTCTGTCTCAAACAAACAAACCTATCTTATAACGGTTCTTAAAATTGCAGAACTTCAATGTTAATATCTGAATTCTCAAACTTTAGTCATCTTCAACTAAATGTCACTTCTTAACTTTTCATAAACATTACCTATTCACAAATTGGTATATATGTCTCATTTTTGTCTTAGAAATAAAACACATAATAGTAATTTTACCCATATGATCCCATTAATATTGTTAAGCCATCTTGCTTGACCTTGTCAAATTTTTCTGATACTACCTTCTCTTTCTTGGTTAATCACATGGCCTTCGCCTCATTTGAGAGACTTTAGAAGAAAAATAATTATTGAGTTGGATATTTATAACATATCTTTCACAGATATCAATTTATCATGTAATTTTGTCTGGATTTGGTCTCTCTATATATTTGTTGCCCATTAGGAAGTGGAGTAACTGAGTTTTAGGCACTTGCTTCTTCCCTTCACTTAGTTCTTCATATGGGAAGAATATTCTGCATTGTGGCTCTGTAGATTTGCCCCAACTCCTATGTAAAGCATGTTAACATTTTTTATGGTTTTTTAAATTATAATGATTATTTCCAGGAATGTTTTCTTGGAATCTATTTGTAAAAACAGAATAGTCAGAGTCTAACATTCAAAACATGAGTCAACTAATGAGCGGAAGAAGAAATATTAAATCACTAGCTTTCCACATTTCAATGGAAAGTCTGATACCAAAGAATTGGGCAAGCTAGACAAAAGGTGCTGAAAAACTGAAGAAAGAGGCAGATAGGTCCAAGGTTGAACAGCATAGTACTTTGTTGGGAAACTACGGACAAGATCAATGGGAAAGTGCCAGACTGTGGACTCCTGTGATGTAAGGAAGAACACTTTATGGTGGCCAGGGTAAAGGGGACTTTCAGATAAGTTGGAGTCTGCTTGATTTGTGTTGTGTTAGCATTAAAGACTCCAGACACGTTCCTGATACCAGGTGCACTATGAATCTCTCCACACCAATTGTAGTTTTGTTTTTCAATAAAATTCAGAGACTACATGGAAGAAAATGACCGGTGTTACTCTAGTTATCTACAGTCAGATTAGGCTAGATCCCTGTGGTACCCTGTACTCAGTGGAACTCCGCAAAAAACTAGATCTTAAGACACCATTTATCTTGTTTTCTCTTGTTCTCACCATGATTAACTTGAATATGAAAGACATTACTGTCCTCAAATTGGCTTTCATTTTACTTGATAAAATTGAGTTTTATAATTGTCTTCAATGCCTATGTATTCTATCACAATATAAAGTATATAATATACACTGACTTATAGTTTCCTATAGAAAAATTATTTTCACAAAAAAATAAAAGGAACCAAAAAGTGATTTTTGAGTCAGAGAAATAAAACTGAAATATGACACAATTAAAAACGCTATAATAAATAAAAAGGAAATATTACTAATATCAAGTATTGGTTAAAATTATGAATGATTTGAGTTCTAATTGTTTCAACAAAGGAATACCATGGGAAGCAATTACATTTTTTCACATTATGTAATTTCAAAAATGTATGCAAATTCAGTGTACAGTAGCATCATTCATAATAATCTCAGTGTATAAACAAGCCATATATCCTTCAACACTACTATGGATAGATAAGTGAGGTATAGTCATATAAACATTGAGGCAATGGACAGGCTGTTTCTACATAAGCAGCATAAGAAACCCTATAGCACAACGTTGAGCAAAGGAACTAGACACGAACCTTACTGAACACATGCATATAACATCTATGGGACAAAACTAATCCACAGTGTTAAATGTTTATCTTCTAACTGTCCTAGTAGTAATCTGCAGTCAGAAAAACTAATTCTTATGTTTGTACTATAAAACAGATAAGACATTCCAGAAAATCAGTAGTTAATACTAACAGGAGATATCTATATCTATTTCTATATCTGTATCTATATCTATATATGTATATATATGTATATGCATATATGAATATATATATATACACATTCAGTAAAATCCACTTGAGAATCATCATGAATCAAAGCACATCATGGAAGGCAAGCTTCAGAAAGTCTCTCTGTCCTCCAAACACCTTTAGCTTCACTCCTTCCCAAACTAATCCTGGACTTTTGACATCATACATTAATTTGAACTATATATAATGAATTAATTATATGTCTTTTTTGTATCTATGCTCTATATAACATTATGTTTGAGATGTTTAAATGTAACATTAAAATTAAAGTATTTTATATATGAAGAGATTTTAGCATCTTATTATGTATAATAATAATAAAAATGGAAGAAAACGCAGTTGTCATACAGTTATCAAAAATGTTAAAAATCCTGGAGGAAATCACAAGGTAACAAATTATTACATTCGATTTAATTAATACTCTGCTCAAATCAAAACTTGTATAGAACTGAAAGGCAAATAAATATCCATGAAAATCTGTCCAACAGAAAAAAAATGACAGAAAAATTATCACATAAGTTATATATAAACAACTTCCATTAATTATTGAGGCAAACAACCATAACTGACTGAACAGAAAATTAGGACATTGGGCTATATACAGACATAAACTAAAGTAAACACATATGTATCAAATTAGCAAATACGTTTAATTCATCAGACATCTTACAATAATCTGAATTTCTGCTAACTATTTACATATAAAGGTATTTCATAATACTTTAACCAATCTAAATACTTAATAGTAAGTAGAATAGCCTATGGATAATAGAGCATCTGGAGTCACGAAACATCCTAATGGATATTTGACCGTAAAGAGACAGTCTTTGGGGTTCAATGTAAATCATAACACAAGAAGTTTAAAAGACTACATCTTTTACCTTGAGCTCTGGTAACCTAGCAGCAGGCGCCCATCCTGACAGCTGTTTGTCAAAGTCTTCATAATTTTTCAGCTCCCTACCAGTTTTCCCTGATAAGGGACAGTGTGCCCAGCCTGGGACAGAGAGCTGTGTTCCCCCAAGTAAGGGATTAAAAAAAATAACACTTGGGAAATAATTCACTTTTTCTTTATTTCTTTAAAGGTGTTTGTGAGGTCATTGGCCCCATTGTGGATTCAGGGATTAGTTTGATCAGAATCCGGTTCAGTCATTAATCAAACAGAGTATAAGTAATTGCTACAATCTAATCTAAAAACTATAAATTTCAGTGGAACCACCCAGGTATAAATGTCACTGATTCATTCTCATGGATTCTTAGTCATGCATTTATTGCCTATTTCAGTTAATAAAATAATGACTAATAAATAAATACACTCATTCTTTGAGAGCAAACACCCTACGTTCCCAATAGTGCTCCTTAAGCACTTGCTTCCAGGACCCCGATATTAGAATATTTAAGCATTCTCATTTCCTGTTAAAGGCATTTTAAAAGGTGCAGTCATCCGGGGGAGGGGGGATCCGGACAGCTACTGAGATGCATAGCTATGTATTTAGTAAGGAGTTACTCTGAAGGATGGTATAAGGCCCCAGGCTGGTCCCTGGCAACTCTCCCATTTGCCCTCTTCTTCTCCTGTTCTTAAGCTGCTTAGAAGCTGTGAAGAGCTTTTGGGTCACATCACTGGCTATTTGGTTTCTTCTTTTATCTATTTAAGTTTCCCTTGACAGTCACTCTGCCTCTATGTTGCTTTGTTATAAACAACAACTTAAAATAACATGCTAATCCTCACCCTTATCTAGTTAGCAACAGAGCAATCACAAAATACTGCAACATTCTCCATGGCAAATTACATACAGAACTCAAGGCACACGCTATAATTTGCTACACTCTTCGACCTTATCTGAATTTTAAAAATGCAAAGGTATTTATGATTTTTATTGTTCAGATTTTACCACTGTTTCACGGACAATGTGATTGACATCTGGGGGAGAATCTTTTCATGAATTGCCCAATGTAATACATTTTAATATTAGCCAAAATATGTATGTAGTAAGTAAATCATTCCACGATGTGCCACCCCATCCAAGCCTTAGATTCCTTCTATACAAGATTTGATGATCATGAAGTTTTCCCATCAGCTTCAAGTCCCTGTGTCTCTGGGATTGGCTGTATGAGACCAACAATATGGGACAAATGAAACATCTACCCCTTGCTTAAGTGTGGGGGCCATGTTCCCTTATAGTGCAGCATTGTTATTTATATATGACCCATGACCTTGAACACATCTATTATAATTACATAGTTTTAAATTATTCTTGACTGCTTGTTTTGGGGTCTCTTAGCAGAATAAGATATTATTGGTACATATCTATCACCATGAAAATTTCTGGTCCTTGCTAGGTACTAGGAGTTTAGATAAAGACTTAGTAGGCCACAGCCTAAATCAGAGAAATCAATTATTTTTCAAAGAAAAGAAAATACAAAACAAAACAAAAACAACAAAGGAACTAGGCATTGCAATGCTAACCAACATGTCTCTAAACTTCTATGTATACACATCTCTTTTAAATTGTATAACATTGCATTAGTTATGACAACATGTGACATAGGTCTTTACTTCCAACACTATGGAAGCAGAACTATAGCAGTCATATCTCTCTGAGGTCAAGCCCATCCTGGTCTACACAGCAAGTACCAGGACAGTCTGGGCTACATAGAGAGAACCTGCCTCAAACAAAACAAAACAAAATTTCACACTATATTGCAATTTATCTTTCGAATTAGATTTTGGTAATAGAAAGCTTTCTAACAACTTTCCATGCATGATACAGGTCATGGCTTCTTTCACACTTTTTACTTATTTCTTAGGAGAATTTTGGTATACTATTTGGTGTGTGTGTGTGTGTGTATGTGTGTGTGTGTGTGTGTGTGTGTGTGTGTGTGTGTGCCCAAGCTATATTCTGGTAAAGAATTTGGTAAAAAAATAAAGACAAAAACAAAAACCAAAAATACTTGATAGAATATTTTTAAAGTTGAAATCTAAAGCATCTCAGAAATGTAGACAGTTACAAAAGACACAGCTTTGTTCCAATGTAAATATTTACTCCATAAAACTATTACAGCTAGGAAAGTATATGCAACATGTTTGAGATCCAGTGTCATCCACATAAAAAGACCTCAACCTCCATTCAAGATAAAAAAAAAAGGCAAGAGACCATTCATATCTTCTACCATAAAAATGAGAATGAACCAAAATGCCTACAGAACCATGTTTTGTTTGTTTAAGCTCAGTAGGAAACTGATGCTGCTCAATTACATGGTGAATGTAAACTCAAGTTGACAAGCCCCTCTGAGGGAAGACAAGACAGAGACAAGCCCTCTGATATCCAGTGGAGCACTGAACAAAGGTGGTTGCCACAGAACTGGATAAGAGGGACACTTGATGAATTTCTGAGTTTGGTGTTGTCCACTGGTAAGCTTACCTTTACCAGTCATGTCTTTCCTTGGCTGTAGGACCCAATGCTTACAAGTAAGATCTGTGAAGATAATGGAGATTGAATGAAAAGGGAACTCTTTAGGAATTTGATTTCTATCTTATGTTGATGGTTACACAGCTGACAGATACCATAATTCATCAGAATCAATGGATCAACAGATGCTGGGACAAAGTTTATTATATGTAAACTTGGTTGCAATGAAGAATTAAAAAGTTGTAAACCAGTCATTTCAAATCTAACTTGCACAAATTAAAGATGTTCATTTATAGTCTCCCCATTTCTAATCTTCTTGACTCATACATCAAGCAGAATTATTACCTGATGCAACAATTAGGACCTGAAGTTATTTTCAACTTGTATTTTTAATCTCCTTGTGGTGGTTTGAAGATGCTTGACCCAGGGAGTAGCACTGTTAAGAGGTATGGCCTTGTTAGAGGAAGTGGATCACTATGGTAAGTAGACTTTGAGACCCTCCTCCTAACTGCCTGGAAGTCAGTCTCTCCTGGCTATGGTTGGGTCAAGATGCAGAACTCTCAGCTCATTCTCCAGCACCATGTTTGCCTGCGTGATGCCATGATTCCTCTATGATGTTAATGGACTACCATTAAAGTTCTGAACCTATAAGCCAGCTCCAACTAAATGTTGTCCTTTATAACAGTTGCCATGGTCATGGTGTCTCTTTACAGAAATGGAAACCCTAACTAAGACAGTACTTTTTGGTCCACATCAAATTTTCTGTCTTTGCTTTAGAGCACACTTGCTATCAAAGATCATATTTCCATGGCACATTTCTCTCAATTTCTTACTAATTTCAGTGTTGCTTCTTTGAGCAAGACTAACACCATGTGTTGTCTGAATCAATTAATGAACCCCATGACTCTTTTCCTATAATCCACACTTAATACAGCTGCCTGATAATCCCAGTAAGATATGAATAATAGCTGCTGTTTTTTAATCACCCTTTATTAGTTACTCTTCTATTGCTGTGATACAACACCATGATCTAGGCAACATATAAAAGAAATAGTTTATTTGGAATTATGATTCCGGAAGGTGAGAGTCTGTGTTGGAAGAGAAAAGTCATGATTATGGGACCTGGAGATGAGGGCTCCCATTTAAACATCAAGCATGGATCACAGAAAGGGAACTGGGAATGGTGTGTGTTTTTTAAAATCTCAAAGCCAGTGATGTAATTCTTCCAGCAAATGCCTCTAGTGATGTAATTCCTCTAGTAAAGAAAATTTGAAAGATTTGATGCTGATGAAAAAAAAACCAAAACAAAACAAAACATTGTGATCAACAAGCTTTAGTCCTTCCTGATTCGGAGACAACTATGGCTTGAATAGGATGGGGCATTACGAAACATTTGGCTTGTGACACGCATGTATTTTATGAAATAAAAATGTATTACATTGCATAATTCATTCCTCCTAAACTTACCTAAACAGGGCCACCAACTGGAGACCAAGTATATGAATACTAGAGCATATAGGAGTCATTTTCATTTAAAACATTACAAGCCCACAAATTTTAAAATAACTTGAAGCATAAAACCAATAACTTGACCATGGGTCATTCTAGTCATTTTGGGCAACCATAAACAATGCTATATGTTTGATGGAGAACAGAAAATAATACATTTATTTTCTTGTAATTCTGGAAGCTGGAGGTCTGCCATCAGGGTTCTACCCATTCTTATTTTAATTATGTGGTTCATTCTTTTGTTTTATTCAGACACTTAACAATTTCTCTTGTCTATGCCTTGCAACCAAAGAGTACTAGGATCATGTCTATAGCTAATGCTGTATCTTGGCTTTAAGGAGAGAATCTGCACAGTATGGGGAGTCATGTAGTTTGGGAGTGGTGGGAGGAGCTAATCACAGGCTCAGGTTTGTGCTAAGTAATTTTGGAAGAGATTCAATGAAGCATAGTTTTACTTCTAGATTGTAGGTTGTAGACTAATCAAGGGAAAGCATATTAGCAGATTCCTTAATCTTTAGCTAGAAAGAATTATATGAGACTAAATCTATAGATGAAAAAAATATTGAGAATCAGCTGTTGTTATAGTAGCTGCATGAAAGACATACTTGGTTATTTTGTAATTTTTACAGTTTTCTTTTTTTCTATATGATATGGTTATCATCTGGTTTCATTTTTGCTCCGCTCTAGTTGTGAAGGTGAGTTTGTCTGATTACATTTTGTGTAAAATATTTCATGTTGGGAAGGAGGATGACGTAGTAGCCATCTCCCAGCTGATAGCAATTGGAAGCTTCTATGTTTGCAATTCATCTAAAATATACACTCCTAATATTTTCCTCCCCATTATGGCATTATTTTTGTTACTTTTTCGCATAGGGCATGTCATTGCAGTGGCACAAGAAAGAAACAAACTTGCTGTTTATTATCCCACTACTTATGTTTTACTATGTGTAAATTTCAGAATTGCAAATCCGGCTGTCTAGTTTCCATGTTCATTATGTGCCTCTCAAACATAATAGAGAGGAAATATGTCTTAGTAAATGAATTTGTTCAATCACTATTTTTCTTTGAAAAAAAAATAAATCAAGTTATAAAAATTCCAGAGTCTGAGCAAACGGCTTCACAGTGCATAAGCTTAAGCAGAACTGGGGGAAAGTTAAAATAGAGTCAGCAGAGAACCACACAGTACGACTACCGTATTACTATACACATTGGCGCAGGCAGTTTTAGATCGGTATTAAAGTGTTGGATTATCACTTACACAATGAGTCACTGAGGTTTTTTTCTTTCCAATAGAAAAATGGTAACTGATTCAATATAAAGTTGTGCTGGTTAGTTTTTGTCAACTTGACACAAGGTAGAGTTATCTAAGAACATAAACCTCGATTGGAAAATGTCCCACAGAATTGCCTATAGGTGATCTCAGTGGTTGCTCACTGGGGCTGGTGCCATCACTGGCATGTGGTCTTGAGTAGATAGGAAATCAACTGAGCAAGCGATGGGGGAACAAACAGGAATCAGTTGTACTCCATGGCCTCTGCTTCAGTTCCTGCCTCCAGGTTCCTGCTTGATTTCCTGTTCTGACTTCCCTTGATGATGGCATGTGATGTGAAAACATGAGCTAAATAAATACATATTCCCCCAAAATTTGTTTTGGGTCACAGTCTTTATTAAAACAATAGAAACTAAACTAGAATGAAAGAAAAACTTTTCTATTAGGCAAACTGCTAAGGGAAGCAAAATTACACATTCAATTACTATATGTTTTGGGAGGAATCAAGTTATTGTCCTGGCAATACACCTCCATGTATTTACATGGTTTACAAGTGAAATTTCAGTAGTTTTCGTAAATAAGCAGAGAGAAGAAACTTACTTTGGGAGATTATACACATGTCCCACAAGGTCATTGTTTACAGTATTTTGTGACACGATCTTCTTTGAAGTTACTTGTGTGCATATCAAACCACTTTGTACACATAAGGATTTCACTAGCCAATAAAATGAATATGAGTGCAGCAAACAGAATAGGAAATATCTTTGTTCATCATCCCCAGTTGGTGAAGGTCCAGGGGCACCTGAACATCATCTGGGTCACTGTGCCCTCAGTATTGAAACGATCTCTGTTTAAAATTCTCGAAGCTAGACCTTCTTAAACTTTTCCTTAATTTTTAAATGATTTCCTTCTTTGTGTTTTTATTTTAAGGAAATAGATCATACTGCTTTGTCAAAATTAGGACACCGAGGATGGAGGATGCTGAGTTTTAGGAAATAATGAGCTAAAACTCCTGTGAGTTTTTAAGTCTGTGTGGTCAACAGAAGACTGTTGGGAGACTTTGTGTGAAAGTGTGTCTCTGTGTATTCAGTTATTAATGTTGTACCAGCAGAGAGCTAAGTACTAGCTGGGTCTTGGTACTGTTGTTCCTCTGGCCTATCACCAGACTTTTATTTTGTGAACATTCATTCTTCCTTACTTGCCTCTTGGGTATGATAACGAGCTGAAGGCCAATAGCTGAGCAGGAAGTGGAAGGCAGAAATTCTGGGCAGAGATAGGGACTCTGGGAGAAGAATTAAGACATGGGAGTTTCACCAGTGGACTCAACAATGGATGGATAGACCAGAGCAGAGCAGGTAGACTTTGCCATGTGATGTGATGTAGGTCAGAATTAGTCAGGTTAAGATGTTGAGCTGACTGGGAAATTGCCCAAGCAAAAGCCTAAGCTTTAAAATATTAAAAAGACTCATTATTTATATCATGAGTGGGTCTGAGAAAATTCCACTATAGAAGACCATCTGTCATATTACCTAGATATCAGGATATAGGATATATGTGCTAGCAATCATATCATGACACTGCATGACAGTAAATGCACTGAGTGCTTTACAATTACAATGCAGATTTATGACAACTTGTATAGTAAAGATTATAACACACACACACACAAAAGATACTGAATTTCACCTTATAATTGACATGGTAAGCATAAACTTCTAGGCAGAATGAAAACTCCCCAATGATACCTAGGTCCAAGTCTTTGAGCTTATGGACATTTTACATGGAAGAAAGAGCAAATCATTTAGAATGTAAGAAGAAACCATTACCCTGGATTGTCTGAGTAGAACTAGTGAAGCCCAAGGGTCCTCACAAAAGGACAGAGGGACAGTCAGAGAATGGACATGATGATTGAGACCGATGTGCATAGACCGATGACTATGAAGATGAAGGATAGATCATGATGGAAGAGTGCACATGGCCACTAGAGGCAGGGAAGGAGGAACATCTCGCCCTGGAGCTTTTGAGGTAGTTTATTATAGCAGCAATAGAAATAAAACAGATATATGAAGCAAGACAGCTCTCTGTTGTGTATCATATGAGAGTTTGGTTATTTTAACCAACTCCTGAACTTGTTGACTATGTTAGGCCGATTAGGCTAAAGAAAAGCAATAATCTCCACCTAGGTAATGTTGACCATGCTGACTCTGTATAAAACTACTTCATGAAACATAATGTCCATTCTGCAATGTGAAGGAACTATATTCTCTTAGATTGCCCTGGATGAAATTATTTCCTTAGTCTGTCTAAAACAGTTTATTTCCTGATAAATAATCATGCAGCTTTCATGTTGTATCAACAATATGTGCTTACTATATGACTACTCAGACTGCTAGTTTTAACATATATATTAATTTTCATGCTCCAATCAATTTGTATTTATGTGTATGTTTTGAAGTACCATGGTGGAAACACAGCTAAATTAAGGTATCATCAAACATAGTCACAAACCAGGGCAATTACTCTTATCATCACTCTTGATTCTGCCCAGGGCTTATGATCAGATTAGAGTATTTTCTCAGATACCAGTTTTTCTGGTAAGGTTATATGAGGTGAATCTTCAAGATTGGTGGAGATCATCACAGTATGTTCTTACTTCTTCCATTTTCAGGTCTATAGTTGGATAGAGATAGAGACTTTCTGAGAGAAAATTCAAAGTATCATGATATTTGTAAATTCTCATTTCACTTAACAAAATTTTATTGATATTGATAAAAATTGATATATTGTTATTATGTGTTGGAGGAGTGGGATTAGAGGAAGAATCGAGCTTGTTTTTAAATGCAGAAGCTTTAAATGAAGGAGCAAAATTGAAAGTAAAAGTGTTCGTGTGGCTACCATTTGGGAGAACAAAAATGGAGGAAGAACTCTGTTGGCATTAACTCATTTCATGGATGTTAGCAGAAAGTTTAGATTTCACAGAGAGAAAGAGCAGTGGTGACAGGTATTAAATATTGACCCATCTTCTTTACTGCAAGTATTCTGCATCAGTGAGAGGATATCTTGGTCAATAATGGGGAAGACAGAACCTCAACAATGCTCCACATTTATGGAGGGGAACTTAAAAGAATGTGTCATTTAGTCTCTGCAGAAGCTCTCTACATTCCTTATGTTGTAACTCTTCAGCACAGTTTCTTATACTGTGCTGATGCCTCCTCCCATCATAAAATTATTGTGTTGTTACTCCATACTGTACTTTTGCTACAGTTAAGAATCATATGCAGGATATCTGCTATGTGACTCCTACAGGGATCTCAACCCACAGGGTGAGAACCACTGGTCAATAGGATACAAGTTGACATTGACTGCTGTCTTGGATGGTGTTGTGTCCCAAACTAAACATCACTGGATCAGAAGATGGCTTCAGTCATATGATCACTGGCATTCTTTCCTCTGGCACCACTGAGACCAACCATCATTGATCAAAAGAATTCCTATTAAGTAGATACATCCTCAACTTTGATATGGTTCTGTTCTTCTGTTTACAGAGACCTGAAAAGGTTGCTTGCCCTTCTACTGGGCTCGTTATCTTAAGTTTCAAATTAATACATGTCCAGAAGGTAAACTGAGTGACAACTATAATTAATTTATTCTTCTATGCTCATTTTTCAAAAGCACAACCAGTGGTGATGTGAAGTTACCTGCTATTTCATCATTAAGCCTGACAAATACAGAGGCAGATGCTCACAGCCAACCATTGGACTGAGCCTGGGGTCCCCAATGGAGGAGTTAGAGAAAGGACTGAAGGAGCTGAAGGGGTTTGCAACCCCATAGGAAAAACAACAACATCAACCAACCAGACCCCCCCCTTCACAGAGTTCCAAGGGACTAAACTACCAACCAAAGAATGCACATGGAGGGACCCATGGCTCTAGCCAAATATGTAGCAGAGGATGGCCTTGTCAGACATAAATGGGAGCAGAGGCCCTAGGTCCTGTGGAGCTCGATGCCCCAGTGTAGGGGAATGCCAGGGTGGGGAGGCAGGATGGGTGAGGAGGTAGGATGGGTGGGTGGGTGAGCACCCTCATAGAAACTGGGGGAAGGGGGATAGAATAGGGGGTTTCCAGAGGGGAAAATGGGAAAGTTGATAACATTTGAAATGTAAACAAATAAAACATTCAATAAAAAAACTCAGAAACAAAAGAATGTACAAGAATTTCATATAGTAGCATGTAACTAAGTGGTCTACTCACTGTAGTACCCTAGGAATGGCTGAAGATCAAAGGAAAGTCTAGGTATATAAAAAGGGTTAAATTTTTATTTTTCCTTCTGATTTTTTTTGTTTTGGTTTTGGTCTTTAAAAGTTATTAACATAGTGTTACTCTTCTGTGTGTGCATGCACCCTAGTAGAATTGAGCTGGTTCTCTCTTTCTACCTGAAGTGAGTTCTGAGATCAGGCAGAGGTTGCCAGACTCATATAGCAGATGCCTTTACCACTGAGCTGTCCTGCAGGCTCATTCATGATCTTTCCTGATATATTGCCATTGGCACTGTCTTCCTTGCCTGGTGAAGACTGACTTTTGTTTTCTATTCCATTCAGTGGAGTAGAAAGTATTCTGAAACTTGTACTTGAAGCTTTGATCAGATAGCAGTTTTCTTACCCAACTCAAGAGTCATGGCCCTTCAAGATCTTTTACTGGGCTCAAGAGGACAACAGAAAGGAATATCTTCTTCTATTATATCTTCCCTAACAATTTAATACCCACAG
Organism: Tokudaia tokunoshimensis; assembly: GCA_036184795.1. Lineage (NCBI taxonomy): Eukaryota > Metazoa > Chordata > Mammalia > Rodentia > Muridae > Tokudaia > Tokudaia tokunoshimensis. The sequence continues at coordinate 16,095,376 of BTHU01000014.1, forward strand.
TAACAATCCAAATATAATAACTGTATTTTTCCCCCTAGGGAGGACAACAGCAGACAACCTACACTTATTCTGTGGTGGTAGAAGGCCAGTTCCTTCAGGCATACATGCATATATTATTCAACAAATGCTCTTTTAAACTCAAGGCATATCGGAGGGGATGCATTAGATGCATCTCTAATCTTATAGAGATTATATGGCGATGAAGACATTCTTGCCACAGGCACTTGATCCTGCACTCTGCAGAAGCTCTCTACCTTCCTTATGTTGTAACTCTTCAGCACAGTTTCTTATACTGTGCTGATGCCTCCTCCCATCATAAAATTATTGTGTTGTTACTCCATACTGTACTTTTGCTACAGTTAAGAATCATATACAGGATATTTGCTATGTGACTCCTACAGGGATCTCAACCCACAGGGTGAGAACCACTGGTCAATAGGATACAAGCCATGGGTAGTTGCTAGCTGCTGGTAGAGGAAAAGACATTTTTTTTCTAAAAGTGAAGTTCCTCGTAAGACCATCACGCTCCACTGGAAGACCATACGTCCAAGAATATTTGGATAGCATGGCACAAACTGATCTTGTTTGGTAACACACAGGCCATAAAATCAGGGCATAGAGGTGGGTGAAGGATCTGGGAAAGTTGGAGTAAAGGTGGTAACTATGATCAGAATGTACCACATGACATTATCAAATAATTCATTTATAATCAAAAGAGAACATCTGGCGATTTGCAGATTATATCAGAACATGGCACACCCATCCCCCTTCCCCGTCATTTAGTCATGTGCATCAAATAACACAAAGCCATGAGATTTGGCTTTGCAGAAAAGCATTGTGCTTAGTTTATAATCTGCAAAAATTCTCCACAGTAGTGATACAGTGCAGTGTGCCATCCAGAGAAAAGAGGGTAACATGTGGCCAGGATGATCAAGTCACAACTGGGCACATAACTTTCCTACTTTCCTTCCAGGTGAAAACCTGTCCTAGGTATATATATTTCTAACTTTCTGAAATTTGTAGAATCAGAAAGCCAAGGCTCAACACAGCCATGATGTCGACCTTATGTGTCTTAATGAGATATTCCATCTCAAGGAGCACTTGTTCTTCCAGAATAACATGAAAACCAACAATTTTGCAGAGGAAAAAAACATTCAAGTGATGAGAAACACACATGTTGAATAAAAAAAAAAATCAATCAATGCAAGCTGGAACTTGATCCCTAATGCTAGGGTTCTTCAAAACCTGTGAAAATTCCTTGGACATAATAGACTTCTACTTGAGAATTCTCATTTTCTAACATCATCAGACTTACCTATAAGTCAAACTAAAATGACTTTATCATCACAACTGGTTGAGTATACAGATATTACTTGGAAGTTTTACCCTAAGAAAATATATAATTTGTGTGATGTTACAGAAATGAGTGATAATCAAACAGACCAAAGTATAGGTGCAAGATTATATATCAAGGAAAGAAAAGTTTCAGTTTGCCTGCTGGTTAAGTGAATACAGGAAGTCTAAAGACTCCAATTAGAAAAGGATCTTTATAGGAAGGGAAAATACTGTGATGTGAAAGTCACAATAATAGTTTAGTAAAACAATTATCTATCCATCTATCTATCTGTCTGTCTGTCTGTTTATATGCATCTGTCTTATCATCTATCTACCTCTATCATCATTCTATTTATCATCTATATATAAATCAAATGACTGATCGATCATCTACCTAACATTCTGACTACCCAGTTTCATATTAAGATTCAAGACAATAGTAGGAGCATTAAAGTTGAGAACTACTTTCCTGATCATTTGATTGGTTGAGTCAAAACAACAGTCACCCCAACCACCTTAAAATTTATTTCAACATCATCTGATAATTATTTATTCTACCTTAAAATGGTCTCGATGCTGAATTGCATTGTGTATTGACAAACAAAGAGTGAGATTCTCTTCAAAGGGTTACCCTCATTACCAGGAATGGGCATAATTACACTCTACCAGAACGTACAGTACCTTGGTAATATGACTAGCCCAATTGCTTGTTCAAACAAATATTGTCTGTGGTTTGTTTGATGTCTTTTCCAGTGACTACCTGTTCTCACAGGATAGGGAGAAGTTGATATGGAGTGATTTTGTCTTTACAGTGGCTTGATTCAGCTCCAAAAAATGTTGTGTTTTTTTAAATAAAGAAGGATATTAGAGCTATTGACAGTTGCTTTTAAATCACCATTGTTAAAACTATGTTCTAGTGATGAAAAAATAGTAATTCAGAATGAAAAACTTCTTATAACTGAACTCATCCATTTGAGAAAATCCTCAGAAATACTCAATTTTTCTATAAAACTAATAAGCAGTTTCTACAATACCTACTAATTATTGTAAAACCATCTAGATTCTTGGAATTCTTTGGACTTAATTACAATATTATGAAAATCATTATTCTCTCATCAGAGCAAGGGGTATGGAGCTGGCCAGCAATGTTGGAAACTTGATCATTTGTTTGATAGTTTACTTCAAGCCAGTTGTCTCAATTTCCTGACCTGAATATCAAGTGATAGAAAGTTCCAGTCGCTTCAATGGTTACTGAGTGAGTAAGGTCGTTAATAGCTCTAGTGTGTATAAAGCAGATACCCTCACAGTCTTATCACTACATTGCAGCGACTGTTATCATCATTGCTATGACTCAGTAGCTTCACACTGCTCTAAGAACTAAACTCAGAAATTTACTTTTAATGCTCCTCTGCTACCTACTTGACCAAACTACCATCTGACATCTGCTCACGTCAAATTTCTCAGGATTGGAATTATTTCTTTATCCCCTTGTTGATTTCCTTTTCCCTTTTTTCTTTGCGTTCCTGTTCCTGAACTGGTCGCTTTTTGCTATATTACAGTCTCCCATTTATCCAAGTGACGACTACATGTATTTTATCATCCATACTGGGGCAGGAGACTCTGAGCGTTTTAGGATGTCCCAGGCTAATTGGGAAATATACATTTTCTATTTATGGTGCAGGGCTCTGATTTACTTTTTCTTCTAGAAATCAATTGCAATTATATATAACTGATTATGCAGTCATCTGTTTACGCTTATGTTGTGCTCGATTATAAACTCAGTACGTCTTTTTACGACTGTGTTCCTAGCACTTAGCAGAATGTCTAGCGCATAATGGGGATCTAATAAAGATGGCTGAGGGGATGAATCAGCAATAAATAGTCTTTATTGTAGTATAACATCAAAGCAACTCTTACACCAGGCCAGTTCAGCCACTTGTGAGTGCAGAGACCTGTCGTTTCACTCTAAGCAATGACTAACATAGTTCCTTTCTTCCTGGATGACTTCAGGATTGGCCTAAGAGCTACTTTGAACAGCTTGCAAATATAATATTGTGCACTTCTAGGATAGGTCTTGAATTCTGGCCACTGTGTAGAGACTTTGGATATTGTCCCATGCCTTGGCTTTGCAAAGACATTGATGTGCATAGTTTGAGGCCACATGTTTAAAGTGTTCATTATAATTTGTTTAATTTCAAAGATCTGGTAGAGTTAGGCACCATATATACCAATTATCAGTTTAAACAATATGCTTATTTATATATATAAATAAATGCAACATAGAAATTGGAATTATTTCAAATGAAACTGGTTTTAGCATAATATTTAAGCTTCTATTCATATAGTAGAAGTCATTTTTTAATTGAGTATTTTCTTTATTTACATTTCAAATGTTATCCCCTTTCCCAGTCTCCCCTCTGGAAATCCCCTTATCTCATCCCTCCTCCCCCTGCCTCTATGAGGGTGCTCCCCTATCCACTCACCCACTCCCGCCTTCTAGCACTGGCATTCTCCTACACTGGGGCATCTAACCTCCTCAGGCCCAAGGGCCGCTCCTCCCACTGATGTCCAAGAAGGCCATTCTCTGCCACCTACGTGGCCAGAGCCATGGGTCCCTCCAGGGCTCCTTGGTTGGTCCAGTCCCCGAGAGCTCTGAGGGGTCTGGCCGGTTGACACTGTTTCTCCCTTCATGGGGCTGCAAACCCCTTCAGCTCTTCAGTCCCTTCTCCAACTCCTCCACTGGGGACTCCACGCTCAGTCTAATGGTTTGCTGTGATCATCTACCTCTGTATTTGTTAGGTTCTGGCAGAGCCTCTCAGGAGACAGCCATATCAGGCTCCCTTCAACAAGCACTTCCTGGCATCTGCAATAGCATCTGGGTTTGGTGACTATATATAGGATGGATCCCTAGGTGGAGCAGTCTCTGGATGGCCTTTCCTTCAGTCTCTGCTCCACACACTGTCTCCATATTTCCTCCTGTGAGTATTTTGTTACCTCTTTTAAGAAGCTCTGAAGCATCAACACTTTGGATTTCCTTCTTCTTGAGCTTCATGTGGTCTGTGAATTGTATCTTGGGTATTCCAAGCTTTTGGACTAGTATCCACTTATCAGTGAGTCCATAGTATGTGTATTCTTTTGTGACTGGCTTGCCTCACTCAGGATGATGTTTTCAAGTTCCATCCATTTGCCTAAGAATTTCACGAAGTCATTGTTTTTAATAGCTGAGTAGTATTCCATTGTGTAAATGTACCACATTTTCTGTATCCATACCTCTGTTGAGGAACATCTGGATTCTTTCCAGCTTCTGGCTATTATAAATATGACTGCTATGAACATACTGGAGCATGTGTGCTTATTACATGTTGGAGCATCTTCTGGGTATATACCCATGAGTGGTAGGTATATCTGGGTCCTCAGGTAGTGCTATATCCAGTTTTCTGAGGAACTGCCAGACTGTTTTCCAGAGTGGCTGTACCCAGCTTTCAATCCCACCAGTAATGGAGGAGTCTTCCTCTTTCTCCACATCCTCACCAGCATCTGCTGTCATCTGAGTTTTTTATCTTAGCCATGCTTACTGGTATGAGTTGGGATCTCATGGTCATTTTGATTTTCATTTTCCTGATGACTAAGGATGAACAGTGGTCACTATACTTTGGATAAATATCCCCCCAAAGCCCAAATATTAGTGAGTATGTACCCAGCCAATGGCACTATGAATAGGTGGTGGAACCTTTAGTGCCCATGGGAGGAATTTAGGTCGCTGTGGGTGTGTTCCTCACGGGAATAGCAAGATCCTGTTCCCTCTTTTCTCTCTGTTTCTTGGTGGTCATGAGGTGAGTGGTTTGGTCCACCACCTGCCCTTACCATGATGTGTTACTTCCCCACTCCCTAAAGACAATGTGCTCAGCCAGCTTCTGAAACTATGGACCCAAACACACCTTTGCTTTGCTTAAGTAGTTTTGTATAATAATAAAGAGCTGATTAATACTACTATGATTTGAACTTGCAATGTCCTTTGAACTGCTAATGTGTGTGAACACTTGAACACCAATTGGTGATGCTGTTTGGAGAAGCTGTGGAGGACTGAAGACTGTGACCTAGCAAGCAAAAGTGGGTATCTGGGGGTTGTCCTTGGATATATCCCTTTTGCATTCCAACTCAAGTGCTTGGCTTCCTAATTAACACCACGTGAAAGGGTGCTTCTGCCAGTTTCCAGCACTAGGAGCCAAGTTGTTCCAATTGTCATGTCTTTTCCACTATCATGGACTGAATCCTTCCAACTCTGAGTCAAACTAAGCCCTTCATTTTGGGCTCTCTTTAGTTGCATCTCTCAGATATTCTTTTCAGGTACTCTCATTTCTAATGGGCATGCGAAGTATATTTAGAGCTTTCAATAGGTCGATACCTATCCTCAAGTCACCATTTCTATTGTCCCAGGGTACAATGTGAAGAATGAGAAAAGTAAGTTATACCTAAACTGATACTACCAAATCTTACCATGTGGCTTATAGGTCCTAGGAAACAACTCACAAGAGAAATGTGAAGCTAAGGCTAGAGAATTTCCAGACTACTATAAGTAGTCCATTCTGGTGGGACTGAAGGAACCTAGGATGCCAATAAAAATGCAGATACTGAAGGCAAGACCATGGTGTTTCAGAGGGATAAAAGGACTCTAGAGGAAACTGAGCTAGAGCCCATTCATATTACATTAGGAACAACTATTTGCTGTATACTGCCTGTGTGCTGAAAATTGGAGTGAGACTGAATCCAAAGGCAATTTTACAACAGTGTAGTATTTGCTCTGTATCATAAATTCACTCTGTAGCAAAAGCAACAACAACAACAACAACAAAAACGGGATGGTATTAGCCTGTAGCATGGTTATAGATAGCTGTGTTTAATGAGATTTACAGTGAGAATTCAGGGCCAATGTTGGGGCAGAATGACGTGAAGGGCTATATAGCATGTGGATTGTTGAGGAAAGGGACATGAATCTGTTCAAAGTTGCAGATAAGCACAGTACAGAAAAGTATAGGGGTTGGCTTAGCTAAGACCACTGGAACAAGGCGCTTCAACCACATGTACCAAGTGCTAGGTGTGGAGCTTTAGTCTTTGCTGTTTCTCCCTTTGAACGTCAGATATATTTCTGTCTAGTCTACCCTTGCTAGGCTACCAATCTTCTGTTTGGGAATGGGACTTTTACTTCTGTGTCATTATATGTTAGAAGTATACAACTTAATTTTGGCATTATGAAGGCTCCCCATAAGAGCTTACCTTGGCTTACAATGTTAGACTGTTGAACAGTGCTGGAACTGTTATGACCATGAACTGGTTGTAACTTGCATTGGGAGATAGCCACAACACAGGTGGGATTGTATGATTTGAAAGTGAAATGGCCTCCCTCGTTCATGTGTTTGAACACTTGGTGACTAGCAGATGGTGGCATTTTGGAAGGTCGAGGAACCCTGAGAATGGTGACCTTGCTTCCAAAAGTGGGTCACTGGAAGTGCGTCTTGAAGGTGATAGCTATACTTAGTCTGTTTCAAGCTTTCTTCTTTCTGGTTATCGTCACATGCAGAAACCTCTGCTGAAAATTCTTACTGCCATAAACTGAGCTTTTCTACCCACCTTGTGTTCCCACCATCGTGGACAATGCCCTGCAAAGCATGAGCCAAAATAAATCCCGCCTCTCTTAAATTGCTCTGTCATGTCCTTGCTCACAGAAATGGTAACGAGTGCAATCATCAACTTCATTTGGCATCAGCCTAAAAATGTATCATGTTTATAAGCCACAAATAAAGATTATAGATGAACATCTTCCAAGATTCATGGGACATGCAAATTCACTTGATTCCTCTGCATCGCCACAGGTGGCATACTAAAGTAGGTCATATTTCGGCAACGGCAGTTTCGTGTTTGTGTTCTGGACAGATGCAACGTCTGACTCACTTACTGAGAAGGATTAGTGCATAGTCTCTCCCTGGATTGCATTCCTTCGTTTATGGCAAGGCACACACTCCTCTGCAAAAACAATTGGATTAATAAAGGGGAGCCAGTTTTAGGATAGAATGTGAGCATACTGTCTTTAAACATATGATCTACTCAACCTCTGGACCTCAATGACTCAAGTCATTTGGTTATCTTTGATGAGCTCAGTTTATAACACTCTTTGCATTTTGCTACAGAATTTTAATTCTATTATCTATTATTTCTCTTATATGTGAAATTTTGTGAATAATTACAATAACTGTTCTTTTTTTTAAATTTCTCTTCTACTTTAAGAGTGGTGCATGTTATAATAATGAAAGTTATCTTTGTTTTATTCAAAAAATACCTTGATGACAATAAATTTCATGTAAAAATTTTCATCCTTGAATGTATCACCATAGTAACAAAAACCAACCAAATTTCTTTTTTTTATTGTTTCTTAGATATATTCTTTATTTACATTTCAAATGATTTCCCCTTTCCTGGATCAAATTTCTATAAAAATAAAATAAAATTGATCCACTGGTAGTCTTATGAAACATATACATTTAGTGTTAAAGCTCATCTATAAACTTGTGCTCTAGTTTCTAGATTCTCCAACATGGATTATAAAATGTTCTATTTGTCATGGGACAGTAAAGATGGCTCAGCAGCACAGAGCACTGGATGTTCTTCCAGAAGCCCCAGGTCCAATTCCCATCACCCATACAATGGCCCAAAATTGTCTTTGGACTTCAATCCCACAACTGTCTGTAACTCCAGTTCCAGGGGCTATGACACTTTTCTTCTGGTTCCCATGGAGTGCTGTACACACATGGTATTTATATGTATATGCAAGTAGATTATTCATACATATAAAATAAATATAAATTTTTTTAAAAAGTCTCCATTTGAACATTAGGATCTATTTTTTGCTTCTACTTATAATTATAGATGAGAAGGAATGAAGGTGGAAATCAAATGAAAAGAAGAAAAAATGAATAAAAAAAAAACTAAAACTGTTTCCCTCTTACCAGTTGCTTAAGTGCATTGCATTTTCAATTCTTGGGGGAGGTATCTCTAGTCTCTTTATTTTGATAAATTTTACTATAAAGCAGTCAAGAGTTGAATTCAAGTTTTTAGAATTTCATTTTAGCTGAAATGTGTATAGCCAGAAGAATATTTATTTCTTCTAATTAGATAGACCTATTAGCCTAATAATTTTGATACACTCATGTTTGTATCCATGAGTATGCATGTCTATGAATGTATCTCTAATTATTTCCATTTAAATACAAGATTTAAGTTTAAATACAAGTCACCACCAGCCATTCTATTTTTCAATAATGGCATACTTCTAAGAAATAGAGGTATGAAATATATTTATTCTATTCTTTATCTATATATGTGAGTTTTATGTAACTACACTGAGATCTTTGAATTAAGTAATATATTTAAGAAAAAAGTTTTATTTAGCTCAAAATTTGGAAAGTTTATAGCCCTAGAGTGAGTAGCCCTATTGGTTTAATCTCTTATGAGGACAATGTACAATGGTACCAAATACTGAAATGCATATGAGAAGAAATATTCACATTTCAAGCAAAAGCAAAATGACAGCACATTTTTGCAGTTCCCTTTGAGAACACATCCACCATAACTTAAAACTCCCTACTAGGTCCTATCTTTAAAAGTTCTCAACAACCCCTCCCATTTGTACATCCTATAGGCTATGATATTACATGAAAGACATTCATCATCCAAATGATAGCAATCTTCAAAGTCTTTCTTAAAATAGATGGTGTTGGCTTTCTATAACTGTAGCACATGTTTGAGCCATTCAAATTATAAAACTAAAATGTTAATTCAGCTCTCAGCTTTGGAGGGTTCAGTCTATCACTGGTTGTATCCTTTGATTTTGAGCCTGAGGTAAGGCAGGACCACATGATAACAGAGAGCAGAGGAAATCCATTACCTTCTGTTCATAAATAAAAGAGAAGGAGGAAGAGACCAAGACTCCCATAAACTCCTTTGCAGGCATAACTTCAGGGACCTGAAAGCCCCTACTTACTGTAAACTTCACCTTCTTAAATATTATCACAGGCTGAGTTAAGGACTAAGTTTTTTAGCAAATATAGATCTATGGAGGATGTTCCCGATCTAAGGTATGTCATTGGACATAGTTCTTCTGTTGTTTTGGCCTTGATCCAGGCATTGATGTTTAGAAAAGTTGATGTTGTACTGTAACCATAGCTGGCATCCTTCCGTAGAGCCATGAGGGCAGGGTGAAGGCTGAGAGCCATGATGTCATCACTGGACAGGTGACTCACCTTGCTTTAGAACCACCCAACTCTGCTGGCCTTGTTATTTGAAATAATAGTTGTCTTTCATTATTCATATCATTAGGAATTGAACTCTAGCTCTGGTAGCTGGAATCATTACAATTTATACAAATAGTTCATTTCCATACAATTATTTTGAAAATTAAATGATACATAGAATATGTTTAGTGCTGTGTCATACTGCACATAGTGATATGTCACATCTTTCTTGATTTCTCTGTTCTGTCGACTACCTTCTGAAGTAAGTTAACTCACATATGAATTTGAACAACTGGGAAAGCTAACTGAGTCATCCTTCAGTAGAAAACCCTAGAGCCATAGCATGAATGTGAATTCAGAAGGCTGTGTACTATGGTAGATGGCATGTTACAGCTATTACTGGTAAGAAAAGGTTTGCTTTCTTTATCCTTATTTTCTTTTAAGTGTTTAACTTAACAAAATACTTTTTTAAAAACTTTTTTTAAAAAAATTTTGCAATCACGGTTGTCATAATTAACCTAACCCAAAGTCGACATCTTGAGTCTTAACAACCCAGGAAAAGAAGGCTACTTTGACATTTCAAGACAAATGTCAAAACTTTGTCCTTGAGCCTCATAGCTGATGTCTGAAAAGTGGTCAAGTTGCTAGCTGTTCTTTTGCACCCACACGTGATGAATAATAGGCTTGATGAAAATTTAACAGGTGCCTGCTATGGAATAGTATTGGCTCTTCTATTACTAAATTAGTTGTTTTATCTCCCTGTACTGAGAAATTTCTGCCCATCTTTGAAAGAAGATGCAATTGGAAAGAAGGTAATATTCTTTATATTTGAATATATTTCTTCAATTGGCTACAGTTTGATTACTGGTATCACCTAACACATGTTTTGTTTTGTTTTTGCTTTTTATTGGGTTTTTTGTTTGTTTGTCTTGTTTTTTTTTCAGTTTGTTTTGTTTTGGAATGCCATCTCTTAAGTGAAGATAATGAAGCCAGAAGAGAAATGATCATGCCGCCTCAGGTTAGGCAATTAACCAGAATAATGATGATTCCATGTTCCCAGGAACCACGAGCATTGTCTCATAGAACAAATGTTTGTTCTTCCTGGTGAATACGGATGTGTCTACTACTGTAGGATTGCATTGATTTCTGTTGCTCTCTGCCTGCTTCCGTATGCAATTAGATTCTTAACTCTCAAACAGATCCATGAAGTTAGTAGTTTATTTAATCCCTCTAATAATCTGTAGATCAGGGAAAGTTTGGCTTGCTATCATCATTAGGAACCTATGTGAAATTTTTGTTGTTGTGTGTTATACGTGAAACATGAAGTCATAGAGAAGTTGCAACTGGCAATTGTTGATGTACACAACTCTTGGCATAGAAAATGGCACTAACTCTCAGTTATGGGGTGATATGCAGGCAAGTGATATGTTGTAAGACACATAGACTCACATAGGACTTTCCTATGAAGTCTCAGCTATAGATAGATACCCATGCCTCACCCTACAGGAAAAGTGATTAGTAAATTTGTGAACTCCAGAAAAAATAAAAATAACTCTAAAACCTATATGGAACAATCAATATAGTCAAAGAAACATACAGAGCTTGTTTTATTCTGTTCCAGTCCAAAGTGTTGCTGCAGAAAGTTTGAGGACTCTAGCTCTGCTACCTTTGAAATTCACTCATAATTGATGGCTGAGAAGTGGTGGGAATATGTTCTGAAACGTTGTAGGATCCTCATGTGCTTGACAAAGGGCATCTTTGTGTAGAGCTACCACTCTTCCCAGGACATGGTAGAGAACTGGTGGCTTCAGATGAGTGAATGCAAGACTGGAGATGCGTTAGCAGTTAGAAGAGATCACATAGAGACAGAATTCACATTTGTGTGTAGAAGGCAGCTGATGCTGTAGAGTATGTTGGTTCCAGAAACCATCACACGTGAGTATCAGACAGGCTATGGGCATCTGACCAAGTTGTTCACTAGGTCTGTCCCTTGATGCTTTAAATAAGGTTTATAAGATCACAGCACCCACAATGGATTGAACTCATACAAAAAAATGAAGTCGTTAAAAATTCCAGATCTGGCCTCATATCTCCAGCTATTCAAATACGGGCAAGTTGCAAAATGTCTGTGAGATTTCTCTTCCTTACTTGGACAATGTAGCTGATGGTACTTACTTCTCAAAAGGTTCTTGGAAATTAAAACTCATGGAACATGTTAGTAAATTAATTTTCTTCATTATTTATAGTAAAAAAAAAATAAGCGATGTATTGTTGGGGCTGGAAAGATGGTTCAGTGGGTGAGACGACCTACTGTATGAACATGAAGACTGGAATCCAAATCTCCAGCATACACATAAAGTTTTCCACAATCACCTATAACACCAGCACTGTGAACAGGGAGACAGAAGTCACTGGAGCAGCAGAGGTTTAGCAAGAGATTGAGATAGAGCAGTACATGGGACATCTTCCTCTGGCCTCCACATATACACAGTACACTGAATAAACATGAGTACCTGCCATCCCCACAGACAATATACTGGATGGCCTTCTTTATGGTACATATCTCCAGCCATTATTTCATTATTTCATTATTAATGAAACAATTAAACATTTGCAAAGTGTGTCTTTTCTATAGAAGATACCCAAGAAATCGTTTATGAACAAGAGGGAAGGCAAGACTTATGGCCACCCCTAGGATTTGGCTAATTTAAATATCCAGGTTTTGTTATTATTTTTCAATTTAATTTGCTCAGTTCTTTTCCCCCCTCAATCTAATATCCTTTAGGTGTCACTAGCTCAATATTTATTTTCTTGGCTAGCATTACTAAGTTGCAGAAAGTGAAATTCGAATTATGCCCTTGTCTTGCCAGAAGACCAGCGGGAGAGACAAATGGGTTACTATGCTCTTTTCTCTGTGCCATTGCCCTCTATGATGACAGTGGCAAGGTAGACTGAAGGAGAAGACAAAAGGCGCAGACATCTTTGCACAAGGGAATCTGGAAGGATAAATAAAGCATGTTGCTTTTCTAACACCCAGAGCAGAGTTTAAGATGGAGTAACTATGAGCTTAGGAAGAAAGCTCAAAGACTTGGAACAGCTGTAAATAGTATTTGAAATGTACATGAATTGGAGGTGGAGAGAAAATAGAGTCTTGCAAACATTTTTAGAGAAATCTGTTCCCTCAAATGAGTAAGACCTAATGGGAAGTGTGTTAAAGAAAGTATGGACATTGGAATGACTTCCTGGACAAGTTTTATATTTGTGAAATGTTATTGTAAATATGAAAAATGAGGCAGGAATAGATACTCAGAGCGCTTTGTTTACAAAGGGAGGGGAAAAACACTATAAAAAGAGGCTTCATGGTCTTTTGCTCATACCCACCTTGGTTAATCAGAGTCCAGAAAGATTTTTCAGAAATCACAAATGTGCATTATAGGAACACATCCTCACGTACAGTTTCGACCTAGACCCCATAGTAGGTTAGCTTGTCTGAAAGTTGAAACTAAAAAGGTGGACAACGAAAGCCAACATGCTACATCGTCTAAGTTGACTGTTCCATGTTACTTAAATAATGCTGGTTGTGCTTCAAAACAAACTATGCTGACATCCATGGTGCATAAACAAATTCCTATGACATAGGTGTATTAGCATCCGATGAGAACAAATGCTGGTAAACATCCCTGAAATTTCAGAGGCATTTTGCAAGACCAGGCATTAGGGAGGCTCTGCTGGTCTTAGGATGGCTTGGAAGCTCAGTGCATTCTCCCTATTGCTAATGAGTGAATGAATCAGCCACCTAATTTCTAGTCTTTCAGAAACCTGGGGAATTCCCAAGAAAAGATTACTTCACACTGTTCTAAGCAACAGCCTGTATCCCATACTCTACTCCATTTCCTAATTTCCATAAAAATCCCTAGAGGGAGAATGAAAAAAAACGAAATGGGAGACTGTCATGGTATAGTCCAAGTACTTCCTTCCAATAGTGACTTGGTGCATCATTTTAAAAGTAGAATCAGTAGAATGGTCATTCATGCCTTAAACTGGCAGCCTATAGGCTAAGGCAGGAGGATGTAAAATTCAGGGAAGCTTGGATATATTGTGGGTGGGACCTTAGATTTAAAAAAAAAAAAGTCTGTAAAGCAGGTAATTTGTTTTGGCAATCATTTGTGCTTTCTTTAGAGACATATGGGTTTGTGTATGTATGCCATCTTGGTTTCTAACTCCTTGTGTCCATTTCTCCTTCCAGAAGCCCCTCAGAGCTTTCTTACAGAATTGTCTTCATGAAGCTCACCACCTGTTGTGTTGTTAGTATTTATATCCATCTCTCAACCAACTCAGTGCTAGTAGCTCATGAGCCAAGAGAGGAGGATCATGAGACAGGAGGAGAGGAGCGCTTTTTCCTCTTGGCCACAATTTTTTTTTTTTTGCATCAGAGACAGTCTTGTCTCAAGGCAGGCAAAATGGACTCAACTAGAGGCACATGGACCAGAATTCTGCCCAACTGCTCTGTTGGTGGGTCAGGATTTGGAGTATCTGAGCCCCACTCCAGAGGAAGACCTTCTGGGAGAGGAAGCCAACAGAGAGGGCCAGTCAGGTCAGCGTTTCAGGCTTTTGCCTCCAATCACATCTGAAAGTGAAGGAAGCCTTCTCAATATTCAGACTCACAAACCCTAGATCTTTTTTAAAGAGAGTAGGGACTAAAAAGTGTTTTCTAAATCTGGTTTGAAGTGTGCTTCTGTAGAGAATCCATACTGAAACACATTCTGTTTTCTGGACCTGAAAAATCTTGTCTTCTCCTCACCTTTCACACTTAGTGTACTTAGTTTTCTAGGCCCAGTTCTAACCCCGCCCCTTCTAGGAAGTCTTAATGAGCTCACCCTCCCTTGATTCTCACAGGACTTGGAGTTCCTGATCCTTGTCTGCCAGGCATTGTTGACTTTGACATACTTGTCTAGTCTGTCTCTCTCTCTCTCTCTCTCTCTCTCTCTCTCTCTCTCTCTCTTTCTCTCTCTGTCTCCCTCCTTCCCTCCCTCCCTCCTTCCCTCCTTTCCTTTCTTTCTTTCCTTTCATCTTTCTTTCATTCATTCTTTCTTTCTTTTCTTTCTCCCATTGTTTGTGGAGGGCACAGGTGATCACCTAATTTCTAAAGCATATAGTCACTTTGAAGAAAAATTATGGTCCCCAGCCCTTGTCCTAGGAGGTTACACATAGTTAATGAACAACACATTCTGTAGTTGCAAATAATGGGATAAAAATGGGCACCTTTTTTATTTGCTTGTTAATGTAGATTGAAGTCTTTTATGAAAATCATGATTGCATGGTCATAAGGAAGATAGTCATTAGGCATTACAGCCTTCAGGGTGGTGCTGTCTAGAATAAAATGAGCAGCAAATAAAAAGGCTCAGAATTTTAAGCTCATATACATATATGTCATATACATATTTGTCATATACATATATCATATTCATATATGTCATATTCATATATGTATTCATATACATATCATACACATATACATATCATATACATGCACACATACAAATAAATCTATTGATTTTTTCTTATAAATTAAAGTATATTTGTTTCTTTTATGTGTATAAGTAGTTTGCTTGTATGTATGTCTGTGCACCCTGTGCATGGCAGTTACCTGTGGAGGGCATGAGAGGGTATTGGATGCCCTGAAACTAGATTTACAGCCAATTGTGAGCCATCATGTGGGTACTAGGAATTGAACATAGGTACTCAAGAAAAGCAACAAGTACTATTAACCACTGATCTATCTCCCTAGCTACAAATATTCTCATGGTTAGTAGAAAAGAAACTCAGTATTTGTTTTCAAAAATCATTTATAACCATAATTTAAAATCTTATCCTGAACATCACGAACCTTAGTCACAAACACAATGTATTGTAATTGATCACCAAGAAAAAAAAATGTACAAATGAGATACGTTTCAATTATTAAACACCTAAATTCTTCAGACCTCATATGACACCATTTTAGTATATTTTAAAAGTATTTCCCAGCTTTAGACATAAATCTATGCCCTTACTGAACAGAAGGAATGGCTGCCCAGAGCCTTGCCTGCATGGATACCCAGCCTATGATAGTCTCAATCTCTTGTTCAATTCCTTGGTTTCAACTCTACTGTCTTCCTCCTCTTGGTTTATAAAATGGATGCAATCATGGCATCAGCAGCGTTAGGATCAAATCCTCCAGGTTGTCCTCACAAGGCTGATAGTCTTGTGACTATCAGTGAATATTGTGAATGTTGTGGATATCATGAATCTAATATGAAGGTGACAATACATGCACGGTGCTAGAAGAAATGCTGCAGGCTGGGGAGACAGGCTTTAACCATCAAAGAACTTAGGTCTAATAAGAGAAAGAAGGCCAGTATCAATATTTATAATGGAAAAGCAAGCCAAGTGAGTGACTACCTGACCAACAGGGATATTCATCCCCAGGGAAGACCTCTGCATTTCACAGCCAAATGCTATGCTTCCAGGCCCCACCCCTTTCCTCCACTCTTAGGATTCTGAGTCCTTTGCAGGGCTGAGCACATCTAAAGAAACTGGACATGGTTAAATGTGACAGCAATTTTCTCAGTCACAAGGTAAGTTAGAATCTGGAGTTTCTAAGTCCCAGGTGGGAGCCCTGCCCTCAGATTCAGTCAGTGTCCTGAACGAATGACCTGGTTCACTAGACACAGAGAATTGCTTTTCCGACACTCTCTGTTGAATAAAATTCCATTAAAGAAAACTTTAGCTCACACTGCCTCGGTTTTGTCTCGCAGGCAGGCTCACACAGAACAAACTCGCTATTTGACCCTCTTGGTGTGGTCACAACTATGAGATGTTTGAAGAATGGCTGTTTCCACATTCTCACCAGGGAAGTAGTGGCGCTTTCTGGGTGAGGGTGCTTTTCTTAGTCATTAGTATTTGACTAATGCCAGAAATTACAGTGTTAATATCGTGCTGCTTGTCCTGTTGCCTGAGAGATGTAAGTTTGCCGCACGAAAATAGCAATTTGAAGAGATGAAAGTTTAACACATGCTATAAATAGCAACTGGCACCCTTGTCATTAGAGTTAAGTACAGTGGCACACCCACTTCTCTTTCCATTGTCTGTCATTAACTATTATATCTGCAGTGAAACTTGTTTCCCATACAGTCAGAAGGAACAGTGAAACCATGGAACCATCCAAAGATCTGTGAAAGAATGCATTCTCTTTCCCACGCCAAGAATAAACCTGACTCTCAGGGCTTCCTATCCACCAAGACTCCCCAGACTCTCAGGTTTGGCCTCTACCACCTCATATCCTCTTCCACCTCCTTTGAGATATAAATTTTATAACTTGTCTCATATATAGCAGGTGTATGGAGATATGATCTCATGGGCAGAATAGTCAGGGAAAGGCATTGCTTCCTTGAGTTTATGAATGAGTAATATTTTTTCTATATTTACAAATTGTAAAACTGACTTCTGTAAATATCCAAACAACACACCTTATTCTTTTCTAAGCTTCTTCGCTAACCTTAGGAGTGAGATGCTTTTACAGAAGTATTCCTTCTGGAAGGGTGTGCCCTCAAAGTTGAATATTTTTAGAGTTGGCATTTTTTTGTAAGAACTCAGTGGTTATTCTCTAAAGCAGAAAGAATCCTTAAAAAAACAAAACAAAACAAAAAACAAAAACAAAAAACCAAAAAACCCTGGTAATGGTAGAGAATTACCTTATCAGACTTATGAAGCACATGGGAGTTTATTTTCTCATACATTTTATTGCAACATAATTGCATGCAGAAAAATACAGACAATATAATAAACACTCACGAGTCATGGCTAGAACTAACCATGCTAACAACTGGAAACGCCTGCCATATTTACTTTTAGTCCTTTTCTTCTGTTTCAAGCTATTTTAACGTAAAAAAACCCAGGCCCAACACCATTGTTAGCCTAGGGACCTACATTGTTTGCTAATATTCTTATTTGAACGTTAACCATCTTGCAGTTTAGAGTAACTGCTCAACTGACTTTGTTTCCTACCCTCATGATTGGCATAAGGTTGAAGATATAGTAGATGTTCCGTAAGTGTTTATTGAATAAATGAATGATTAAAACCCTTTCTCTCAAAATCCTTCTTCCTTTTTGGCTACGTGTTCTTTTTGGAGTTTCATTGGCTAATAAATGACTTCCCACCTCCCCCTTTTTTTTTTCTTTCCCACAAGCAAGACAAATGTCCTGATTATTATTCTTCAGCAGTCAGGAGTCCTTGGGTGCTGACCTCTGTCTCTGACCCATCCTGTGCCCTGAAAGTGGATGCGTCACCCACTATTTGTGGCCATGACTGCTGTTCTACCAAGAGGCCACACCTTCTTAGCCCCCCCCCCTCCATCCCATTGCTCTCTGCTTCTCACACTTCTGAGTCCTTCTCAGTTCCAGACAACAGTGATGGCTTTTGGAGAGCTGATTGTCTGGCAAGGGCAGAGAGAGGCTGAAGAGCTCTTGACAGTGTATTTTCTCTACAGCAAACATTCCTTAGGAGAAATGTCACACTCCTGATGGGTAAAGGGAAAAAAAAGGATTTCCCCCTTTTGATAACTACTTCAAATAAGGCCGCAGCTTTCCACACAGGTCCATGGAAACTCATGTTTGTGCCTAACGCACCACAATACTCATGAGATCTGATTATTTGTTTCACTCTCCAACTACAGGGTGTTGGCCAACAGGGTCCACAGTATTCATCATGTTACTCGTTCTCTAGAATGTTTCAATGCGTCAATCATTGAGCATGCATTGTAAAGCTGAAGAAAATGTGAAAAGCCAGGACTTCTTCATCATTTTAATACATTTTGAAGAGTATCCATAAAGGCAAAACAATTTTTCAATATGAGAATAACCTAAGCATCTGGCAGCTCATTACTAATAACTTTTATTCCATTTAACCTGACACTCAAAAGAACTAGTCAATAGAAATTGATGGCAGAAATCTAAGACAATACGATGTTCAGGTATATACAATTTTTTTGGTGATTGAAACATAAAGATTTATACCACTTATGCTTATATGTTTACATCATCACAATATTATCAGTGGGTGTCTCGTTGAGAGATTTAATAATTAAATAGGATTGGCATCTCTGAAGATGGTTCACTGTTATACCCAGATATGGACATAACTCTCCTGTAACAAAAATGAAAGACTGTTCCTGAAGCAAGAATGTCTCAGACTCCCAGTCAGTTAGACAGCCAGGTCAAAACCATTATGTCTGGACATGTGTTTAGCCCTGGTTCACCACCTTAAGACTTATAGCCATAAAGCCACCTTAATGTTCAGGAATGTCCTGTAATGAGTTTAACCTCCAGTTCAAGGGAGTTCCCAGAAGAGGCTTCAGATATGGAGCTGAGCAGAGTCCAGGTCTTTATCACCTGACATATTTTTCACACTTTGTCCTCATAAGAACCTTAAAAGCCAGTCATCAACAAAGTCAGGCTGTTTTAATAAGAGCTGGCTCATGGGTTCATCTGGTCTCCTTTATAGGAGTGCTTTGCCTTTACAAGAGTGAGCATGCGTGTCTGAAGTCTAATTAATGGTTTATAGCCTAAGGTCTACAAGAAGACTGTAAGGTCTTGAATCTCTTTGAGCCTAAGTTTCTGTAATGGGGGAGAAAAATAACAGACTAAACTGCCTCCCAGAATTGTCAGGAAGATCAAACCAGTTGACGTATCCAGAGTGGTTGAAGATCAAACCAGCTGATGTATCCGGAGCAGTTGGAGGGTGTTTGGCACCCGAGTGCTAGCCGTTGTCAACTCTCTGGCTATTGCGTCACCATAACATTCCAGTCCTCTTACGTTATGATTACCCTGGCTTGTGACAGTAAGTGGAACAGGGAAGGGAAAGCGCCAGCGCACAAGGGGTGCTGCCTTGTTCCCTAGAGTGATGAGGTTTTGTAATAAAGTGAAGGAAGTGAGTTAAGCAGAAACTCCCGTGGAGACTGGAGCACTGGGAGGAACAGGGGCAGCACCCCATCTCAGCTGACCAGGTCCCAAGTGTCCCAGCTACTATAGAAAGTGAGGGACCAATCCACTGAGTATTAACGAAAGTATGTGTTACCCTAGCATAACTAGAAAAAAGTCAAATTTTCAAGGTGCTTGATAGTCCTATGTGTGCGCTCTCAAACTGCTAAGACTGTGCTCACAAAATCAATATAACCTTCCCAGAGTTCCTCTTACCAGTCTTTTGTGAAACCCTTGACTTGAAATAATTTCTTCTGTTTATTTCTATAACTTTTGATTTCCTCTTACCTCTCTAACCTATTCCCTTGCTTAATCACATTTCTGATGGCCTCCACATCTCTAGATGCTGGGATTCTTAGAGACTTTGTTACTCCTTCCTTCCTTCTTTCCTTCCTTCCTTCCTTCCTTCCTTCCTTCCTTCCTTCCCGTCTTCTTCTTCTTCTTCTTCTTCTTCTTCTTCTTCTTCTTCTTCTTCTTCTTCTTCTTCTTCTTCTTCTTCTTCTTCTTCGTCTTCTTCTTCTTCTTCCTCTCTCTCTCTCTCTCTCTCTCTCTCTCTCTCTCTCTCTCTCTCTCTCTCTCTCTCTCTCTTTCTCTCTGTCTCTTTGTCTATCTCTACCTGTATCTGTCTGTATCTCTGTTTCTCTCACTCCATATAATTTTACCAAAGGAATTTAGCCTATCCTTAAGATTGTGAACTGTCTGTAAATGACAGATCTTACATGAGTCTTCATTGGTATTTTTACCATGAGTCCATTTACTTCCTGATGACTGACTGCCACATTTGGATATTTCTAACATAGCAAGTACACAAGCAGGCTTTTAAATCTCTCTATTGGTTAGACGTAATGGTGCACAATCTCAGCAGAGGCAGAGGCAGAGGCAGAGGCAGAGGCAGAGGCAGAGGCAGAAGCAGACAGATCTCCATGTGTTAGAGATTATTGTGGTCTACATAGTAAATTCTAGGACAGCCAGAGCTCAACATTGAATGAATGAATGAATTAATTAATTACTTAATTAATATGTCCCTTATTCCTCTTTCTGTTATCCTAATCTTAAAGAAAGGCAAGAGAAACCCAGAACGTCACCTTAGTTAGTTCTTCATTAGGCTCTGTTTTCAAGAACTCTCTAGAATATATACTGCTACCATCACAACTCAAGTCACCAGTGTCTGCTATTTGGAAAACTGGCAGTCTTCTAAATTGCATCCTTTTTCTCTGTTCTGACTAATATCTTTCCCCTAATGGGAAGTTGGTAAGTAATTAACTCTATACATTGACTGGAGGTATGTGTGTGTGTGTAAAGGGAAAAAAAACAGAATTTAATTGGGCCCACCAAAGTAATGAAATGGAGCTCTCCACAAATGGCTCTCTCTGCTTCTTGATTTCAATGTGGATGATGCCTTACAAATGTCTATGTTAATTCAAAGCAGTGCCTTGACTCATGAACAGAAATCTCAAGGAAGCCAGGGCCTGCTTTTGTGTTTCCATTTCAACCCCCATTAATGTGATGAGAGCGTTTGGTTCAGATGCTAGTTACTCTTCGGGGCACTCAGTTTCTCTTACTTCTCCAGTGTTTTCTCCTCAGCGTGCTCTCTCTGCAACCCTCTTCCCTTCTCCTCGGTCACCCACTCACATCCCCATCATGTTGACCTCAGCATCATTCAACACTGCCGCCCACAGTGTTTCAACATGGGATTCCTCTCTCTGTCTGTAATCCTCTCTCGTCTCCCACATCTTCTAGTCCCTGATACCTATACTGCTTGCTCCTTAGCCTCATCAAAGCTTCCAGCCACCTGCCTCCTCTTTAGCTGGAATTCCATTACTCCTTCTCTGGAAGCAATAAGCTCTGTGCAGCCAAGGGTTCATTTCGAGGTGGACGGTATGCTTGCTGATCCCGAACAAGAGTCAGTCGTGTGGACCTTACAAGCCTCAGAGTGGGGATTGTGGATCACAAACACAGCCACGCTGCCGACTTCAATGGCCCTGCTGAAGATACCCTTTGGTTCTTCTGTCGTTTTTATTAATTAAATATTTCAGCCTATAGCCCAACACACTCGAGCTGGACACAGGGGTTTTTCAATCTTTTACTAGTACAAATAATTTGGATAAAGCAGATGTAGTGCTAAGGAAGACTTTTTTAAGTATTAACAGGATCTTTGTCACCAAGACAATGATATGACTAAACACTGATGCTGTACATGCCAGAGAAAGTTTACAGCTCCCATTTACCTCACAGGTACCACACTCCATGAACAAAATCGCTTATATACTATAGGTCAGATTCACCTCATCCTTACTACAGGGTAGGATCGAAACCCTGGATATACTATTAGATTAACTCTTTTCATAAGTCAGTTAAAAGAACACCATTATCTTCTCCATTTTATAAGAACAGATCCAGGATAGGCTCCTGACTAAGATATCATTATTTGAGACCACACTTTTAATTAATTCATTTTAAGTCTAACCCCCAATCCTATCCCTCCTCCTCCTGCTTCTATGAGGATGCTCATCCACATACCCACCCACCCACCCACTCCAGCCTCCCTGCCCTGGCATTCCCCTACACTGAGGCATCGTGCCTTCACAGGACCAAGGGTCTCTTCTCCCACTGATGCCCAACAAGGCCATCCTCTGCTACATATGCAGCTGGAGCCATGGATCCCTCCACATGTACTCTTTGGTTGGTGGTTTAGTCCCTGGGAACTCTGGAAGGTCTGGTTGGTTGATATTGTTGCTCTTCCTGTGGTGTTGCAAACCCCTTCAGCTCCTTCAGTCCTTTCTCTAACTCCTCCACTGGGTCCCAGTGCTCAGTCCAGAGGTTGGATGTAAGCATCCACCTCTGTATTTGTCAGGAACTTGCAGAGACTCTCCAGAGACAGCTATATCAGCCTCCTGTCAACGAGCACTTCTTGGCATCTGCAATAGTGTCTGGGTTTGGTGTCTGTATATGGAATGGATTCCCAGGTGGGGCAGTGTCTGGATATTTGTTTATCATGTGCCTATATTTGCAAACATATAAGAGTACATATGGAAGTGGAGGGCAGAGAGGAACCTGGAGGAGTTAGTTCTCTCCTATCATGAAGGTCTCCGTGATAGCACTCAGGTTATCAGACTTGGTTTCAAGTACAGTTATCCACTGTACCATCTCACTGGCCCAAGTATATGATTTTACCACAAGTATTTATGTATGTATTTATACATACAATACAATCCATGGAACTACCAATTTTAGCTTATAATTTTAAATTTATTTAACCCAAATCAAGTTTTATTTCATCAAAATAGTAGTGACTTCGCTGTTTGCAAGTCAACCTCTTTTTATTGTTCAGCAGTCTGAGTTGCTGGGTTTGTTGTCTGGTGATTACGTTGTTTGTTGCTTGGTGTGGTGATTTACCAGTTGTCTGGCTTAGGCAAGCCAAAGAAGGTTCATGAGTTTCATTTCCCTCACATGCAAAGGGAAGATAACACTGCAATCTGCTAGCTCCACAGGGCAGGAGAAGGGTCAAGCAAGATAAGGAGTACGAAAGTGCTTCCCAGACCTCAAAGCACAGTGAGAGATTAGTCACCCACCACCTGACAGTTCACCTGAAGGAAATATTGCCCTCCCCAAGGGACAAAGGTGTAAAACTCAGAACTGAAGAAATGTTCTTAAACAATGTAAAAACAAAACATTCAAAGCCTCTGTAAAGCAAACAGGAAACTTTGAAATAATTCTAGTTTTTATTTTAATTGGCCAATCAAGAGGGAGGAATTTGCTCTTTTCAGTCTTAACCTTGGTAGACTAGAGTTGATCAGTAGTTAAAGAAAGCTCAAGACCCGTGATTTACTTACGCGTTGACAGTCTTTTTATCTAAAATACATTTATAACAATGGCATCCATATAACAATGGAAAATGATTTCCTTTGCCTATAAAAGAGTATGTTCTTTTGTGGTTGCTAAGTGACATAATGTTTTAGCAATAGTTAGATGCCTCTTAACAAAGTTTTACTTTCTTAAGGGTGGTTTTTCATTGCAATAGGAGCTGTCTGCCCTGATGAGGGTTGAGGTGTTGTCTAAGACATGGAAGAAGAATGCAATCATAGCAAATAAAAATCTAGAAACAAGAGGCATGGAACAGCCTGGTAGAATGCATTGTATTACTTACTTCCAGCCATTGAACTTAGTAACAATCAACTTGTAACAATCAACTATCTGGCAAAAACAAAGCAAAACAAACAGAAAACAAAACTGGGCACTCTGGCAAATAAAAAAAAAAAGAAAATACCAGACAAATACTGTTTATACAAATAGAAAAGTGAATTCAGCCTTAAAGTTAGAATAGTTTGACAATTATCCACATCAGAGTGATTTATGCATGCTGGTGTTTAGAGAAGAAACAATTCTATTCTGAGTAAAGATTATCCCGTACATATTTTAATTAAGAATTCAAGTAAAAAGAGCCCCCATGTAATTGCATATAGTCACGTGTTCTAAAGCTATGTTACAGTAAGAGTCAGAGTTTGCCTCTCTAAGTAACATCATCATCAACACCATCTCTGTCTCAGGGATAATTCTACCGGCTATGCTTGTAGGAATCAAACAAAAGATCTCTCATTCACCAGAGATCAGAATCCTCTGTTCAAGAAAGAGAGCTAGATACTAACAAATTCGGGAGCATTTAAAATAGCCTCCATTTTTATTAACATAAAATCTAAAAGGTAAGCATTAAATGTTATGCAAATAGCTAGAAGTATTGAGAGTCGTAGATGTTTAAGTTATTCGACTTGGGATTGTCTATTTAATTGCATTACATCATCTTCCCCCTCTGTCTATTCCCTTTAGCTGCTCATATGTCCCTTTCTGCATGAAAGCACTTCTTGCAGTATGAACACAGGGACCGATTTAAGACTGGAGGCTCCAGTCTGAACAGAAAGACTGAGTTACTCTTGTTATGTTCATGGAGCACCACTTCCTTGTGTTAAATTCGGGGAGCTTTTGACAGCGGATCCCATGGTACAGCCTTGGTGATGCTTCAGTTTAATAGGCTAGAATCAGAAAAGATTTTCCATGTTTTCCCCTTCCTCTGCTTGCTATACTTCTCCTGATCAAAAGATGGCAGTGTGCTGGAGTGAGGGCTTTCTAGGTCTGAACTACCCAAATCAAGTGGGCGGTTGTGATACCAATTATGAATGTTGGCTTTGCAAACATCTTAGATGTCAGAACCACGGAGGTAGCAGCCTGGGTCCCCAAGAGAAACGTGCACGCCTGTTGGCTTCTGAACTTTCCTTTGTTCAGGAGTTCCAGACAGTGTACGATCAGCTACACACTTCAGACACAAATAAACACATTTATTGTTTCACTCCAGAAATAAAAGTGCAGCTGGCTTTGAAGAATCCCAAGTACAATCCACAGCCTGTTCTTTCGTAGAGAGCATTGCCTTTCCTCACTGGCAAGTGGAAAAATGTTTTCTGAAGCATCTTTTTAAAAATGAATACTTGTTTGCATCACAAATTTCTTGGAGGAGTAATGGTATGTGTTGGTGTGTGAGTGTGGATGTGTGAATTTGTGTGCCAGTTCATGCATTTGAAGGTACACTCGAGGCCATGTTTATGTGGAAGCCAGAGGTCAGCCTCATGTGTCTATCCTCAGGAGCTGCCTGTCTTGTTTTCTGAGACAGGATCTCTCACTGGGACCTGACACTTACTGGTTTAGGCTGGGATGGGTGAGCACTGAGCTCCAGAGAGCTGTCTGAATCTGCCTCCTATGTCTCCTATGGACTTACAACCATGCTACGACGTCTTGTTTTTTACACAGGTTACTGGAATGAAACCCATAGAGTGCATCTTTGTGGTAGCAAACACTTTATCAAGTGAGCCTTCTCCCAACACTTTTCTCAAAAAATTTTTTTAATAAATTGTAACAGAGGCATCCGTAAGAAATGAGAGGCTTTGATGTATACATACAGCAGACGGGGCACCTTCCTCTGGCTATAGATCCTTCTTCATGGAGCTGAAGTTCTTAGTCACCAGACACCAAACCAAGGTTCCGAGCCCTGAATAGAGATCACACCTCCCTCCAGAAAATGTCTCAGACATCTACCCAGTTCTTTGGCCTATCCTCCTCTAAGACTTTCTACTGCTGGTCTTCAAGGTGATCTCTTTGCTAAAAGAGTCTAATCAATGCCTGCACTGATCACGACAGGAAGGTGTACTCTCGTGACCTCTCCTTGAGCCACTCATATATGGAGTTCCTTCCATGTATCTGTCTCTACCACTTGCCAGAATCTGCAATGTGAGAGCATCCTTCAAGGTCAAGGTTGGAGGCAAACTAGTAACAGCAATACCAATGCTTCAGACAGACAAGCATGGAAGGCAAACCAGTTGGTTATGAGTGCCACACACAACAGAGCGAAGAACTCATCTTCCTTAGTTCATGACTCAGTGCCTGGCTGTAGTAGACAAATGGAGACCTTTGAATCTACATTTTAAATCTCTCTCTCTCTCTCTCTCCCCCTCTCTCTCTCTCTCTCTCTCTCTCTCTCTCTGTGTGTGTGTGTGTGTGTATGTGTGTGTGTGTGAGAGAGAGAGAAAGAGAGAGAGAGAGAGAGAGAGAGAGAGAGAGAGAGAGAGATATGGATGGATGGATAGATAGAGAGATGATAGATAGCATGATATGTTTCCCAGCACATTTGTGAAGACCAGAATACATTACAACTTGCAGGAGTTAGTTCTCTTCTACCACATGGGTTCCTAGGATGGAAGCTAGCCAGTGTGTCAGACTTGGTAACAAGCACCTTTGCCCACTGAGCCATCTGGTCATCTCCCTAGCCTAAGTTTGTGTTGATGAGATTTCCAATAATTGGGACGCTTCTTTTGGACTCTTAATGCCTATACCAAGGAGTCTGAGCCTTCCGGCACCTGCCTGCTCCTATGGGACCCATGCAAAAACGAAGTCTTTGTTTGTCCTCTTTCCTTACTGCAGGATCTAGGGGAGGAAGGGGAGAAGGGCTTGTCAGGGAGCAGAGTAATAAAAATGGACATTGGAATAACTTCTTCCATAAGCTTAGTGCTTCTCATCCTAAGGAAAAGTCACTGTAGTGTGGTCAGTGCCAGGGGGTATTGGGTGCTTGTTCACAGCTGGGAATAGACTTAGTTTATTTGGTTTCAGTAATAAATGTGACTAGGGCGGGCACACAGCACAGGTTTATTTCCTTAAACCTTTACTCTCTTTTTGTTGATGTGTTCCTGTGGTCGTGTGCATTTCTCTCCAAAGAATCCCAGCAAACTCTGCCTTTGTATCTAAGTGGCTCAACTCTTTAGAGACTGCTTTCCATGTGTTAAAACTGTTTTACATTCAATAAGCCAAAGGCACCTCCAGCTTGAAATTCTGTCAGCGGCTCCCGATCGGCTTATGAGAGCTTACTTGACTTTCTTGAGATAATGTCTCTTCTGAGAATACAATTGGCTTATTAGCAAGAACTCTCCTTCCGTCTGGTAGGTTTGAATTCAGGTACATCAAGTACATCAGGAAATAGCTCAGTGTAACCAAAGAGGAAAATCACCCAAGGGATGGGACTGTCATAACTGTGACTTCATGCCTGTAAAGCGAGGCCTAGCCAGTTGATCCAGCACCGCGGGGGTGTGTCAGTTGGGGTTCCCAGGGAACAATGGCCTTCACTGTGCAGGCTGCACATGGGAAACTAACTTGTTTTTGTTTTCTTTTATGTCATTTAGGGTATAAAATATGATGCTTTATTCTTTATTTGAATGCCATGGGACAGTAAAGAACTCTAGCTCCCTGGTCACAAATATAGACCTAGACTTATTTTTTTTTCCAAAACTGCAAAACTCCAATTACGATCTTGAACCTCTGTCCCGGACATTGTGTTGATGGCCTTTTATTCCACAGGCAGGAAGAACAGGTTTTCTCTGCAAAGAGGATGTAGACTTCAGGAAGTTCCCAGAGTCATTTGATGATGGTTGCTGGAGTGGGGAGGAGGAGGAGATAAGACAGGGTGGATAGGGTGAAGCACCTGAATGAGATGCGTACACACCCCAGGCATGTGAGAAAAATAAGAGGAATTCGTGTAAGTCCAAGGGCTTTGCAGATCTGACTGCGCCAATCAAAAGACACATGTGTCATGAAAACTCTCCCCATGTTCAACTTACTATTGCTTTAGAATTTCTCCAGTCTATTTAACATCACAAAAGTTTTTAGGGATAAGGAAAAGAATCCTATTTGAGTTAAGTGCAAATGTCTTCAATTGCTAAAATTGGACGACTACGGAGACAATAGCTCCATTTTACAAATTCTGATTTAAAGTTCTATCAGTTCCACAAATACACTCCCATAATCCTTGGCCGATTCTGGGAGGCAAACTTTGACCTGCTTAGGAAACGGTAAGAGTTTAAAGAAAAACAGTGAAAGCTTAACCCGCTTCAGAACATGAATATAATATAGGCTACATCTGCTCAACAGACCCATTTTTGATGGTCTCCAGTCATTACATTTCAGTCTTGTCCCCATGTGTCAGAGACATAATTGACAGTGAGAATTTATACATTTCCTGGATCGCATATAAGTACTTCAAAAAAAATTGCATTATGCAAGGCAGATACTTTTTCAAGTACTATTCCAGTTGATTTCTACATACAGACAGCACGGGGATCCTCTTTTGAGGATACACTTGTAGCTAATAGGTTTTTATCATACTGATTATTTAATAAAATTGACTCCTCAGTGCAAGAGAAAGGCACTAAATGCAGTGTGTTTTCTATTTGTTGTCATGGTACCCCAATGTTAGAGAGAGGCGACACCTAGCCCCACCCTTCTTTGCATGAGAGTTCACAAAAGGCATCCCTACTAAAAGTGCAATCATCTCAACTTACAAGTGACCAGAAAATTATTAAATATAATTGTTAGCATAGCTGTTTAAAGAGGTTGACACAAGGGCTACTGTCCCATTGGGAAGAAAGGGTTAAATGTTGTGGCAGAGACAGGGAGGACTCATCAGAGAAGTATTCTGTGTTCTCCTCCCACACCTTCTCTGTTCCCTGGACTTAAGTGTGTGCTGCTCTCCATTACTCTGTATTTGGTTTGGTTGATTTGCGAGATTAGCTCTCCCCATGTAGCTCTGACTGGCCTGGGCCTCACTATGTAAACCAATGTAGCCTGGAACTTGAGGTAACCCTCCTACTCCTGCCTCGCGTATGCAGGAGTTACAGGGAGATGGTGCCACACCTGTCTGCTAGTCTATATTCATAACTTTTACATTCTCTCGCCCTTCTCCTGCTGACAGTGAGGCAAAACTTTAGGACGGGAGTGACCTGGGTGTCTAAGACAGTAAGTACTTGAAGAATTGTTCAGGAGAGTGGCCCAGCCCTTGTTAGGCTGTCAAGTTAGCAATGATACTATGTTAATACACTGAGTTTGGAGTTGGGATTTTATTTTTTATTTGATTTTAGAAATTCATCTCTAGCACTCACTCTTCATACAATAATACATTTTTGTTCAGAAATGAGTAACCTGGCATTTGGGGGATGTCTAGTGGTCAGTAGAATTAATCAATCCTGCTATTAATTATACAACTTTAAAGGATTATGATATTAAATTTAAAAATGTTGGTGTAGTTGACTGCTGTGAGGCATTTCACCAGGGCTCTTGACTGAACGTGACCATCTCATTAGGATGCCTGTTATACAGTGATACTATTTGACTGTTGTTGGAATGTTTAACTGAGTCATCAGTTTGGTAATAAAAAAAGAGAAGAATAAATAAAAATAAATAATAAGACAAGGAAGCTATACACCTATGAAAAGAGCAATTTCATAACGCATACTTAAGATTTGGACACAGTAACCATATAGAAGAACAATCTCACAGCTAAAACAAGCATTATGAAGAAAAAAAAATTCCCTGTGGAAGAGTAGCAACGAAAAAAAAAATCAAGAAATGTTCTTCATCCTAAATAGGAAGGCCTCACATTTGTCTGGGAGGAATTCAGAACTGCCGTGGACCAGGGGTTGAAGTAAACTTTCTCATTTTCTTTTCTGGATGAGTTTTATCCTTTTAGATGATAAATAAAATATGTTATGTTCTACAAACAAGACAACTTCAGAGATTTCGTAATCAATGAGGAGCCATATTTGTAACTTATGGAGAGCCAACTAGCAGATGCCGCCTTGCAGTCCAAGTTCAAGGTGTACACTAACTAGGACCTTGAGGGGGGGGTGAATGCATTGAGATATCCACAGTGGCAGGCCATGGCAGAGATTGTTTATGCTCTGCAAGTATTTTACATGCATTCTTTCTTTCCCATCTTCCACTGACACTGGACTGGGAAGATGCAGCTGATTGTGACTATTGGAATGCAAGTGGATACGAGATGTGTGAGGTTGAGTTCAGAGCAGTTAAGACTACAAGAACCTTCTCTACATGCAAGTAAAGAACCACAAAATGGCCAAGAAGTGAAACAGGAGACCTGTGCCAGGTAGAAGTGTCACACACTAATATTTGATTGTGATAGGGGCAAGAAAAACATTTTTGTTATGTCAAACTTCTGAGACTTAAAAGCGTGACTCTAAGAAGTTGTTTTTAGTAATCTGACTAATGTGTACAAAATTATCATCTCCACTGATACCTTAGCTCGAAGGAAAATGTCCATTTTATTTCCACAGAATCCATATATATTCAGGATCTTAGTCACATACTTCTGGAACCCGATTCTATGACAACGCATATTCTTTTTCCCCTCCTCTCTAAAATTTCGCAGTCCAGTTCTCTTGCCTGCTTCCCTCCAGGACAACAAACGATGACACCACTGTTCAGGCCTTCTGAGGTGGCACCCACTAGTCTCTAGGAAAGCTTCGCATGGCTGAGCAATGAGGCACCATGCCCCCGCCTGTTTTGCAATTGGACAAACTCTCGAAGAGATCATTGATAAGCACAGGTTAAGAGAACAATAAGAAGCTACCTGCTTAACCCATGCTTCCAGATCCCTCTCTCCTTAGCAAAGAGATCTGTCTTCCTTAATATATTATTCTACTTAGGACTGAAATCAGTGGATAAAAAGTCATTTTGTTGTTGTTCGAATCTTTCTTGGCCTCTATGTAGCAAATGAGTATTTGTCTGCTAAGAATATCTGCCCTCATCTCTCTGTCTCTCATTTGATTTTTTTTTTACTTTTTTTTTATTTTCTAAGCTTTTTTATTTACATTCCAAATCATTTCCCCTTTCCCGTTTCCTCCCTCCCCGAAAGTCCCATAAGCCCCCTTCCCTCCCTCTTTTCCCCATTCAACCCCCTCTCGCTTCTCTGTCCTGGCATTCCCCTACATCCAGTCTTTATCTTTGACAAAGGAGCTAAAACCATCCAGTGGAAAAAAGATAGCCTTTTCAACAAATGGTGCTGGCTCAACTGGAGGTCAACATGCAGAAGAATGCAAATTGACCCATTCTTATCTCCTTGCACTAAACTCAATTCCAAGTGGATCAAGGACCTCCACATAAAACCAGACACACTGAAACTAATAGAAAGGAAACTAGGGAAGAACCTTGAACATATGGGCACAGGGGAGAATTTCCTGAATAGAACTCCAATAGCTTATGCTCTCATTTGATTTTATGATTCTCCATTCTGCATTTAGTAAGAGTTGGAGACGAACTAAACTAAATCCTGTCTATAAAATTTACTGTCACAGCCTCTGTCATCTTACCTTTAACTCATCGCTGCCTAGAGTATAACATTCATAACTCTCCGTCTCTTTATCCTAACTCATTAAAAATTCTTTGGCTATGTTCATGACAAGACAATAAGGTTAGTTTTTAATATTTTAATAGAAACTACCAACCAAGTTCCATGCATATAAGGACATACCACTTCATATAAAGTAAATATTTGGCTGGATTGATATGCATCTTCAGGGGAAAATTTGAGATGTAGACCCAGAGAACTGGAGGGGGGTGATGCAAAGATGTTGTTCCAGTTCATCAATGAACATGAGCTCAGCTAGAGAGAGTAGGTGAGTCAGGAAGGTAAGTGGTCTAGGAATGGATCTCCAATAGTTATAAAATAGAGGGAAAGTAATGACAAGATTCTTGTAGATAATTTTCAGAGGAATGAATGGAACATTACAAGAGTAGAAGCTCATGCTGCATAGAGGTCAAGTAAGAGAAGAACAAAATTTGGTTTTGCCCACTGGTTTTAGCATAGAAGATGTCACAGATGTGCTGATAGCTGTTGGAATAGTTTCAGTAAGGCTGTATGTAAGTCTCTAGAGGGTAAGAGGTAAGGATGGAGATAGACTACAGTGTCCTAGAAATTAGAGAGAGAGAGAGAGAGAGAGAGAGAGAGAGAGAGAGAGAGAGAGAGAGACAGAGACAGAGACAGAGACAGAGAGAATGCTAAAAGCATCTACCATTCTACCATCTCTCTAGTTTGTATTACAAATCTTCCTATCTGTCTGCGTTCCTCCATCACATTATTGATTATGCAACCTCTCTTTAGTTGGCATTACTATCATTGTGATGAAACACCTAGACCAAAGTAATTTGGGGATGAACTTTGTAAGGTTCTTTTTACCTCATTTGTGTTTTATAGATTGATTCATGGTTATGTGCATATGGGAAGTTCCCAACCAAGATGTTTTATAAATTATTTAATGAGATTCTGAAGGAAACGAGAAGTGTACAAAAGTATAGTGTAAAAAAGACAAATAGCAAATTGATTGTAACAGGTTTGTGTGTCTTGGCTAGTTTTACGTCAACTTGACACAGGCTAGCATCTGAGAAGAGGGAGCTTCGGTTAACAAAAAAATTTCCATAAGAGCAGACTGTAGGCAAGCCTGTAGAGCATTTTCTTAACCAGTGATTGATGGGGAAGGGTGAAGCTCATTGTAGGTGGGGAAATCCCTGGGCTGGTAGTCTGGTGTTCTAGAAGAAAGAAAGCTGAGCAAGCCAGAGGGAGTGAGTCAGTGAGACACTGCACCATGGCATCTGAATTAGTCCCTGTCTCCAAATCCCTGCCCTGTTTGAATTCCAGTCCTGATTCCCTTCAGTGATGGATTATGGTAGAGAAGGACAAGCCAAATAAACCCTTTCTTCCCCATGCACATAATCATGAATCAATCAGTAAATCATAAATAAGGTATAAAGAACATTACAAAGTTCACCTAGGGTACCCAGTTAAGACTCCTTGTGTAAGACATATTTTGTACAATATAGATTGTGTTAAATATATAGGGTAACCATCACAATGTCTATTGCTTAATAATAGGCACTAATTAAATATTTGATGAGTGAGTATACTAGCGACAAACTAGAAATACACACAAAGGATATTGAGAATATGGACCAATGAACATGTGACAGTACCTGGGAGGGAAAATAATTTTATAACTCATAAGTTCCTGGGAAGAAGCTCACAAGCACGTTTTAAAACAGGTCATTTAATTAAAGTTAAGTGCAATAATCATTTCTGGAGTATCAAAAGGCAAGAGAATCAGCCATTTCCAGCACATCCAAGGGATTTCAAATAGAGGCTATTAAAAAAATTATGATAACCTCCTTTGAAAGTATTTTCTAGAAAGAACTATCTGTGCATCTGTTCCACACCTAAGTCCTCTGTGTTTTTTTTTTTTAGGTGATTATCCTGAGCAAATATATTTGTGCAGGTGTAACTTTAAAAATGAAATAAAAAACAATGAAATAGGGCAAACTTTTACCACATAGCACAGTAATTTCTGCATATGGTTTCCCATTCACTATTACATGTCAATTGCTAGTAGTGTCAGCGTATACAAATACACGGTAAGATAATCATGGACATTAAAAGAGGAGCATCAAAACTTGTAATACATTTTATTGTCTGGGTGACAGAAATATCTGACTGTTCTTTGTTCCATCATATGAATATTACTCCTAGATATTAGCTTATCTTCAAGATTTTTAATTTTTTAAAAAGATTTTGGTATGTGTATGGTGTTTTACGTATATGAAAGTCTGTGTACCATTCTCACGCCTCGTGTCTTTAGAGACTGGAAGAAGATGTAGGATCCTCTGAAACTGGCATCAGAGAGTGCTATGTGCCAGTATGTGGGTGCTGGAAGGTGAACCCGGCTCCCCTGTAAGTACAGCAAGTGCTCTTAAACACCAAAAGAGCCATCTCTGTAGCCCCATCCTGGAGACTTTTCACCTCATGAATAATGCTGACAGAAAGCAATTTTAAATACACTTCTTGGACATTCTAGAATGATAAAAGTCTCTGTGACTCTTCGGGCCATGTCTTGATCTAGTTGAGGGGAGAGATGTGAAGGGACAAAGAGGGAAGAGAGCTGCTCCTTAGCTAGAAAAGTTTTACCAGAACAGAAAGGTCTTAGACTCCAAACTCATTTAGAAATCCCAGATCTGTAGTAGAATTAAACATCTAGCCAATTAAGCCAGCCTGATAATGTTCTTCTTCGTTATCCAGCCTCTTGTACATGTGTCTCATGTTCATTCACAGACTCATAGCTGGGACTGCAGACCTATCTGCTTTATGCCCTGCTCAAGGCAATAGAGACAGGTAAAGGCAGAATGGAATTCACTACATTTGTGTGGTTAACTCAATTGTGACTCCAATAAGCTTTCTAAGGAAGAAACTTATCTCTAGTATTGGTAACATCACCCAGTTGGTAATTTAGATGGTTGAGAAAAGTTACTATCAACCCTTCTGCAGTTCATCAAAGACAGTAAAACAGATGAATGCATGCTTGATACATGCATTGAATGTATGCTGACAGCACACCCTACATTCTGGGACAGATTGGCACAATATTTTAATAAATACAATAATATTTCAATCTTTAAAACCTCTTAATTTAATAGTCATATTTATCAAAAGAACAGTTATTAAGATTATAATGAAATAATAATACATTTTACATAATAAAATATTACGTCCCTCATCTAACCTTAGTTAGTCATGCATTATTACCATGTTCAAGGCGAATATTTTCATGATTGATATGTTGTTGGAGCGTCAGTCTTGACTTTAGTTGCATATGTAAGGTCTTTTATTCCATTTTATAGCATTTTTAACCATAATATCTTTGAAATTTCATGAGAAACTCCATTGCGATATACTCAGGCAGAGTATGGGTGGAGAACAAACTCATTAGCTAGACTTCTTGCTCAGACTCTTTGCTCACTTGGGTTTGCTGGAACAGTCTGGAGAAGGACAAAAAATGTGGGTAGAGGTAATTTACATTAACCTCACACAACTGTATCAACAGATGGCCATGGAAAAGGATACATCAAACTAAAATAAATTGTACTTTTTAAGGAAAATCAAGTCTAACTCATCACCACAATTAAGAAAACGGCCTAAAAGTTTGTGTCCCTTTTCTGGGTGGATAGTAGCATCATCTTGTTAGAGATCACAATATGACTCCTGTTTTTCATAAGGCTGTTGTCAATACTCCAGTAATCACCAGTGCACACTGTAGCTTATTTGAAACCAGTATTTAAATGATCAAGACTGGGAGTTGAGTGGCTGTAAATGATCAAGGATGAAGTCGAATTTTATGACTTTCCTGCAATTATAGTTTAGAAAGTTTGTATTTCTATAGTTGTATCGGCACCATAATATATCTATCTATATACCATAATAGAATATATCTATTAAACACAGAAACATTTTCCTAGTGAATCGAGGACTGTCTCTGTGCTGAGTTCTTAGCTAAGTAAAATAACTAAGACAACAACATAAGATTTAATAACTCCATCTATAGCTCATCATGCAGAATCGCATGACCACAACTCTAATGCAATTCCCACAGGTAATATTTCACAGTTGTAATGTCTGGTTCCATCTATTCTCTAGCATACCCATAAGATATGCCTCTGCACATTATTTGATCCATTAGCAACTATTAAATCTTCTTTTAAAGTCTTATGAATGTGTTGAACAGACCAACCATATATCAACAAAATACATCCATTTAAAATTCCAAATTCCTAACCCAAGAATGTCATAAGTGCCACAAGCTGAAGTGATAATTTTGACAAGTGTTAAGAGTTGGAATTGTGTGAGCTACTTGGCTATAGAAAGCCTTATTTGAATTATCCATGTAGCACTTCATTCTCTGTTGTAAACAAGAAAGAATATAAACAATCTGTAAACACAGGACATGAGAATTATTTTTTCCAGATTCATAACTTTTTATTCTTTCATTTTTTGAGATTATGGCATAATTCTATCATTTCCTCTTCTTTCTCCTCCCTCTAAACCCTCCCATGTACTCCTCTTTGCATTTTTTAAAATTCATGGCTTTTTTTAGAATTCACTTTAGAACCTAATCACTGTCTCCCTCCCAGTCCTCCTCACCCACAGTCCCTCCTCTCATCCCTCTCCCCTTCTAATCTGAGAGAGTACAGCCCCTGCCCTGGCACATAAAATTTCTGCAAGGCTAGGCTGTTCTTCTGCTGAGGCCAGACAAGACAACTGAGTTAAGGGAACAGATTCCACAGCAAAGCAACAACTTTAGGGATAGCCACCACACATTGGTTTGGCACCCTCATGAAAGTCAAGCTCCACATCTGCTACATATGTGTGACTGGGGGAAGGGTGGTTTGGTCTAGCCCATGCATGCTCTTTGGTTGTTGGTTCAGTTTCTGAGAGCCATCAAGGGTCCAGGTTAGTTGATTCTGTTGGTTTTCCTGTGGAGTTCCAATCTCCTTCAAGACCCTCAATCCTTCCCCTAACTCTTCCATAAGAGTCTCCAAGTTCCATCCAATGTTTGGATATGAGTCTCTGCATCTGTCTGAGTCAGCTGCTTGTTGGAGCCTCTCAGAGGACAGCCATGCTAGACTCCTGTCTGCAAGCGTAACAGGAGTCCTTAATAGTATCAGAGATTGGTGCTTGCCCTTGGGATGGGTCTCTATTTAGAACATTTTTTGGTTGGCCGTTCCCACAGTTTCTGCTCCATCCTCCATCCCGCATTTCTTATAGGCAGGATAAACTTGGGATCTAAAGCTTTGTGGGTGGGTTGGTGTCCCTATCACTCCACTGTGGTTCCTGCCTGGCTATAGAAGGTGGCCTCTTCAGGTTTCATATCCTCACTGCTGTGAGTCTCAGCTAAGGTCACCCCCAATGATTCTTGGAAACCTCCCCTATCCCAGGCCTCTGTCACAACCTTGAGATGCCCCCTATGCTCCCACCTCTACAAGTTGCAGATTTCCATTCATTCTCATAGCCCTCTGGTCATCTCCCCTGTCTCTCCACATACCTGATCCTGACCCCCCTATTCCCTTCCCCATCCTCCCCTCCACCCAGATCCCTCCCTCCATCTGCCTCCTACAACTATTTTATTCCCCCTTCTATGTAAGATTCAAGTATCCTCCCTTGGGTCTTGCTTCTTGTTTAACTTCTTTGGGTCTGTGGACTACAGCATGGATATCTTGTATTTTATGACTAATATCCAGTTATAAGTGAGTACATACCATGCATGTCCTTTTGGGTCTGGGTTACCTCACTCAGGATAATATTCTCAAGTTCCATCCATTTGCCTGCAAAATTCATTATGTCTTTTTAATAGCTGAGTAGTATTCTGTTGTATAGACATGCTGCCACATTTTAGGCAATGTTTATTGATTCATCACATTTCCAAGCAGTTTACATTGAATTAGTCTGATCCCAGGGAATGATTTATTTACAAAACTCACTGTCTTACTTCATTTACTACACTGTATTAAGAACCTTGGAAAACTGAATTTTGTTTGATATAAATGTTTATGGCTACAAATGGCATAATCTCCAAATCATGCTGTATGATATTGAGTGTCTGTCTAGATAGATAAACAGATAGATAGATAGATAGATAGATAGATAGATAGATAGATAGATAGATAGATGATAGATAGATAGATAGATAGATAGATAGATAGATAGATAGATAGATAGATAGATATTTTTAAAAGAAAAACATTCCTACCATGGATATACGTATGTGTATATATGAAATTTTTAAGACCCTAACACAGGTAGGATAATAGACCAGTGTATTTGAGCAACTATAAGTACATACTAAATTATTCTTTAGTAGTAATATGTGGTTTATAGGCTTCTACCAAAACTAGGATGAAATGAACTGTAAGACAGGAAGTCAGAGTCTAAAGACAATGACAAAAGTGATCAGGATTACAACTATTTTGGACACTGTGAATGACTCAAGGACTTGAAGGCTAGTCTTTGGTGGAGGAGGAGTTATGAGACAGGTCTATGGCATAACAAGATGGTCTCAAATGTGACAGACCACATGTCAGTCTTAAATGTGACAGACTATGTGTCAGTAAAACATGACAAGTGGGGGGGGCAATGAAATCTTTCACTAAATAGTCAAAGAGCTGGGTGTCCTTCAAAAAAAAATCCGAATAACTACTGCATCTAAGGAAGCAAGATGTGAGCCATAGACACCTTTGAGGAAACACCTATAAGTGTCTGGTAAAATCCATTGACCTCCTTAACATGTTAAAGTGCTTGCTGACAGGAGCCTGATATGGCTGTCTCCTGAGAGGCTCTGCCAGAGCCTGACAAATACAGAGGCGGATGCTCACAGCCAGCCACTGGGCTGAGTGCAGGGTCCCCAATGGAGGAGTTGGAGAAGGGACTGAAGGAGCTGAGGGGGTTTGCAGCCCCGTGGAGGGAGCAACAGTGTCAATTGGTCAGATCCTCGGAGCTCCCGTGGACTGGACCACCAACCAAAGAGTATACGTGGAGGGACCCATGGTTCCAGCATATATGTGGCAGAGGATGGACTTGTTGGATATCAGTGGGAGGAGCAGCCCTTGGGCCGGGGGGGGGTGTTTGATGCCCCAGTGTAGGGGAATGCAGGGGAAGGGGGGTTAGGAGGGAAGACAGGGATGGGCAGGCCGGTGGGAGAGCACCCTCATAGACTCAGGGTGGGGGAACAGGATAGGGGATTTCTGAAGGGGAGACCCGGAAAGGGGAAAACATTTGAAATGTAAATAAAGAAAATATCAGGGGGAGGGAAGAGGGCTTATGGAACTTTCGGGGAAGGGGAATCCAGGAAAGGGGAAATCATTTAAAATGTAAATAAAGAATATATCTAATAATAAAAAAAGAAAATATCCAATCAAAAAAAGAAAAAAGAAAAAAAGACCAAATCAAATAATTAAAAAAAAAAAAGAAAAGAAAAAGACAAGAGTTACACATGGACTCTCTGAAGAATGGCTCTTCCAATTGAACACAATAAGATATTGTTGATAAAACTTATTTCAGACCATTGAAAAATAAAAAAAAAAAATAGATGGTTTTAAGGTAGCCCAGTTCCCTTATGGTAGAAAATAGAATCAAGATTTAAATTCCAGGAATCCTATAGCATTTCTAAAATCTGTGCATCAAGGTTTATAGCAGATTGCAATCAAACTGGATCCTCAGTCATCTTCGCACTCTAAGGTGGCCACTGGAAGTGCCTGTGGAAAACACTGTGGAAAAGGCAGAGTCACCTTTATACACACTTTAAAGGAGCCTAAACTGCTTAACAACTGAGGGATTGCTAAGGTTTGGATGTGTCTCTGTCATAGTCACATGTTGAAATCCAAATCCCCAAGGAATTGACATTAGGTAGAGTTTTTAAGGTTTTGAAGGTGAAGCCCTCATGACGGAGATAGATGACTGAGTTAATCAGACTTTTAGTTCCTGAGACAAAGGTCTGTGAAAAAGAATGTCTGTGGAAGGACTGTGTGTTTTTGCCACATTGCTTTAAAGATTTCAATCTGCAGGTCCTTAGCTCCATGAGTTCTGAGACAGTGGTGAGGCAGGACATCAAGTCAGCAGGAGTGTGTGGCAAAGGTCACTGATTTCGTGGATGCTAACCAACACGAACTTGAGAGACAGAAAGGGCAAGGAACAGGGTATTATCAATGACCTACTCCCAGTGAGTTCCTGGGTTGATTCCTCCAGCTAGGCCCAGCCTTCTAAAGTTTCCATCACCTACCAAAATAGATCCACCTTCCAGGTGTTCAGGTACCTTGAAACTTTAGGGGGTAGTTTCTTACTCAAACCATAACAGCATCCCCACAAACACCCCTGCATCTTCTTCAATGTGAAATGTAAAAGAGTGGCCTGTAGTCTGTTAGGAAGCCAGACCCTGTGAGACATGGAGTCTGCTAGTGCCCTAACCTTAGACCTGCCACAGTACAGCCCAATGTCAGAAATTTCTGTTGTTTGTAAGGTTGCCTAGTCTGTGGTCATTCCCTATAGCACTCTGGAAGGCTAAGATCAGGCTTGAAATAAGAACTGGCTGATTCATCAAAAGCTATGGAGCCTCCAGGAGTTTCTAATACATGTAATACCAGGCTTCATAAACCTTTTGTACTATAGCCTAGACTGATCCCAGTTCTCAGTCTGACCATCTCAGTCTTCTCCCAAGTGCTGGAATCATTGGTATATACCACCATGTCTGAATCATGCCACTACTATTTTCTGAGCTTTAAGTATCTAGAATCTGGGTTTTTTTTCTAATCTATAGAAAAAAGTATGTAAGTATAAGGATTTGATGTCATACACAGTGAGGAATCAGAATATGAGGTTAAGTAAGCAGTTTCTTTATCCCTCTGTGATTCTTTCCACATTGAATCAGGATGCTATGGGAGAATGGAGCCTTGGTTGCCTACAATAGAATTCTGATCATTAGTATACGATTATAGCCTTTCTTCCCTTTCCTATTCACACACATGTATGTTATGTGATCATCTTACGAGTATGATCATCTTACAAGTATGTTCTATGATCATCCTGCAGGTAATAACCTATCTACTCAGAGTCTTTGTCTGCATTGCAGGCCATCTAAACTAATATACAATAAACCAAGGCTAAGCCCTCCCAGAAGAATCTTCTCTTTATCCACATCTAACTCAGGGAGTATATTCATTGTATAAGTCATTTCATAGCTATTGACTTTGAACTTTGATCTAAAAAGAACCCATTATCTACATTCTACAGAAAGGCAGAAACAGATGTCTGGAGAGCTGCTGTGTCTGGGCAAGTTTTAGGACAACTGGTTCTATCCAGGTACAAAAAAAGCCTACACAGTAGGAAAAGATGAAGTCATCAAACCTCCCACAAGTGCTATGCAAAACTCTGGTGTTATGTATGGAGCTTGTCTTATAGACTATTTAGAAAAACAAGCATAAGAGACCACAATGCAAATGTACTTGTAATGTGAACTATGTTTTCAATGAGGCTATATTTGCCATCTGGGCAACTTGTATATCAAAATTAAAATATTGGATTAAGACTCTTGGATAACCAAGAGTCTTCTTGGTTATCCCTAGCTATGACTATACACCTAAGCACTAGGTGTACAGTCATCTAGGTGTGTAACCTAGATATTTGTTGAGATGCTATGCTGTTTTAGTGCAACCAGACTTTGCAAATCATAGCTGAGTGACAGGCAAACTGTATCGTATAAGGCCACCCTCAGCGAAGTAATAATGACCCTGAGGAATGGTTTAGTCTACAACTGCTCTGTTGCAATTAACCACCTTATTAAGCACTGATAAACTGTCAGACCTGTGGCATTGTCCAATTTATTACAAATGACTTAGGGATTCTGAGATATTTATCATTTTTGGATAGCTAGAAAATTTAAGGAAAATTCATCACCCAATTCACAGGAACTATAGTTAAACATGTGATTGTAACCATCTAGCTACAGGGGGAGATGTAGCTATTGGAGTTAAGAGGTGATGTAGATTTTAATCCTGGGTCTCTAGAACTTTGATAAACATAATTTTCACAGCACAGCAGCCATCATCTAGGGCTACATAGAAATGCCTGGTCTAAATAAATAAGTAGAGCAAGTAAGCAAACAAAACCAATTGTTTCATATACTTGTAGTGTTTAGTATCTGATAAATAATAAAACTGAGAAAAATAAGTTCTGAAAAATAAGGAATATGCTAATGATGACTCATGATTAAAATGGTACAAAGTATCTTCTCTACAAAAATAACCCTAAGAGTTGTGTGAACCATTAGAGTAATTTGAGAGCAGATCTAAATGATGTGTGCAGGAAATCTGCATAAACAACACAGGCATGGACCACCATAAATATTTGTTTGGGTAATTTACTAAATCTGGAGACTAGATGTTAAGATATTCAAATCAGGATCCAGAGCTAGAGATGACAGTCTGAATACAAGCTGGCCAGACACTTTAGGTTAGCAGTTTCAGCCTGTGGGTCTCAACCCCTATGAGGTCAAACGTCCCATTCACAGCATATATCAGATAAATATATTATGATTCATAGCAGCAGCAAAATTACAGTTATAAAGCAGCAGCGAAAATAATTTTGTGATTGGTGGTCACCACAGCATGAGGAATGGTTTTGAAGGGTTGAAGCATTAGGAAAGATGAGAACCACTGGTTTAGGTGACTCTGATTATGAGATGATCCATCTAACTTTCCCAATACATATTTGACCATGCTTGCAAGCTAGTAAATGAAATCTGTTGGCCCAAAAGCATTGAGCATCTGTAGTATTTCCAAGAGCATAGGGCAATGGACACTCCCATAGCATGATAGCACATCCAATAAGAGACAAGAGACTCACCATGCCCTCAAACTGGGCAAGAGAAGAAGATGAAGGAAGCAAGGGTTGACCTCCTCACTAAGTACAACAACAGCTCATGTGGGTGGCTCATCTTAGTTTGAAGTCATTTACTAGGGCGTGGCTGATGGTGAGTAGCTTGACCCTGTTGTTGGAAGGCTTCATAAGGATGAAGTACAGGTTGAAAATTTTTGCTGTCACTGAAGCTCTGGAATGAAAAGACAGCAGTGGCTGTGTTCTCCACGTTACGCGTAGATGTGCACTGTATCAGCCATAAGGGGCAGAAATTCTGAGCTTCCCTTTTGTGTTTAACTCAAAAGGAAAATGTCAGTTGGATTCTACATTCTGCCCTTTTTGAAATTTCACTTAGTGGGAATTTGAGAAAGGAAGGAAAATTATATACCAGTTCTGCACATTTAAGTTTTCTGGACATGCTACTAGTAAGTATTTACATGTTTTTATATGGCACACTAAAAATGTGGGCATTCGCCATTTGGAAGAGTTGGAGTAGAAGGTGAAGACGCTGATGAGTATAGCCTCTGAGCTAGTTCAGTTAGTGACTGCTCTGAGCCAGTTCACGCTGACTCCTGGAAGTTTGAGGGTATAAACAGATCATTGGGTGACACAATTGCCCACTTATGTGAGGGGGACACATTTCAAGACAACCTGTCGGTGCCCGCAGCCCAGAGGGTCCCAAGCCTTGAGTACACAGTTCTCCAATTCACACATGCCCAACATAAATTTTAATTTATAAATTAGACTCAGCCTAGTTTTCTTTAACAAGAACTATGATTACGAAGTGCTTAATTAAAAGCTTTTAGAATTTAATCATTACTTCTCAAGTGTGTGTGTGTGGGGGGGGGTATACAAGTGTGTTCATGTTGTTCTGGCAATCATGCATATACACAAACCTGTCTGCACATATCTCTCTCTCTCTCTCTCTCTCTCTCTCTCTCTCTCTCTCTCTCTCTCTCTCTCCCTCTCCCTCTCTCTCCCTCCCCCTCTCTATCTCTCTCTCTAAGGTGGGTGATAGAGAGCTTATCCTTACATGGCAAGAGCTTTGGCAACAGAGCCGTCTCCACAGCTTGTATGTCTACATTTTCAGACCACATTTAGTGACACGTAACTGGAAATATAGAAAGTTAACTGCAGATTGGGAGGAAGTACTGTGACAATCAGGGGACTGTCTCCACACTGACAATTCACCTCCTCAATATGCTGTGAATAAATGTTTATCCTTTTGTCTGGTTTCCTGTAGAACAGACTTGCTTGTATACAGCTGGCCAGTCACCACACTCTTTGTTTCTTCCCAGGAATGTTGAACAGTTCTAGTGCCGGGCCACATTGTTAGCTATCTTTCAGTTTTAGCAGCATGACAGCCTTGTCTGTGGTAGCAGAGATTGCTGACATATCAGTGGCTAACAGCATAGACGTGGACATGGCCAAAGCCAATCTGAAGTGTGCAAGCCTTCAGTCAGTGGAAACTCCCTCTTCTCAGGTGA
This sequence comes from Tokudaia tokunoshimensis, assembly GCA_036184795.1. Classification (NCBI taxonomy): domain Eukaryota; kingdom Metazoa; phylum Chordata; class Mammalia; order Rodentia; family Muridae; genus Tokudaia; species Tokudaia tokunoshimensis. Next base: position 16,139,103 of record BTHU01000014.1, read on the forward strand.
TTCTTGTACCAGATTGACCATAAAAATGAAAACAGGGCCATTGTAAAAGTAATCTACTACACTATCTTTTTAAAAAAATATTCCTTTAATTTTTCAGGTTATAATATAATCACATTACTTCCTATTTTCTTCTAAAAACCTAGATTGCCATTTTTATATGGGAGTTTTAATCAACATACAATATATATTTTTATTTATATTAATGCAGGACCTTGCTTTTATTTTCCGTACAGAAAAGCAGTTTTCTTCGAGTGTCTAGAGATCCCCTCAGATCTCCAATGCCATCTCTGTAGTGTACAAAGTCTTCACGTTAGTCATTTTTCAGTTGAATTCTTTAATCTGTTCAACTATTTTTTCTCCTCTATCCAAGTACCACATAGCTTTAAATATTTTAGTTTTATAGTAAGTCTTGATATCTCATAGGCTGTATACTCAAACTTCCCTTTTTTATCACTAAAAATTTCTTGCCTATTCTTAAATCTTTGCTTTTCTAATTTTATTTTATAACAAAAAATGTCACAAAAATATGATTCATATACTCATCGAAATTTTATATTGAATTATATTTGGGGAAATATGTCTTTACAATATTGTTGAACACTGTCCAGTTTATACATTTTTCTCTTTAGTTTTTCTTGGTAGCTTTAAATATTATGAGCTAACAATTAATTGTACTTACTACTATAGCATAACATACATTTTATAGTTTTCTTTATTAATCTTATTAATGGAGTACAATATACACCTCATACTAAGTAGGCATTCGGAGACCCTCAATAAGTCTATTGACATCTACAGATTTATTCATCACTTCTATTTTAAGCTAGTTTGGTCCTTCCCTTCTAAGGCAGGACCATGCCTTGGTGGGGAGTAGTCAATCAGGTATACCAGGACCCTCTCTTTAAACTTTGATCTCACATGAAGGGCTCACTAGGTTGTTTTGTCCTTCTCTCCAGTGTGGCCAAATTGAATAACTCTCACCTTTCTGCTTTCCATTTAAAAACAAAACAAAATGAAATGAAATGAAAAGTATCACTGTATATTTAAGGAAAATACCTTCATACTTAGAATTTTTCATATTTCTTTTAGATTATATCATTTAAATGTTTCTTATACCTACAGATATATTTAGACATATAACTGATCAATTACCCATAGAGATAGATTCATTAAAGATTACCCCCAATGCTTTCACATACATCAATTCCTTTTATAATAGTAAATAGTTTCATGCTATTATTTTGAGTCTGTATAATTAGAAATATTCATATTTATAATTGTTCCCTCTTCCTAGAACATTTTTTCAATATAATTATTGACTTCTCTGATTACTTTGCCTTATCAGTTTGGCCTGGTCTAAATGTGTATCATATATGCATAGCAGATACCAAAAATAAAAGTATTTTGGTCTGGAACCTGAAATTAAAATATATAGAAGCAGGATTTATAAATAGTAAATGCAAAGTTCACCTCAAAATTAGATATTAAATTGCAACATCTATAAGAGATATAGTGTGGTTGACTTGAAACCTACTTACATATCAAGAATATAAATTTGGATATTGTATTATTAAAAAAAGCTTTTGTTCATTGTTTATTTGCTTACAGACTTTGTAGTTCTGGGAGTATAACCCAGGTCCTTACAAATTGTTCTTCCTCTGAACAACTATCCTTATCGTGAGATATGTTTTCTTTTATTTTCTATATTTTTTATTTACATTCCCAATGATTTCCCCTTTCCAGGTTCCCCCCTCCCCAAAAGTCCCATAAGCCCTCTTCCCTCCCCCTGTTCCCCAATCAACCCCCTCCTGCTTCTCTGTCCTGGTATTCCCCTACACTGCTACATCCATTCTTTCCAGGACCAGGGGTCTCTCCTTCCTTCTTCTTGGAAATCAAGTGATATGTGAATTGTGTCTTGGGTAAAAGAGAATGTTGCTTTAGGAGTGTCTATTCCTCAGCCTGTGGAAGATTAAAAAAATATTTTCTTCAACTTAATTTTGGGGAGAGGAGCTAAAATAGATTATGAAAAGTTGATGTGAATCTCAAGGAATATATGTGACACAGTGGACAAATGCCATCCATGCAAACCTAATGGGAAGGGAAAAGGAGGTCATTATCTGAGGACAGCAGGGGGTGTTGAAGCAAAGGATGCACATATGAACAATGAGAGCATGCTGTGGCTGGGCACAGTCCTGGTAAGGCATTTCACAGATTCCATCCCAGATGACTGACATCTGACAAAGCAAACTCCAGGAAAAGCATGGCTAAGTGTGACAATGTGTACTTAGGTGCTAAGAAACCAAAGACAACCAGCTAGGAAGGGATGCTGGTGTGTGACTCAAGGTAATTACAGCTAATAGATCAATCCAAGTAACCTGGAACTGCCTTTCCAGATACTTCATTAATGCAGCACACCAACTCTAAATACCCTTCAGACCCAGGGTGTACCAACCTTGAACCATCTTAGCCATCCTAATGGCCTGACAAATGCAAGGAAAGGAGCATAGAGGAGAGGGGAAGGGCAGTTGCACCTCTTTTGAGTCCAATACTGTACACCTAGCCAAGTATCCATAGCTGGAGAGGGCATATACCCTAGAAGAAAACCTACTACCATCATTTTCCTATAATTTCTTGTTGTATTATAAATACTCATCATTAGACACAGGTAAGTGTAGCTGTCCCCCTTCATTAAAAAAGCCTTCTTTATGTAGTAATTGGAAGCTATCACCGAGATCCATAGCTAGTAAAAATGCATAGAATATATGACTGTGGGTTGGCCCATGCTAATTGATACATCTGCGGTATAACTCCTGCATCTAAGGTTCAGTAATCATCATAGAAGAGGAGGTGAAAAGATTGGAAGAGACAGAAGACCTGCTGCTAGACTATGATTCTTAGACATGCCAGGGACACTCTCTCAACAGTACGGTTTCCTGAACAAGACCTGTATAATGACAACTCTGATCAACATGCCAACTCAGATAGGGACAATCTTACCAGGCCTCGCTTTTAAATGGAGAGCTGTAGGCTATCAGAGGCTGCTGAAGAAGAGGTTTGAACCGTTGTATTTATATATGAAAATCTCAAAAAAATGTTAAGTTAAAAAATGTATTCATGGTGAAACTCTAACCAAGATGATGACATTAGGATACAGGCATTTTCGGTCAATGAGGTCATGAGGACAGAGCTGTCATTATAAAAGAAATCTAAGAGAGAATGCTTGTATTTTCTATCAAGAAACAGCCAGCAGCACATTGCATATGTACAATATGGGGAGAGAAAATTATATTTAAACAGAATTATTAGTAAAAGGGAAATCAGAAGCTAAAATTAGGGGGAAATTCTCAGCCTTTGTATAAGCGAAAATAATAGAAAGCTTATTGGGGGAGGGGGGAATATTTAATAAGGAGACAAATATGGACCAGTGCATATCCATAGAACCCAGATGCATACATCAAGAGGATGGAGAGATAAGTCAGCCATCCTCCCAGAAGCTCAAATCTACAGACCATGATAAAAGAAGAATAACCTAAAGCCAGGTGGGGAATTATCAGATGCTATCCTTCCAATCACAGATTCAGAGTGTATGATCCTGGGGAGAGAACAGTACAGAAGAAAGGACCATTTCTTCACAACCACTTCATGTCACGTAGTATATTGCTGTTTTTCTTGGCAACCTTAAGTGCCACTCCAATGTGCCTCTGCTTGGTGTTTGCTGCACCAAGGAAAAGTACAGGGATGTGGTTGGCTCAACTTAGTTTTCAAAGCAAAACAATGGAGACGTGGGATCCAGGTAGAAAACTAAGCAGGGAAGGGTTGTTTCAAGAACTCTCATTGGGATAGTCTCCTTTTGAGACCCAGAGATAGGATTGCTTTCAAATCAGTAGAGCCACCAGCATTTGTTTCCATCCTTAAGAGTGTGCAGGCACATAAGTCCAGTCATGATTGAGGTGCATAGCAGAGCAGGACAGGGCCTCTCAAAGATAAGGAAACCCAAAGCTACACAACCATTCTTCAGGGAGAGAATTTCCACCCAGGTGAAGCCATGGAGACATCTGCCCCAGTGAACCTTTAATGCTGCTTTCCTTGTTATGCCTGAAACCTGCCCAGGGTGTGTCTTCTCTCCATTCTGCTTCTCTGCTTTTGAATGGGAATGTCTTCACTGGGTCTGATGGATCACTGTATTTTGAGAGTACATAGCATGTTTGATTTCAAAGGTCCAGAGCTAAGGGCCTAGTCACAGGATAAATCATGTATAGAGTCATGCCCATATCTGGTTCATGTGATATTCAGATGAGACTTTGGAGTTAAAGGTGGGATGATTTAAGACTTTTGAGGCTGTTGAGATAAAGTGAATATACTGTATACATAAGAGGACATGAATTTTGGTGGTCTAAGGGAGTAATGGTAGCCCTAGATGTTTATGACCCATCCCCTAAACTTCACTTTTGAAATACTAACTCCCAAGGTAGTTGTTTGGGCCTGGAAGCTGATTAGGTCTTGAATTAAGAGCCCTGAGGAATGGGGCTAGAATAAGGGACACACCTCTTCTACCAGATGAGGACTAGACAAAAAGATAAGTCAAGTGTTCAGTTCCCCAGTGCACACTTCATCTGTGAGCGCTGATTTCAAACTCCCATCTCCCAGAACCATGAGAAATGTGGTTTCTAAGACACCATGTTCTGGCCTTTTGCTGTAGCAGCCAGAGTAGAATGACAGTCATGAGTAAAGCCAAACTCAAACCCAGTGTGCTACAAATCCCAACCTTGTTTTGAGTATGATAACTGCTCTATCTGTATGTGAGTTTTCTATCATTTGTTAGAATACCTGGATGGCTGACCTAAACGGAGCAAAAAATTACTTTGAGTTATGTTTTCAGTGACTTCTGTTCATGGTCACTTGATCCAGTTTGTTTGAGACTGTGATGTAACAGTAAATCACATCAGAAGTGTATGACAGAGGTCACCAAATCATCCTGAGGTCACCAAGAAACAAGGAAAGAGGAGGGGGACACTGGTCCCAAGATTCCCTTTAAGAGAAAATCTCCAGTGACCTTGGATATGTGCATTGCCCCTGACTTTTCAAAGGTTCTGTCTCCTCCAAATAGTGGCACAGGCTGGCAGCCAAATCATTGACATGTGCTGCTTTGGGGATACTGTAGATCTAATGGAACAACAGAGTTCCACTATCTGTACTCCATCATGAAATAATGATAACTTGGAGCAGAGGTTTGGGCCAACAGCTCTTTTAACATTTAAATAACTCCCATGAAGGATTGTTATGCAAAATTTATGATGAGAATGGGCTGGTCCCTACCCTGAGATACTTTGTGTTGTATAGAACGGTGGTTTTGAGTCTATGCTTTGTCATGGTTTTGAGTAGGATAATCATGGCTTTGGACTATATTTTACAAATGATATTTGGCTCCACTGTGAAGATGGTGGTGACTATACCTAGGATATACAAGCAATGCCATTTATACAGTACCGTTCATAAGGAGCAGACTGATAAATAGCATTCTGAAAAATGTAAAGGGTGCCGCTCTAGGAATTTTCCAAACTAAATTGGAAATATAGGAGAATATGGCTGCATTGAAATTATGCCATCCCAACTACAGTTGGGGGATGAATATTGTTAGAAAGAACCTGAATTAGAATCTGTATTGACAAATCCGTGAGTTCCAGGTTCAGTGAGAATATCTTGTCTCAGAATATTAGGAGGATAGTGATAAAGGAAGACAATGGTTAGTGACCTCTGGCCTCCACAGGCATATGCACTGTCATAGAGTTTCTATGGGCATGATAAAATTGTATGACCAAAAGCAATCTGGGGGAGGAAAGGGCTTGTTTGGCTTACATTTGCATGATGTAATCCACCAATAAAAGAAGTCAGAGCAGAAACTCAAGGTAGGGACCTGGTGGCAAGTAGTGAAGTAGAAGCCATGAAGGAACACTGCTTACTGGCTTGCTCCCTGTGCCTTACTCAGCGTACTTGATTACAGCCTATGACCAGCCACTTAGGGATGGCTCCATGCACAATGGGTTAGGATCCCCCATATCAATCACTATAGAACACCATGCAGACTGGCCTACAGGCCAGACTTACTGGGACATTTTCTCAATGGTGGTTTCTTCTTCTCAGATAACTCTATCAAATCCATAGAAAAACCAACCAGGACATGCATACCTGTGCATATACATTCACAAGCATACACACACACACACAGACACACACACACACAGACACACACACACATATATAATTTAAAAAATAAGGTGAAGAGTGATGAAGACATTATAACTTGACCTCTGACCTCTACACCATGCACATATGCTCACACCTATAAGAACAGGTACGTACAACACACACACACACACACACACACACACACACACACACACACACTTTAAAAATGAAATCAAGCAACCTGGATTTGCCTGTGCTAAGTCTGTCAAGGAAATTGAAGCTATTTGGAAAATTATTGTCAACAAAATTGCCACAGCTTGTGAATATATTCTTATTCAATAAATTCTGACATCAAAGAAGTATCATATGATCTGGTGTACTTCTGACATCACACATTGAAAACAATCAGTTTGTTTTAATTGAAGTATGAAATTTTGATCTTGAAGTTACCCTTTAAATAAAACAAAATTTCATGTTATACATGGGACGGGGAGAGGGAGAGAGAGAGAGAGAGAGAGAGAGAGATGTTTGGTAAGTTCTGTGACTCTATTCAAACTACCACAGGCACCTGTCTTAGTTGGGGTTTCTATTCCTGCACAAACATCATGACCAAGAAGCAAGCTGGGGAGGAAAGGGTTTATTCAGCTTACACTTCCACACTGCTGTTCATCACCAAAGGAGGTCAGGACTGGAACTCAAGCAGGTCAGGAAGCAGGAGCTGATGCAGAGGCCATGGAAAGATGTTTCTTACTGACTTGCTTCCCCTGGCTTGCTAAGCCTACTCTCTTATAGAACCCAAGACCACCAGCCCAGGGATGGCACCACCCACAATGGGCCCTCCCCTCTTGATCACTAATTGAGAAAATGCCCCACAACTGGACCTCATGGAGGTACTTCCCCAACTGAAGCTTTTTTCTCTGTGACAAATCCAGTCTGTGTCAAGTTGACACACAAAACCAACCGGTATAGCACCCTACTGACAGTCTGCAAATGAGTCTATAAATGATTTTAGAAGAATGACAAGTGTTATATTTAATTCCCCAGTAAAAGAGTTACCGATCATGTTTCCAGACTAAAGGGCATGAGACTACTGGTGATAGCACATCCCCCGAAATATAATAGGTACCCCTTAACTACTTGTGAACCTCTCTCCACCCTCCCACATCCTCAGAGTTGCACATCCCCCCTCACCCCAGTCAGAATTCTCTTGCTGCTAAAAAAAAACAAAACATAAAAACCCAAACAAACAGAGATAGCCTGACCACATGAAACTTCCCCTTTCCTCTGAAAACAAGAAAAATCCCCAATTCATTCATGTGGGCTGGAACTCTCATGAGAGTTCTCAACATGCTATTTGTCTAACTAGAGATTTGGGTCTTAAATTCTTCTCAGAGTTCCCACCATGTTGCCATCTGTCTGTCTACATGCTCATGATCTTCATACCTCCTCTAACAAATTTCTTACTAATTTCTTACTAATTACCAAAGCTAATCTTTCACAGTGTTCCTCTTGAACTGAGTTTTTTCAATAGCCAGCATCCAACTATACGCTGCCTGCAAGAAGCTCCCATTGAAAGTGGAAAAACATGAGTAGGCTGGAAGTAAAAGGATGGAGAAAGATAATCCATGCAAATAGAGTTGTTATTTAATGTTAAAGGAGTTCTCATCAACAGTACAGAGTGTGTGTGTGTGTGTGTGTGCATCAAACATTGAAATACCTAAATACATACTAAAAAATAAAAATGTTAGTAGACATAGGCAGTAATAGATACCTGTGTGATGATAATAAAGAAATCCCCAAACTTCAGTGCAACAGGTACTTTACTTATAGATATTCTTTGTTGCCCTAGCTGCACTCAAATTCATGTTTCACACCTTACCTACACACCTGGTTCACTTTGCTTTTTCTTTCCTTTGCTCTTTTCTTTTCTTTTCCTTTCTTTTCTTGTATTTTATTTTGTTTTTAATTTACTGGGCTACAATGTTGTTGTTTTTAACACTTACTTATTTGGCTTGGGGGTGGGGTGAGATGAGTATGAATATCTATGAGTGTGAATGGACATGTGCCATGATGCATGTGCAGAGATCCGAGAATATCTTGCAGGAGTCAGTTCTCTCTTTCTACTATGTGGATCTGGGGAACTGAACTCAGGTCATCAGACTGAACAGCGAGGATCTTTACCCACTGAGCTCTCTCCTGCCTAGGCTACTTTGTTTTCATGAAAGAATTTGATTCATTTGAATTTTTTTTTTAATTTAATTTAATTTTATTTTTTTAATTTACATTCCAAATCACTTCCCCTTTCCCGTTTCCTCCCTCCCCGAAAGTCCCATAAGCCCCCTTCCCTCCCTCTTTTCTCCGTTCAACCCCCTCTCATTACTCTGTCCTGGCGTTCCCCTACATCCAGTCTTTCCAGGACCAGGGGTCTCTCCTTCCATCTTTTTAGAAATCTATTGATATGCTGATTGTGTCTAGGGTATTCTGAGAGTCTGGGTCAATATCCCCTTATCAGTGACTTCATACCATGTGTGATCTTTTGTGATTGGGTTACCTCACTAAGGATGATATTTTCAAGTTCTGACCATTTGCCTAGGAATTTCGTGAATTCATTGTTTTTAATTGCAGAGTAGTATTCCATTGTGTAAATATACCACATCTTCTGAATCCATTCCTCGGTTGAGGGACATCTGGGTTCTTTCCAGCTTCTGGCTATTATAAATAAGGCTGCTATGAATATAGTGGAGCATGTGTCCTTATTGCATGCAGGTAAAGTCTCTGGGTATATGCCCAGGAGTGGTATAGCCGGATCCTCCGGAAGTGTCATGCCCAGTTTTCTGAGGAGCCGCCAGACTGCTTTCCAGAGTGGTTGTACCAGCCTGCAATTTCCACCAGCAGTGGAGGAGTGTTCCTCTTTCTCCACATCCTCGCCAACAACTGCTGTCTCCTGTGTTTTTGATCTTAGCCATCCTGACTGATGTGAGATGGAATCTCAGGGTTGTTTTGATTTGCATTTCCCTAATGACTAAGGATGATGAACATCTCTTTAGGTGCTTCTCAGCCATTAGATATTCTTCAGGTGAGAACTCTTTGTGGAGCTCTGTACCCCATTTTTTAATAGGGTTACTTGCCTCTCTGGAGTTTAACTTCTTGAGTTCTTTGTATATCTTGGATATTAGCCCTCTGTCGGATGTAAGGTTGGTAAAGATCATTTCCCAGTTAGTTGGTTGCCGCTTTGTCTTTTTGACGGTGTCTTTTGCCTTGCAAAAACTTTGTAATTTAATGAGGTCCCATTTGTCTATTCTTGATCTTAGAGTATAAGCTATTGGAGTTCTGTTCAGGAAATTCTCCCCTGTGCCCATATGTTCAAGGTTCTTCCCTAGTTTCCCTTCTATTAGTTTCAGTGTGTCTGGTTTTATGTGGAGATCTTTGATCCACTTAGAATTGAGCTTAGTGCAAGGAGATAAGGATGGGTCAATTTGCATTCTTCTGCATGTTGACCTCCAGCTGAGCCAGCACCATTTGTTGAAAAGGCTATCTTTTTTCCACTGGATGGTTTTAGCTCCTTTGTCAAAGATCAAGTGACCATAGGAGTGTGGATTCATTTCTGGGTCTTCAATTCTGTTCCATTGATCTACATGTCTGTTACTGTACCAATACCATGCAGTTTTTAACACTATTGCTCTGTAGTACAGCTTGAGGTCCGGGATACTGATTCCCCCAGAGGTTCTTTTACTCTTGAGAATAGTTTTAGCTATTCTGGGTTTTCTGTTATTCCAGATGAATTTTTGAATTGCTCTTTCTAACTCTATGAAGAATTGAGTTGGGATTTTGATGGGGATTGCATTGAATCTGTGTATTACTTTTGGTAAGATGCTCATTTTTACTATATTAATCCTGCCAATCCATGAGCATGGCAGATTTTTCCATCTTCTGAGGCCTTCTTCAATTTCTTTCTTCAGAGACTTGAAGTTCTTGTCATACAGATCTTTCACTTGTTTGGTTAGCATCACGCCAAGATACTTAATATGGTTTGTGGCTATCGTAAAGGGTATTATTTCTCTTACTTCTTTCTCAGCCTGCTTATCCTTTGAGTATAGGAAGGCTTCTGACTTGCTTGAGTTGATTTTATATCCGGCCACTTTGCTGAAGTCGTTTATCAGCTGTAGGAGTTCTCTGGTGGAGTTCTTTGGGTCGCTTATGTATACTATCATATCGTCTGCAAATAGTGATAGTTTGACTTCTTCCTTTCCAATTTGTATCCCTTTGACCTCTTTTTCTTGTCTAATTGCTCTAGCTAGAACTTCAAGTACTATATTGAAAAGATATGGAGAGAGAGGGCAGCCTTGTCTAGTCCCTGATTTTAGTGGGATTGCTTCAAGTTTCTCTCCATTTAGATTGATGCTGGCTACTGGTTTGCTGTAAATTGCTTTTACTATGTTTAGATATGGGCCTTGAATTCCTGATCTTTCCAAGACCTTTAGCATGAAAGGATGCTGAATTTTGTCAAATGCTTTCTCAGCATCTAATGAGATGACCATGTGGTTTTTTTCTTTGAGATTGTTTATGTAGTGGATTACATTGATGGATTTCCTTATATTGAACCATCCCTGCATCCCTGGGATGAAGCCTACTTGATCGTGGTGAATGATCGTTTTGATGTGTTCTTGGATTCGGTTGGCAAGAATTTTATTGAGTATTTTTGCATCGATATTCATAAGAGAGATTGGCCTGAGATTCTCTTTCTTTGTCGGATCTTTGTGTGCTTTTGGTATTAGTGTAATTGTGGCTTCATAGAACGAGTTGGGTAGTGTTCCTTCTGTTTCTATTTTGTGGAACAGTTTGAAGAGTATTGGTGTTAGGTCTTCTTTGAAGGTCTGATAGAATTCTGCACTAAAACCATCTGGACCTGTGCTTTTTTTGGTTGGAAGACTTCCAATGACAACTTCTATTTCTTCAGGGGTTATAGGACGGTTTAGATGGTCTATTTGATCCTGATTTAATTTTGGTACTTGGTATCTGTCAAGGAAATTGTCCATTTCCTCAAGATTTTCTAGTTGTGTTGAATACAGGTTTTTGTAGTAGGATCTGATGATTTTTTGAATTTCCTCAGTTTCTGTTGTTATCTCTCCCTTTTCGTTTCTGATTTTATTAATTTGGATACTATCTCTGTGCCCTCTGGTTAGTCTGGCTAAGGGCTTATCTATCTTGTTGATTTTCTCAAAGAACCAACTCCTCGTTTTGTTGATTCTTTGTATGGTTTTATTTGTTTCTACTTGATTGATTTCAGCCCTGAGTTTGATGATTTCCTGCCTTCTACTCCTCTTTGGTGTATTTGCTTCTTTTTGTTCCAGGGCTTTCAGGTGTGCCATTAAGCTGTTAGTGTATGCTGTCTCCCGTTTCTTTTTGGCGGCACTCAGGGCTATGAATTTTCCTCTTAGCACTGCTTTCATTGTGTCCCATAAGTTAGGGTATGTTGTGCCTTCATTTTCATTAACTTTCAAAAAGTCTTTGATTTCTTTCTTTATTTCCACCTTGACCAAGTTATCATTGAGTAGAGCATTGTTCAGCCTCCATGTGTACGTGGATTTTCTTTTGTTTTTGTTGCCATTGAAGACCACCCTTATTCCATAGTGATCTGATAGGAGGCATGGGATTATTTCTATCTTCTTGTATCTGTTGAGGTCTGATTTGTGACCAATTATATGGTCAATTTTGGAGAAGGTACCATGAGGAGCTGAGAAGAAGGTGTATTCTTTAGCTCTAGGATGAAATGTTCTATATATATCAGTTAGTTCCATTTGGTCCAAGGCTTCAATTAGATTCACTGTGTCCCTGTTTAGTTTCTGCTTTCCTGAACGATCCATTTCAGAGAGCAGGGTGTTGAAGTCACCCACTATTATTGTGTGCGGTGCGATGTGTGCTTTGAGTTTTAGTAAAGTTTCTTTTATGAATGAGGGTGCCCTTGCATTTGGAGCATAGATATTCAGGATTGAGAGTTCTTGATGGTGGATTTTTCCCTTGATCAGTATGTAGTGTCCTTCTGTGTCTTTTTTGATGACTTTGGGTTGAAAATCAATTTTATCCGATATTAGGATGGCTACTCCACCTCGTTTCTTGGGGCCATTTGCTTGTAAAATTGTTTTCCAGCCTTTTACTCTGAGGTAGTGTTTGTCTTTGACACTGAGGTGCGTTTCCTGCACGCAGCAAAATGCTGGGTCCTGTTTACGTATCCAGTCTGCTAGTCTATGTCTTTTAATTGGGGAATTGAGACCATTGATATTAAGAGAGATTAAGGCATAGTGATTATTGCCATCTGCCATTCTTGACGCTATCTTTATGTTTGAGTGGTTATCTACTTTTGGGTTTGATTCAAGAAGGTTATTATCTCATTTTTTCCAGGGTGTTGTTTCTCTCCCTGTATTGGAGGTTTCCACCTATTATCCGTTGCAGGGCTGGATTTGTGGAAAGATATTGTGAAAATTTGGTTTTATCATGGAATATCTTGGTCTCTCCATCTATGGTGATTGAGAGTTTTGCTGGGTATAGTAGTCTAGGCTGGCATTTGTGCTGTCTTAGTGTCTGCATGAGATCTGCCCAGGATCTTCTGGCTTTCATAGTCTCTGGTGAGAAGTCTGATGTGATTCGGATAGGTCTTCCTTTGTATGTTACTTGGCCCTTTTCTCTTACTGCATTTAGTATTCTTTCTTTGTTTAGAACATTCGGTGTTTTGATTATTATGTGACGGGAGGTATTTCTGTTCTGGTCCAGTCTGTTTGGAGTTCTGTAGGCTTCTTGTACGTTCATCGGCATCTCTCTCTTTAAGTTAGGGAAGTTTTCCTCCATAATTTTGTTGAAGATGTTTACTGGCCCTTTAAGTTGCAAATCTTCACTCTCATCTATACCTATAATCCTTAGGTTTGGTCTTCTCATTGTGTCCTGGATTTCCTGGATGTTTTGGGTTACGCGTTTTTTGCATTTTGCATTTTCTTTGACTGTTGAGTCGATGCTTTCTATGGAATCTTCAGCACCTGAGATTCTTTCTTCCATCTCTTGTATTCTATTGTTGATGTTTGCATCTATGACTCCTGATTTCTTCCCAAGGTTTTCTATCTCCAAAGTTGTCTCCCTTTGTGATTTCTTAGTTGTTTCTACTTCCTTTTTTAGTTCCTGGATGGATTTGCTGAGATCCTTCACTTGTTTGTTTGTATTTTCCTGTATTTCTTTAAGGTATTTTTGCATTACCTCTTTCAGGATTTCTTCCTGATGACCCACGTTCTCCTGCATTTCTCTGAGCGATTTTTGTGTTTCCTCCTCATGGGATTCCATCTGTTGATCCATCGTCTCCTGCATTTCTTTAAGCAGTTCTCGTGTTTCCTTTGTAAGGGCATCTAACTGTTGATTCATTTCTTTAAGCAATTTTTGTGTTGCCTCCTTATGGGCATCCGTCTGTTGACCCATATTCTTCTGCATTTCTTTATGCAAATTTCGTGATTCCTTTGTGAGTGCATCTACCCGTTGATTCATCTCGTTAAGCGATTTTTGTGTTGTCTCCTTGTGCGCCTCCATCTTTTGATCCATGTTCTCCCGCATTTCTCTAAGCGATTTTTGTGTTTCCTTTGTAAGGGCTTCTAACCGTTGATTCATGGTCTCCTGTAACTCTTTATGAGATTTATTTGTGTCCTTCTTGTGATCCTCTAATAGCATCATGAGAAGTGATTTTAAATCCAGATCTTGTCTTTCGGGTGTGGTGGGGTATCCAGGACTTGCTGCTGTTGGAGAGTTGGGTTCGGATGGTCCCACATTACTTTGATTACTGTTAGTAACATTCCTACGTTTGCCTTTTGCCATCTGGATACCTCTGGTGTTAGTTGGTCCTGCTGCCACTGGCTGTTGGTTGGACCTCCTGTGAGCCTGCAAAGCTATTTCTGCCCCCCCTGGATTACCAGGATTCCCCTGGCACCGATTTCTGGGGCCTGCCTGCTCCTGAGTGACTTTGGAGCCCTGATGTGCTTTGCCCCAAGTGATCTTATATTGGGGAGGCCTTGCACATCTAAAGGCTCAGCCTAGTGGATTCCTGGAGCAGAGGTCGCCAAAGGGAGGCTGGCAGGCTCCTGCCCTGTGCAGGGGTGTGTGATCTCTCCTGGGGGGGGGAGGGGGCGTCCCTCTGCCAGGCAGAAGTCCCACAGCAGATCTGGCGCGCTGGTCACTGCAGATCAGCCCAGCACCTGGGAGCAGGTTACACACAAGCTGCCTGAACCCGAAGAGATATTATGCCTGTCTGTCTCTGAGCCTGGCGGTCCCAACTACCTGGTCACTGGAGCAAAGATGGCGGAGTGCACTCTCCGTGGCGCTGCTCACCCTGTGGTCACGATGGCCCGCTGATCTGGCACCCAGACGACCACAGCGCCAACCCGCCCTCGGGCACAGACGGAAGCCCCAACAGGCCGTGTCCCAAGTGATGTTATATTGGGGGGAGAGCCTGGGTACCGGTCTCTCCAGCGCAGTCCGCGGGAACAGAGGTCGAGGAAGGGAAGCTGGCAGGCTCCCTCCCTGCGCGGGGTCCCTCCACCAGGCAGAAGGTCCCACCGCGGAACTGGCGCGCTGGTTACTGCAGATCAGCCCAGCACCTGGGAGCAGGTTACACACAAGCTGCCTGAAACCGAAGCGATATTATGCCTGTCTGTCTCTGAGCCTGGCGGTCCCAACTACCTGGTCACTGGAGCAAAGATGGCGGAGGGCACTCTCCGTGGCGCCGCTCACCCTGTGGTCACGATGGCCCGCTGATCTGGCACCCAGACGACCACAGCGCCAACCCGCCCTCGGGCACAGACGGAAGCCCCAACAGGCCGTGTCCCAAGTGATGTTATATTGGGGGGAGAGCCTGGGTACCGGTCTCTCCAGCGCAGTCCGCGGGAACAGAGGTCGCGGAAGGGAAGCTGATTCATTTGAATTTAAAGTCACTTTTTATAGAAGTTTTAATCTGATTTCTGTGGCTGAGATAGAATATCCTGATCAAAAACCAACTTAGAAAAGACAGGGTTTATTTTGGCTTTCAGTCCCAAATGGATGTAGTTCAAAATATTAGAGAAGGCATGGTAGTGAAAGCATAAGGTCAACCTGAAAGTCAGGAAAGAGAGAGATCACATTTCAGAAAAGGAAGTGGAGATGGGATTTAAATCCTCAAAGTCCACCTCCAGTGACATACTTCCTCCAGGATGTCCCAACCTCCTAAAGGTTCTATAACTTTCCCAAACAGTACCACCAACTGGGTACTATTAGATTATTTAGTTCTATGGGTGACATGTCACATTCAGTTAATCTCATTCTGCTCCTCCTGCTCCCTATAGGCTCATGCAGCTTCATGATGCAAAATTCATTTAGTCCAACTTCAAAAATACCAATAACCTATTAACAATCTCAACACTGTTCATGAGTCTGAAGGTCATGTCTCTTCTGAGATTCCAAGTAGTCCCTTGATTATGATACCTTCCATGTTTGCTATCGAGGTCCAGAGTCAATGTATTTAAATGATTCTGCCACTCCAGCTTTGCTGTCTGCAGCATGCGTGTGTGTGTGTGTGTGTGTGTGTGTGTGTGTGCATGGATCTTAGGCTAGTTCTCCTTGTGTGTATCTCTTCTTGGCAAATGTCCATGATTCTGGCATCTCAAACATCTTGGGGTCTCCACTAAACCCAGGCTTCGTGTAATGAACTCTCCTGCTCTCACCACAGGGGTTTCAACACATTGCTTAGCCTCTGAAGCTCTCTGAAGTCACAGAGGAAGAACCCAGGACTCTCACAGCCACGTCTTTCTTGTCTCCAAGCCCAGTACCAAGTGAATAGTGCTGCCAGTTTCTGATGCTTGTGATGAAGCCTGAATCCCTTGGACTATAGTCATAGCTGCAGCTCTGTATGCTGAAGATGGTGGCGAACTTCCCTAAAGTGTTTGCTTTCTAGCTCTTTCCTTCACTAGCTGAAGCCTAAGCTGGGGTGGGGTATTGCCCTGAAGGCACTTTTCCTGATGTGGCACTACAGAGCCGAGCTTCTTTTAATGGCACTAATCTCTTCCACATTTGCAGCCTCTTTTTCAGCCTAGGATGCTCTCTGGTTTTCTTTTTCTTTCTAATCCACGCATTTCTAAATCTTTCTTTCTGCCCCACCTGTTCTTTTTCAATGTGGGCCTGCATAAAAACAGTCAGTAATAACCATTTTACGTTCTCAATATATATGCATGAGTCAGATACCTAGTGACTTATGTTAAACAGATAATTTTATTTGTGGCAGTACCTTGGTGAAATAATAAAATGTACAAACATCATTTAACAGGAATAATTATCAGGTTTTGGAGTTGGATGCTGCTTGAATGAGAAAGATTTTTCTGAAGAAGCATCATTTAAAGTGAGATTTGAACACTGAGTAAGAACTAGACAGGAAGTCCATCACCCGGGCCATGTAATACTAGCACCCAGAAGGTAGTAGTGGTACCTACTACAGATAAGTGTTGTGAATAGGAAGTGAGGAAATATCTATAGCTTCAGCATTATTAACTACCTGTCAGCAGTTCATCATGTTCAAACTTTATATGCAACACTAAGAACTATAATGCTTGAGTTCTATGTTTATACACAAAAAATACAGTATGAGATGCCAAATTGTAAAATTAAATGAGCAATCTAAAATACCAGAACACTAAAAAAAGAGATTAAGTGTTAAAAGTAGTATCCTAAAATGTCATATATTTCCAAAAACATCTTCTTTATCTTTTTCATCCTAGTACAGTGAGTCAACTAAGTATCAGCTTAGTACATTATGAATATATAAACCCATCAATAAATGAATGGGATCAATGGAGTAAGGATAATGACTGGATGGCTGGATGAATGGGATAGGAGTTAGATGAATACAATTTCATGAGCAGTACTCTGTTATAAATTCAGTGACTGTCAAGTCTAATAGTTATTCATATTAAATCCAGCAGTGAGAAAACAACACAAACATGCTTGGAAGATAAGTCAGAAAACAACCAAATGTTCATTTTTTCTTTGCAGGATTACACATTATTTATGTGTTATCATTCAGTTACAATAATAGGTTAACTGTTAGCTGGTAGAACTTGTTGAATGGTTACAAAGTCAATACATGATAAACCCAGGTTTAGAACCAAACTCTAAACCTTCCTGCTGTTAAAGGTCAGCTTATCACAAAGCCACTGTATCAGGTCAATGCCAATGGACATTCATAGTGATCGTCAAATGACCTTCATTAGCAATAGCCATATATTCATACATTCTCCAGACTTAGGACATGTACCTTCAGATCCTTTTTTTTTTAAATATATGTTCCTGAAAAATAACAAAAACCTACATACAATCGTCTACATACTGAGTCACGTATGGGAATTTCCATTATGCTCTGCAGGATAAGACTTTTTGAATAAAGTTTGTTTTTCCCATGGAAAAACTAGTGTTATTTACTGCATGTTACATGTTTGTGTAAGTATGTGCATGTGTGCATTAAAGTATGTGTGCATACATACGTGAAGACCAGACTGACAGTGTTTCTCTTTCTAAATCAGTCTTTACATTATGTTTTAAAACAGGGGTCTCCAACTGAACCTGAAACTCATTCATTTGGCAAGGCTGGGTGAACCATGAGTGGCAGAAATCTGCTAGTCTCTGCCTTCTGGGTGCTGGGATTACGGAAGCTTAATACCACGCCAACCTTTACAGGGTGCTAGAGATGAAGACTCAGGTCTTCCTGTTGGTTCTGCAGCTGGTTTCCAGCTGTGCCACTACTTTACCCACATATTTAATTTCAGAGAAAATAAAGCAGATGTAAATGCTTTGCTGTCCAGAAAAAAAAAAACAAAAAAAACAAAAAAACAGAAAACTAGATTTGAAAGGAGCTAATCAATTTAAAATAGAGACTAGCTGACTAGTTTCCTCTCTCATCCCTACAGCAAAATGACAGAGAGGACAATATAAGGGAGGTTTATTTTGGCTCAGTTTACAGAGATTTTAGTCCATCGGGGCAGGGAAGTCTCCACCATCCACGGTGGTAGGAGCTTTTAAGTCAAAGCTTGTTCACATGTCACAAGCCAGGAAGCAGAAATTGCATCAGATCCAGGGACAAATATAATCTTAAAAGGTGGCTCCTAGTCAATTGCTTCTTTTTTATTAATTAATTAATTAATTAATCCTGTCTCCACATGGATGTCCCCACCCCTCACCCCACCTGACCTCTAAACTCCCTGGGGCCTCCAATCTCTTGAGGGTTAGGTGCATCATATCTGAATGAACACAGACCCAGCAGTCCTCTACTGTATGTGTGTTGAGGGCCTCATATCAGCACCAGTTGTAGTTGCCTGTTTGGTGGTCCAGTGTTTGAGAGATCTCAGGGGTCCTGATTAAATGAGACTGCTAGTACTCCTACATGAGTGTCCTTTTCCTCAGCTTCTTTCAGCCTTCTCTAATTCAGGGGCCAGCCGCTTCTGTCCATTGGTTAGGTGCAAATATCTGCATCTGACTCTTTCAGCTGCTTGTTGGATCTTCTGGAGTGTGATCATGCTTGGTCTCTTTTTGTGAGCTCTCCATAGCCTCAGTAATAGTGTCAGGACTTGGGAGCTCCCCTTAAGCTGGATCCCACTTTGGGCCTGTCACTGGACCTTCTTTTCCTCAGCTCCTCTCTATTTCCATCCCTGTAATTCTTTCAGAGAGGAACAATTAGGGGTCAGAGTTACCTCCTAAAAGCTACACAGCTTTCAAAATAGCCCCACAAGGTTTGTGTCACCATGAAGGATTTTGTTTGGTTTATTATAGCTGCAAAGTTTTAGAGGATAATGTAAATTAAAATCTTTAAAAAGTTGATTTTGATATTTCAATGTTTTTCCATTCTGTCTTTGTAATAATGCCATGAAAAACAGAGAAGGCACAGATTTATTACTACACAGTTAGTTACTACACAGATTTATTACTACACAGTTAGAAAAAACTATAAAGAAACTTGGCTGCATTGTTAACAATGAACACCAACTGGAGCTGGACCATCTTTATATACAATCTTTTGCTGGTTTTTGTGTACAGTGGCTCGCATTTATCAACATTCTTGCTGACAATGAATCCTTATTCTTTATATTATTGTAACAACAAAAGAAGCCAGAATAGAACATTATGTTTATCAAACATGTACAGAAAAAGAAAGAAAATTATTCATGTTATTTCAAAGAATACTTGTGTCAATATTTTTGACATATAATATGCTAGTGCATGTTTGGCTATTTTTATAGTTCTATGATATTCATTTTGATGCTTCAGTCCTACATGAGATGTGTGAATGCTAAAATTTATAGAAAATGTGATTCTACTATTAGATAGCACCTGTAGTGAATAATTAATTTTATCCACATAAATTCCTCCTCAAATTTACATTCCCTAAAACTCATGGATATGTTCCCCCTTGCTTGGTATTTAACTATATTAAATATTATTTCAAGCTAAATGGTGCCCTCAATTCTTTCTGTATGACATTCTTGTGTAAGTATTTCGCATATTGTTTTCTTCATAATGGATAATAATATTTGTGGATGAAATTGATATGCTTTTAGAATACATTTTTTGAGGGTAGGTAACCTCTCAATTTTGCCTTTTAAATGGTGACAATAGTTACAAAGAGAGAAAGAAAGAAAGAAAGAAAGAAAGAAAGAAGGAAAGAAAGAGGAGAGAAGAAGGAAAGAAAGGAGGGAGGGAGAGGGAAAGAAGAAAGAAAAAAGGAAAGAGGGAAGGAAGGAAGGAAAAAACTAACTTCTGTGCTAGGGAGATGTCTCAGTTGATGAAGAGCTTACTAGGGGATCTGCACTCAGTTCTCAGTCCATGGGAACACAGGTTAGTAGTGTGAACTTATGTTCCCAGCACTGGGGACCCAGAGACAAGCAGATCCCTGGGGCACTAATGGCTCTAACCTATGGATGACTTCCAGGCCAGTAAGAAACATTGTCTGGAAACCAAATAAACAATAAGAAAGAGTGGACAGCACTGGAGGGATGATACACAAGGTTTTCCTCTGGGCTCCACATGCAGCATGAAGACTAAAGAGACTCACCCCACCCCAAATGGCGATCAATGAATACATTGGCTTCACTTATCCCTGACTTCCAGACTCCAGAGGTCAGAGTCAGTGGCAAAAGTTTTCTCAATCTTAAACCATTTAGTCCTCTTCCTGTTACTATTCCTATTTAGTACCCTTCCTAAACTATTATATGCAGCATTTCTATAGAGACTTTCCAGATACATAGTAGGTCTTCAGTGAATATTGACTCTACTGTGGACATCATCTCTTATTTTTATTAAAACAGACCAAAATACAGAAAAAAAACAAATGCAAGAATAAAATATTGTAGTTAACATGTACAAAATGGTTCTAGCCTTCATAGTTTATCTATTTATATATTTATTGCTTTATGCAGAAACACTGTGGGGTTTTTGTTTCATGCTAAGCCCTTCTTGCATGGGAACCAAGCATTGTGTTACTAGGTGTTAGCATTTGTCCAAGTTAACACTCGCCAAAGAGCTCAGACACCGTGTATTTTCAGCCAGGTTGTTTGCCACGAGAGAGCACCAAGTGTGGAGCAGAGGCTGTCCTGAGAGGGAAATGGCATTCCCACCTATTCTAGGTCTCCTAAATTCAGTCCCTTGGGAATTACAATGCTACTCTCTGCACCCAGCCCTGTCAGCACTTCTTTTGTTCTATGTGTGTGGCTAACAAAGTCCAGATGGTAAACTCAGTCAGATTCAACATCCTGGTTCTGTTGTGTGCCAGACCTTAACTGGGAATATTCTAATTCTTCTTCTCTGTTTTTAAAGCTTAAAGCAGGTAGGATGCATCTGTAATGAGGTCTGTTACCAAGATGATTTGACATGAAAGTAGGCACAAGTGCAAAAAGTTCATAGACAAAAACAAGAATTTAAGACACAGCTAGGAAGGCTAGAAGTCACCCCTTCTGAAAGGGAGGTAAACCTTCAAAGGGAGATTCATAGTTCTCAATGTTTGGTGTTAATTATTCAAGTGTATTGTGATTATTTGAATCCCTATTTCTCCTGCCAGACCTCGTGTCATAAACATTATATCTTTTAACATCCTTCTATCCTGAGCATTCAGGATCGTGAATGAAATCTTGAAAAAAAAATGATTGAAGTCTGCATCCCAGCCCCACCCTCATCCCTGAATTAGCAAATACATCTGAATTCTTCAGGCCTTAGTTTTCCATGGATCAGAAGCCCAGCACTGAACCCAAGAGATGAGTTTATTCCTAATGCTCCTGGAGCAACAGGTTATAATTGCATGCAGGTATGGGTGGAGGAAAGAGTATGTTTTGTTTTGATACCTTTGCAAGATAAAGAAGTTGTCTAGGCTCATTTGAATCTTCTTTTAGTTGCTTTTTAGAGAGTCAGAGAGTTCGTATGTCTGCGAAATTGCACACACAAGAATGTGCACTCTCATGTTCTTGGGAGAACATGGGTTTCTTTCACTAGTGTTTTAGAATCAGGCAGTTTCAAACTAGAAAAGAATCTGGTCTCCAATGTTTATGTGTTTAGTGGATCCAGAAAAAAGAAAAGTTGTAAAATAGAAACATACATGGCTATCATTGCAGAGTGTCTCTGGACACTGGAGGAAGCCTGGCCAGTTTCCCTTTGTTATTATGATTATGATTATTGTTTTACTTATTTCTACATTTCTGATACCACACTTTGGTAGATCTAAGAACAGTTTTGGCTTTCCAGTTTGCCTGCTCTCTGAGGCTGTAGGACAATTTACTCTACCTTTCATCCTAGATTCTTATCCCTAGTATTTTGTCTCTTGTGTGAACACATCTGACTTCAGAGGAGACTTTGGATAAAAGAGACCATATCTCTTGGTAGATAAAGAGATTTGAATTTTGGTTCCCTTTGTAGAATTGTCTTACTTTTCTCCCTCAAAAAAGGAAAAATAATCACAATTCTTTTCTGTTTTCAAACAGAATTGGGTTTTTCACCACTCAATGATACTAATAAAGTTTTTATTTTCTGTCTTCACTAAGGAATTCACTTTTCCCAACTCAGTAAAAGAATTTTCTATTGTCCTTAATACTTGCATGTAATTAAAATGGTATAAAGTGGATTGGGGAAAAATAAACCCTGCCGCAGCCTCAGAACTGACTGGGGTCATGCTAAAAAAAAAAAAAATCCCTTGGATTTTTTTTCCTCTTTCTGTTATGTTCAATCCCTATTAAGTGAATAAAAGAAAAAAGTGTCAACTCTTGAGTGCCTTGTATAGCAGGTGACCCCTAACAGTAGTGACTACGTTGACTAATTTGGGAAGCTGGAAACAGAGAGAACAATTCTGTTTTGTACCTTGATGTGTAGAGGGAGTTACCCTGATGTTGGGCGATCTTATACAGATGTTATTCAGATAAAAATGTAGTGCATATGTTTTTCAACTATTTTCTAATAGTCAGTCTAAGCTGCAGGGTAAATATAATCATTTTTGTGTGCAACCATGGCCTACTGGTCATCTACACCAATTTAAATAATCATAAGTTCTCTAGTTCAAGGGGACATGCTTACACACAGCTCAGGTGGTAGCTTCTTTGGACAGATATGCTCCAGTAACTCTAGTTCAACAAAGGGGCTGTGGCTGTCTACCCCTGGAATATAAGCAGCCTCCCTCCTGAGGAATCAGGATTCATTAAGTATAACCATTTCTCTCTTCTTGCCTTAGTTGCTTTTCTCTGCATATTTATGATAAGACAAGAATCAGATAGATATGAGAACTGAGACGAGTTTATTCTGACCAGATGTTTCTCGAAATTTTGCTTTCTGGCAACTGGCTATCCTGGTCTTATGAAAGACTAGAGCTTAAGAATGCCCTGGGTCAGGGGTGTTGACACAATCAGGGAAGGCTAGCTTGCTGGGGCTGCCACCCTTCTCAACTCTGAGTTGAGTGACCTCACGTTGAAAGCTTCAGATCAACTGTAATGGGAGTATGTGTCACAGAAATCAGAAAATGCTGCAAGACAGGCTTCCTCCAGACAGATGTTAAATGCCTATCTACTCACCCCTGTTCTTCAGTCATTCCTATCCTTCAGCTGGAAACTTGACCTCTGTCCAAGGGTTTCTAGACGATTTGACCTCCCTGGACAACTTCAGAATGTTTGATCCCTTCTCGGACCTTCATAAAAGAAGTCACGGGGAGAGAGAGAGAGACAAGGATGTTGGCTGGGATGCTCAGAAGTACCTTCAGAACATTCAGCCTAATTCTGACTTTGTAGTCACTCCTCCATGCTTGTAATGACAGAAGGAAGAAAAGAGCCACCCTTACAGTTTGCCCTGTAACCAAAGTTGAAGGAGAAGAAAATGTTGTGGACTAATCTCCAGCAGACCCATCCATGTGTCTGCTGGAGCTCTCTTCCATCATAAATTGACACCCAAGACAGGACATCTCCACAGTTTTTCATTCCATCCCTTTCAACATTAGCTAAAAAAGGCCTGACTGGTTTCCCTTGTGTGGAAATATGTCTTCATTGCCATTTTGGTCCGTTTTCCCGGTTTGTTCCCAGGACAAACCATAAGGCAGCTGGAGCAGCCACAAACTCCCTACTGTGTATATTCAACAAGAAGTAAACAACTTGAAAACTGGCAGTGACAGCCACTGTGGCAGCAACTCTTCTGGACAAACCTGTCTGGGAACAGACCCTGGGGGTTTCAGCCTCAGCGCTCCTCCACCCAGTACTGGGCCCTCGCTGCGCGCTCGGCGTCCCCAGCCCCACACAATTGATCTCTATGGGCATATCAAGCCTGAGCTATCTTCTAGGTATTTTCTATATAAGTACCACGTGCTGGCCTTCTTTCCTACTTTCAGATGATCAAAGCAGACAAAGCCAGTAATCATTATTATTATTGTTGCGACCATCACGGGGCTTCAGAAAAACCACACCAGGCCAAATAGTTCCGTGTGAGGTTTATTGAGAGAGGAAAAGTCAAGGTGGCGGGGGTGGGGAGGGGAGAGAGAGAGAGAGAGAGAGAGAGAGAGAGAGAGAGAGAGAGAGAGACAGGTAAAGGTGGGAGGTGAGCCAAGTGGATTTTGGGAATATGGTGGCTGTTGCCTTGGCAACAGGTGCACAGGTCTCTTCGCCTATGTGATGCCACAGGTTTCAGAGGTCCTGATACCAACTATTATTATTGTTATTGTTGTTATTATTATTGTATTATTATTATTATTAATGACCTTAAACACCCTTGCCAGACATTTTATTTTACAGATAGATGAACTGACCCAGAGATGCTAGGGGACATATGTAAGATAAGTGAGGGAGCACAGCTGGGATCCAGGACTTTTTCACTTCAAAATCTGTGCTGAGCACATATGAAGCCGTATGGCTTGAAATCTTCACCTTTCAAAGCTACCTACAAAGCCTTCTCCCTCATTCCTCTGAACCCAGGTACCATCCCCTGACTCTGCTGCCCACCATCCTATCTGATGTACCAGCAGTGCATTCTGTCTTTTACTATAATGGTCCATGTGTTATTCCGTCTTCCCTTCCCATTGCCATGTATACCTCTTGAGCTAGACACTCCGCTTCAACAGCAACTAGCTAGGACCTCGTACTTGAGAGGTGCTTAATAATTGTTTACTACATGGAATTGAATTAACTTGAGCTTTGAGTCTACTGTTACATTGGTGGTTCCTTACTGCTGGGATCAGAAGAAACTAGAAAGCTTACTGGAATAGATCCCAAGAATTCTGACTTGATCATTCTAGAGAGGGTAAAAGGACCCACATTCACGACAAGCCAACCAGCGATTCTGAGGCACTGGTGAATTCAATCTCTTTCCCATCTCTATTTGGACAACCATTGTTGTAAAATACGTACAAAGATTTGGAGTGTCTTCAAGCTTTTAAAGCAGTACAAAATTACTGGTCCGCCCAACCACGCATTCACGAAGCCTTAGCTTCATTAACAGAGGCATGTAATTGAAAAGTATTCAAAGTAACTGTCGGGGAAGGAAGCAAAGTCTTCAGTTTAGTTCCATTCTCATCAAATCATTCAGTGTCAAAGCTGAGGTTACATTCCTTAGGAGTGAAGAGGACAAACACTACCTCCGTGTATCACTTGAATTCCATGGGGATGTGTGTACACTTCAAAGGGTAGACAGGCATTTCAGAAGAAAGAGTTTAGAGACTTGTTCTTCACAGATCAGCCATGGCATGTAATCCATGTGTGCATCTAAGGCAGTAAAGTCATTCCAGACTGACTACCCAGTGCTTCCCTTTCAGGGCCTCAGAGTGACAGGCAGGGAGGGAACCCTGTTCTTCACTAACCCATTCAGAGGGGTGCTCTGATTAGTTGGGGAGTGTCAGAGCCATACTAAAGAAGGGTCCTGGAGGGCAGGTACCCTGATCATCCTGGGTAGGGAAAGGTTACAGACACTTTTCAGGTCCCAGGAGGCACAGCTGATCTACGCTGCTAGCTTACCAACTGTCTGTGGTGGTGTCTATAGTGTGTGCTGTAGGCATTTGTTGCTGTCTGCCTCTTGTACTAGACTGTGAATCCTTCAGCAGAGACTCTGAGCCGGCCTTGTACTATCTGGCCCTTTGCCAACTCTCAAGCCTAGACTTAGCTTTCTCCCTCCCTCCCCAGCCTCCAGTCAAACTGGTTCCTTTTACTAAGGTACACCATATACCAAGTTTGTTCCATCCTTTAGGGCCGGTTGCCTGTAGGCATCACGTGACTGCCATAATTTTGAACATTCAAATTACATATTAGCTCTCATCATCTCAGTTGACTCTGACACTTCTTGGTGACTCTTGCCTCTCTCCCATGTTTGTTTGTTTTCTCTAATATGTTCCTTTTGAAAATGCATTTTTATTAATTCTTTGAGAATTTTATACCTTGTATTTTGGCCATATTTGCCCCATACTCCTCTCCCTAACCTTTTTTCAGACTCATCCCACACATTACCACCAGTTTTAACCTAATGCCCTCTTTCTTAAGAATAAACCTTCAACGCTAATATGTGTTTCCCATGTATTCATGGGTGTGGGGACACGCATTCACTAGGAACCTGGAGGACCCAACAGGAGCCACATCCCCCCCCCCAAATATAGTCTCTTCCCCAGAAGGCAAGTGTCAGTAGTCCCTCAGTTAGGGGTGAGGACATATGAACACCTCCCCTCTCTGTGCTAGAATATTGACTTTTTTGTACAGGTCTTTTCCAGGTAGCCATAGCTGCTGAGATCCTGAGTATGTCATTTCTGTCATGTCTAGAAGACATTATTATGCTCTGACTCTTACAGTCTTTCTACGTGCTCTTCTGCAATGGCCACTATGATTGGGGTAGGAGGCTGGTGTGATACACACGTTTGTGGTTTAGCACTTCACCAACACTTAGTCTCTCTTTACACTTGGATCATTTGGGAGTTTCTGCATTAACCATCATTGACTGCACAGATAAACTTCTCTGGAAGGTGGATTAATCCATGGGTATATACAACTGTGGAGGGTAATTTGGTGCTCCAACCATTTAGCAGAATAACTATAGTAAGTTCACCCCTGGGGTTATGAGCTCCCCAATCATGGGTTCTTGATCAGATTTACAGTAGCAAGCATGCATTTCCTTCTTTGAAACAGACCTTAATTCCAATAAGGAATCAGTTGATTACCCCTATAACATTCCTGCAACTATATTATCTAGAAACACTATATTATCTAGGACTTACAAGTACCAATTACCTACAAAGTACCATCTATCACTATGAAAGCTAACCAGCAGGTAGGAAGTGTCCTGTTCAATAACAACTTGGTTTCTACAATTTCTAGGAACAATATATAATTTATGGGACACAATGAAAGCAGTGCTAAGAGGAAAATTCATAGCCCTGAGCCTCCAAAAAGAAACGGGAGAGAGCATACCCTAGCAGCTTAATGGCACACCTGAAAGCCCTGAAACAAAAAGAAGCAAATACACCCAAGAGGAGTAGAAGGCAAGAAATCATCAAACTCAGGGCTGAAATCAATCAAGTAGAAACAAATAAAACCATACAAAGAATCAACAAAACGAGGAGTTGGTTCTTTGAGAAAATTACCAAGATAGATAAACCCTTAGCCAGACTAGCCAGAGGGCACAGAGACAGTATCCAAATTAACAAAATCAGAAATGAAAAGGGAGAGATAACAACAGAAACTGAGGAAATTCAAAAAATCATCAGATCCTACTACAAAAGCCTGTATTCAACACAACTAGAAAATCTGGAGGAAATGAACAATTTCCTTGACAGATATAAAATACCAAAATTAAATCAGGATCAAATAGACCATCTAAACCATTCCTATAAGCCCTGAAGAAATAGAAGTCGTCATTGGAAGTCTTCCAACCAAAAAAAACACAGGTCCAGATGGTTTTAGTGCAGAATTCTATCAGACCTTCAAAGAAGACCTAACACCAATACTCTTCAAACTATTCCACAAAATAGAAACAGAAGGAACACTACCCAACTCGTCCTATAAAGCCACAATAACGCTAATACCAAAAGCACACAAAGATCCGACAAAGAAAGAGAATCTCAGGCCAATCTCTCTTATGAATATCGATGCAAAAATACTCAATAAAATTCTTTCCAACCAAATCCAAGAATACATCAAAACGATCATTCTCCACGATCAAGTAGGCTTCATCCCAGAGATGCAGGTATGGTTCAATATAAGGAAATCCATCAATGTAATCCACTACATAAACAATCTCAAAGAAAAAAACCACATGGTCATCTCATTAGATGCTGAAAAAGCATTTGACAAAATTTAGCATCCTTTCATGCTAAAGGTCTTGGAAAGATCAGGAATTCGAGGCCCATATCTAAACATAGTAAAAGCAATTTACAGCAAACCAGTAGCCAGCATCAATCTAAATGGAGAGAAACTTGAAGCAATCCCACTAAAATCAGGGACTAGACAAGGCTGCCCTCTCTCTCCCTATCTTTTCAATATAGTGCTTGAAGTTCTAGCTAGAGCAATTAGACAACGAAAGGCGGTCAAAGGGATACAAATTGGAAAGGAAGAAGTCAAACTATCACTATTTGCAGACAATATGATAGTATACTTAAGCGACCCAAAGAACTCCACCAGAGAACTCCTACAGCTGATAAACAACTAGAGCAAAGTGGCCGGATATAAAATCAACTCAAGCAAGTCAGTTCCACACACTGGAACCTGAGTAGATGCCATTTTGGATGCTTCAGAAATTTCATTGGCAGTTGACATTGGAAATGTAATCCTGTTAAATGTCTGAATCACATAGTTTTCCTTTTTAAACATTTGTTTTCCTTTTAATATATTTTTAAAATATTGTCAAGGACTAAATGACTTTTTATCACTTTTTCTAAGTGTTTTTGTTTGTTTGTTTGTTTGTTTTGGGGTTTTTGTTGGTTTTGTTTGTTTGGGGGGTTGTTTGTTTGTTTGCTTGGTTACTTGGTTGATTGGTTGGTTGGTTGATTGGTTGGTTGGTTGGTTGGTTGGTTGGTGGGTGGGTGGTTTAGAGTAACCTCTACTCTAGGTGCAACTTTTGGCCTTGTCTGTTGAATGTTTCATATGTTAATCAAAATTCCTCCAGAATGGATATGAATTTAAACATTTCTAGCTTGATCGCAAGTACCAGCCACAGTCTAGTTCTTTGCTTGGCCTTCTATAACTTCACTCCAATTATGCATAGATTAATATTTAGCCAGCATTTTAAGAATGTAGTTGAACTCTAGGGGCTGAGATTCCTTCAGGAAATTGCAGTCTTGAAGTGAAGATGGAGTCCAGGTGCTAGGAAACTCCACCAGAGAATTCCTAAAGCTGATAAAAAACTTCAGCAAAGTGGCCAGATATAACATTAACTGAAACAAATCAGTAGCCTTCCTATACTCAAAGAATAAGCAGGTTGAGAAAGAAATAAGGGAAATGATACCCTTCACGATAGCCACGAACAATATAAAGTATCCTGGTGTGACTCTAATCAAACAAGTGAAAGATCTGTATGACAAGAACTTCAAGTCTCTGAAGAAGGAAATTGAAGGAGACCTCAGAAGATGGAAAAATCTGCCATGCTCATGGATTGGCAGGATTAATATAGTAAAAATGACCATCTTGCCAAAAGCAATATACAGATTCAATGCAATCCCCATCAAAATCCCAACTTAATTCTTCATAGAGTTAGAAAGAGCAATTCAAAAATTCATCTGGAATAACAGAAAACCCAGAATAGCTAAAACTATTCTCAAGAGTAAAAGAACCTCTGGGGGAATCAGTATCCTGGACCTCAAACTGTACTACAGAGCAATAGTGTTAAAAACTGCATGGTATTGGTACAGTGACAGGCATGTAGATCAATGGAACAGAATTGAAGACCCAGAAATGAATCCACACTCCTATGGTCACTTGATCTTTGACAAAGGAGCTAAAACCATCCAGTGGAAAAAAGATAGCCTTTTCAACAAATGGTGCTGGCTCAGCTGGAGGTCAACATGCAGAAGAATGCAAATTGACCCATTCTTATCTCCTTGCACTAAGCTCAATTCCAAGTGGATCAAGGATCTCCACACAAAACCAGACACACTGAAACTAATAGAAGGGAAACTAGGGAAGAACCTTGAACATATGGGCACAGGGGAGAATTTCCTGAACAGAACTCCAATAGCTTATGCTCTAAGATCAAGAATAGACAAATGGGACCTCATTAAATTACAAAGTTTTTGCAAGGCAAAAGACACTGTCAAAAAGACAAAGCGGCAACCAACTAACTGGGAAATGATCTTTACCAACCTTACATCTGACAGAGGGCTAATATCCAATATATACAAAGAACTCAAGAAGTTAAACTCCAGAGAGGCAAGTAACCCTATTAAAAAATGGGGTACAGAGCTAAACAAAGAGTTCTCACCTGAAGAATATCTAATGGCTGAGAAGCACCTAAAGAGATGTTCATCATCCTTAGTCATTAGGGAAATGCAAATCAAAACAACCCTGAGATTCCATCTCACATCAGTCAGGATGGCTAAGATCAAAAACACAGGAGACAGCAGTTGTTGGCGAGGATGTGGAGAAAGAGGAACACTCCTCCACTGCTGGTGGAATTGCAAGCTGGTACAACCACTCTGGAAAGCAGTCTGGCGGTTCCTCAGAAACCTGGGCATGACACTTCCGGAGGATCCGGCTATACCACTCCTGGGCATATACCCAGAGGCTTTACCTGCATGCAATAAGGACACAAGCTCCACTATGTTCATAGCAGCCTTATTTATAATAGCCAGAAGCTGGAAAGAACCCAGATGTCCCTCAACGGAGGAATGGATTCAGAAGATGTGGTATATCTACACAATGGAATACTACTCTGCAATTAAAAATAATGAATTCACAAAATTCCTAGGCAAATGATCAGAACTTGAAAATATCATCCTTAGTGAGGTAACCCAATCACAAAAGAACACACATGGTATGCAGTCACTGATAAGGGGATATTAACCCAGAATCTTGGAATACCCTAGACACAATTCGCATATCAATAGATTTCCAAGAAGATGGAAAGAGAGACCCCTTGTCCTGGAAAGACTGGATGTAGGGGAACGCCAGGACAGAGAAGCGAGAGGGGGTTGAATGGGGAAAAGAGGGAGGGAAGGGGGCTTATGGGACTTTCAGGGAGGGAGGAAACGGGAAAGGGGAAATGATTTTGAATGTAAATAAAAAAAACTTAGAAAATAAAATAAAATTAAAAAAAAGAATAAATGGGTTACTTTAAGTTATGATCTAGTCAGAGAAGAACTTAGCTATATGGGAATGGGAGGAAGAAGCAGAACAAACTTCCACAGGAAGGCTCTTGGCAGAGTCCCTATGGCTGTTCTTATATGCTCAGCATCAAACCCACAGCTCTCAGAGCTTGCTGCCTCGAATCTGATTTTTTTTTCTTCTCTAACACTCCCTTTTACAGCCTCGTGACTTTCACTGGGTTTACAGGTGACACACCTGTCTGTGTCGGCTTTTCCTCACTGCCCATGTGCAAAAAGCACAGTCGGTCCCTTTGATGCCATTTATGATGCCAAGTGTATGAACTTGGTACTCTCGCCTATGGTCACACCTTCTCTTGCAAAGCTAAGGTCCTAGGCTGTGAGCAAAGACTGGAGCTGACGCTGGTTAGATGAGGGCATGCTGCTCTGTCTTAACAACCCATTAACAGCTTGAGGGGATTTGCAGAGCACTTTGGTTAGCAAAGTAGAGACCAACCTAAGATGCCAAGTTGCCTGAATTAGAGAAGTCTTAATTATACATACAAACACACAGATACACACACAGATACACACACACACATACACATACACACATATGTATATACACTCACATATATATACACACACATATACACACATATACATACATATATACACACACTCACATATATATACACACATACACATACACACGAATACACACATACATACATACACATGCGTACGTACACACATGCACACATATACATGCATATACACATACATACACACATATAGACACATGTGCACACATGTACACACACATGCAAACACATATACACATATGTATAAAGAGTCATCTTCCTGCTGCACTTCCCACCCCATGCCCACGTCCATAGAAAAGAAAGAATCTCCTCTTACCAGTTTCCTATCATATAATTAATGATAAAATCAATACTAAGAAATGTGAGCATACAGACAAGGCTCCAGCTTGAGAGTAATTATTATATTTTTTTGTTTTTGTTTTTAATTTTACAAAGGCTTTGCTTCCTTTCTTGAGAATGTAGAGAAACTCCCTTAGGGCCAGAAAACATCATCATGGCATTTCTCATAAAGGCATATAGGTGCCTAGAATGCTTTGAGACCTCTTATTGAAATAATATTCATAGTAGAACACTTTAGAACATTTCTGAATAATCAGGCTAGAACTATTTTCTCAAGTTTATTCTGTATCATTGTTCCAACCCCAAGTTTGGTGGAGGAAAATTTTCATTGAGTCAAAACTATATGTTCTTAAGAGATGATAAATGGACTGTGGCTAGGCATCCTGGAGTTGGAAGGTATAGAGAGAATAGCCCATGTATTGTATGGATTCATCTCCTGTCAATTTAAAAGGCATATGGCCTATAGGAAGGGTTAGACTAGAAGGTGGGACATCTGAGAAGCAAAAGGGATTCTGGGATGGAAGATCCCAGACCAGGGCTAATTTTTTAAAATGACATAGCATCATTTCTTTGTCATCCTTCTTCTGACAACGCTGTCATTTAAAAGAGGAACTTTCCCCAATTGGTGCTCTGTAAGAAATAATATTAAAACTCTAAGAGCCAGGCTGTCCTCAATACATGGAGAAAACCAAGAACAGGAGACTCCATCCATATGTAAAAGTTACATGCCATTCTTGCTGTGTAGAAGTTTCCATGAGGTAGAAGAAGGTGTAGAGGTGAGGGATCTCATGAACAGGAAGGAAGAGGGTGTAGAGATGGAAGATCCCATCCATGGGGAAGGATGAGGCTATATAGGTGAGGGATCCCATCCACAGGAAGAGAGTTAGAAATTAGGGACCTATTGAGCATGTACTCCCAGAATTATCTGTTTTCACTTTAAATTCCCAGAAAAACAATGAGGTATGGGATTCTTGAAGTCGCTTAGTAAACATCAGAAAACAATGACATTGATTATTTAAACAGGGAAATGACATGATTGGCGCTTTAATCTAGGCATAGTCATCATGCTTCCAAGACAATAATGGACAAACTTATGCCCCAAAGCCTGTGTCTGACACCCTCAAACTGTGTATATGACTGTGGCTTTTCTCATTAGCATGTTGTGCTTTACCAATGAGCATACTTGTCAATTCTCAACTAAGTAATAAATTTACCTGGAGTCCACCATGTTACCACTTATCTGCATGAAGAGAAAAGTTGATGCTTCTAATACCAACTATGTATGGTGCCCTATGGACTTTCTAGCTCTCCAAAGGAGCTTCCACTCCTCCTTCCTCAGGCATCCTTCCAGGCAGTGTTTCTCAGATAATGTGACCTGGAATCCTCTGGGGATCTTACTGACACGTGGGTTTAGACTGAGTAAGGCTGGCTTGGGTGGGGCCTGAGATTCTGTGTTCCTAACTCTCTGGTGTCATAACCACAGGTTGAGTAACAAACATCATAGTTATCTTACACCTTGTGCTTGGTTCAAGTAGCCAGGTTCTCTTCAGTTGTCCTTTCTGGTCTACCCATTGGCTCCCACTTCTGCCCCGCCTAGTCTGGAGTGTATCCCTTCTCTAGAGAGATTAGAGACATGGCCTTTGTTCTGTGCAGGTTTCTACTTCCATCTTTTTGGTCAAATCTTCTGGCTTCATGATTATATTTTGTGTTACCTACTATACCTTGGGTGTGCCTCTATGCCACAGGCAATGTCTACATCTAATTGGAAAGCATCCCCCACAGTCTGCAATTCCACCTTCCAGAGCTTTCATTGGCTGTTCTACGGGTACCTAATTAGGCAGTGCAGTCCTTCCCGAGCAAGTTCAAGCAATCCATTTACCTGAGATGTCTTGCTGGATCCTTTGCTTTCCTCTGACAACTGTTCCTCCCCTTGGAAGGGCACTGGCTGCCAACCACAGTTCCATGACTCTGGTTATGCCTTCTGCAGTATCATTCCTCAGAAAAGACCATTTCCTTACTAACGGAAAGGAAGCGCTCATTCACTTTTCTATTTGCTATTTATGGAGAGGGTTGTAATTTCAAAAAGAGAAATGTATTTCTAGAAACCTTAATTATGCATTTCCTTTCAAGCAATTTTAATATTTACTAATTGTATCTCTTCCTTCTCAAATGCAGACAACTGGCTGGTTACTCGTAATAAATGTCTAATGATGGTTAAAAGGTTAAGCATTTGTCATCTTTATTACTAAACATTTGCATATCATTGACTTTTAATTAAGTGAATCTACTGACAATTTGATGCTTCTACTTTTCATTCATTTTATAAGATGTTGAACATGAGAAACCCATTAGTTATTTTTCATTATTTTTAAGCTATAATAGAATTTATTCAAGCAAGGACTTTCTTTTTTTAATTTAATTTAATTTTTTCACTTATTCACTTTACATCCCTCTCACTCCCCTCCTCCTGGTCACCCCCTCCCATAAGCTCTCCCCATCTCCCATCCCCTTCTCCTCAGAGCAGGTGGGTGCTTCCTCTCCCATTGAGGCCAGACAAGGCAACACGGCTAGAAGAATGTATCCCATGTACAGGCAACAGCTTTTGGGATAGTCCCTGTTCCAGTTGTTCAGGACCCACATGAAAACCAAGCTGCACGTCTGCTACATGTGTGTGGGGAGGCCAAGGTCCAGTACATGTATGTTCTTTGGTTGGTTGTTCAGACTCTGAGAACCCCAAGGGTCCAGGTTAGTTGACTCTGTTCATCTTCCTGTGGAATTACTTTCCCTTTCAGGGGATGCAATCCTTCTTCCTATTCTTCCATAAGAGTTCCCAAGCTCCATCCACTGTAATCTGTGGTTGTCTGTGTCTGTCTAAGTCACCTGCTGGGTGAAACCTCTCAGAGGCTCCTGTTTGCAAGAATAACAGAGTATCATTAATAGTGTTATGGGTTGGTGCTTACCCGCGGGATGGGTCTCAAGTTGGGCCAGTTATTGGTTGGCCATTCCCTCAGTCTCTGTTCCAGTCCTACACCTGTATTTCTTGTAGACAGGATACATTTTGGGTTGAAAGTCTTGTGGGTTGGTGTTTCTATTGCTCCACTGGGGTTCCTGCCTAACTTCAGGAGGTAACCTCTTCAGATTCTATATCCCTAACGTAGTGAATCACAGCTAAGGTCACCTCCATTGATTCTTGGGTATCTCCCTTATTCCAGGTCTCTGTCTTGCCCTGGAGATGCCCTCTACTTTCTTACCCCCCATCAGTTGCAGATTTCCATTCATTTTTATGACCATCTAGTCATCTCTCCGGTTAGGGTTCTCAAACAAGTCAATTTTATTTTAATTAGCACCAAAATGAAGATCTCCCTTGCTTTAACAACCTTCTTAAAATAGCTAGAAGCACTCTAGTCTAATGTTAACCTGTTACTTTTGTATTGCTCATTCCCATGTCATGAGGGGAGCAGTTTTGAAAGGACGGGTCTTCTTGTGGTCTTTGGACTCTGCTTTCTTCAGTTCATCACTGTGTAAGACCAGTCCCGCCCTTCCAGCTCACCCAACCACTTATCCTATCATAAAGAAAAAAAATCGTTGTCTAACTACTACAATTTTTAATTTCTTTGGGTTTTTGTCTCTTGCCAGAACATGTTTAATTGTTCCTGGCTTAACTTATAAGATATCTTGTTTGCAACTCTGACTTTTATGTTGGAAATGGATTATAATAAAATAAGAAACAGCACAATAAGACATCACTTGACAGAGGAAAACAGGAACCCTCAACTGAATCCTTGGTTGACTTGAAGCTTTGTCACAAACTGTCTTGAAATGTGTGTTAATTGATTCAAGTAGGATTTGTTACAACTAGGTTAAGGGTATCTATCAGCTCATAACGTGTGAAAAGGGAAGGGTAAAAACTAAGGGAATGAGAGTTCAGGAGTCGCTTAATGAAAGAGAAAGTTGAATTTCTCGTTGATGTTGTATAACTGTACTGTCTATCAGTGCATCCGGCATATACTTAAAAGTTGTTGGCATTTGTTACATGTCTAACCTGAGTTCTATGTGACTATTTTTACAATGCTCTTCACCAGAATGTTGTATAATCTGTTCTCCAAAGCTTGGATCAGTAGTCTATAGCATGTGTCAGTTATCATTTTACTTGAGACTAGAAAGCAAATGGGCTCTAATTTCCCCAGTACTCTGTAGAGTGCAGAGAAATTGATGCCTTGGAGCGCATGTTCCCAAAGTCCCTGGAGGCTTTGCAGAAAGCCTGAAAGTCTTGAAGCACCAAGGGAAGCAGAAGGGTGTGGTGCTCCTAGTTCACATAGAAATGTACAATATTGACAGCAGGATCCTTATTTTAATCTCTCAATAAGGCCAAAATAATCTTTAAAGTATAAATATAAAACTCCTTGGGAGAAAATGCCACTGAAAATGAAGGGAGGTATGTAGCACACCCTTTTCACCCACTGTCTTTATTTCTGTGTTGTGGGATTATCATTACTAACACTTAGCAGTTGCCAATGAAATGTATCTGCCTTAAAAAAGAAAGACACAACATTGAGTATATCCAGAGAAACCAGTATCCATATCCACGCAGTGTTATTCATAATAGTTAACATATGGCATCCACCCATCTGTCCACCAGCGGATATATGTAGAAGGAAACCGTGATGCACATATCCAGTGTAATGCTTCAGTCTTACAAAAAGAAGATGGTCCTGTCATTTGTGGTAACAATACATAAAACCAGATGACCTTATGATAAGCAAACACCATGGGAGGTACAAAAAGACCAGTGCCCTCCCATCTCACTTTTGTGGGATTTTTAAAGGTGGTCTCATGGAAAGAGAGTGCAATGGTGGTTGCAAAGGGTGAAGCTACAGAGAGGGTTTGGTTAGGAGAAATGCCAGCCAAAGATTTAAGGACTCTTTAACACTTGAGCAGTAAACCCTGGAGATCTACTGTGCAACGTGTTGACTATGGTTCATAGCATTAACTTGTGGCAAATGATTGCAAGAGTAGAGTCTAAGTGTTCTTAACATGACCACATGCACATGCACACAAATTATAAGCATTTGAGAAACATCACGTATATGTTAGTTCAATTTATCCATTCCACATACATATATTTTTTTCAAAAATATGTTGCAGATGATAAATCCGGTTAGTTAAAAACAATTAGCAAAGAAGTTGAGAATGGGTGATATTCTTCTCTCTTTATGCCCCACACACTGGAACCTGAGTAGATGCCATTTTGGATGTTTCAGAAATTTCATTGGATGTTGACATTGGAAATGTAATCCTGCTGAAGGTCTGAATCACATCATTTTCCTTTTTAAACATTTGTTTTCCTTTTAATATATTTTTTAAAATATTGTCAAGGACTAAATGACTTTTTATCACTTTTTTATAAGTGTTTTTGTTTGTTTGTTTTTGGGGTTTTTGTTGGTTTTGTTTGTTTGGGGGGGTTTGTTTGCTTGCTTGGTTGGTTGGTTGGTGGGTGGGTGGGTGGTTTAGAGTAACCTCTACTGTAGGGGCAACTTTTGGCCTTGTCTGTTGAATGTTTCATATGTTAATCAGGTAGGTGAGTGGTTTAGAGTAACCTCTACTGTAGGGGCAAATTTTGGCCTTGTCTGTTGAATGTTTCATATGTTAATCAAAATTCCTCCAGAATGGATATGAATTTAAACATTTCTAGCTTGGTTGCAAGTACCAGCCACAGTCTAGTTCTTTGCTTGGCCTTCTGTAACTTCACTCCAATTATGTATAGATTAATATTCAGCCAGCATTTTAAGAATGTAGTTGAACTCCAGGGGCTGAGATTCCTTCAGGAAATTGCAGTCTTGAAGTGAAAATGGAGTCCAGGTGCTAGGAAACTGACTATCTGGCAAATGATATATATCACTTCTTCTTTTCTATTAACTTGGCTTTGTTCTGAGCAATGCAGAGACAGATCATGAATTTCTTCCTAACTGCCCAAAAGTATAAATAAATCCAGTATATCCTCTCTCTCTCTTTCTCTCTCTTTCTCTCTCTCTCTCTCTCTCTCTCTCTCTCTCTCTCTCTCTCTCTTTTTCTCTCCCCCCCCGTATGTATGTGCACATATGCATGCTCATGGTCATGCATGCATATGTAATAGATAGATGTATGGATGGATGATAGATAGATAGATAGATAGATAGATAGATAGATAGATAGATAGATAGATAGACAGACAGACAGGCAGACAGATAGATAGGTAAAGTTATAGTTATATGTTATATTATTTCCTCTAAACATGGACAAGCTTTTAGGCTCACACCTAGGCTTTCTAGCCTTGGGCTCCAATTGCAGAAATGTGATACTTTATATTTCTGATCTGTTAATTTGTGTGTTATCTTCCTATGGTACTTTGCCTCATGGATTTTAAATGTTTTTATTTGCCCTATCATCAAACCTCCATCTCCTCAGCAGACCTCCGTGCTCTGTTTACTTTCCATTTTTGTGCAGAAATACAACCTACTTTTTTGCCTTGTGTTTCTGGTTAGAGTCTTGTCCTACCAAAATGTTCAACTCCTCCTCTTTTCTTTTTAGTTTTATGGTTGTTAGTATCAAGAGAGTAAGTTCAATATTTATTAATTCATATCTAAACACAAAATTCACATTATTAACCAGAAAAAGAAGTCTGCTATGGACGAGTTTACCATTTTAGAACCCAAAGATGTTAAATCTAAGTAACAGTGTTTTGTTTTTTGTTTTTGCTTTTTCCCAAAGTTAGTATACAGGATTCATTCCATCATATTTAATAGCCTTATGAAAAAGACAATATAGGGGCTTGGGAGATGGCACTAGGGTTAAGAGTGTGTACTGCTCTTCTGAAGAGCCCATGTTTCAATGCATGACATGCATGTAGATAGCTCGCAATTACCTATAACTCAAGCTCCAAGGAAGATCTGACGCCTCTGACCCTTCAGGCACCTGCACTCATGTGCACTTACCCCGATATATACATATACACATACACATACACATGCACATACACATACACATATTTTAAATAAATAAATAAAATAATGTAAAAAGATGTTTTAAGAAATCATGTGTCCCTACATGGATCTGAGGGGCCCCAGTAATTCACATGTTAAAAGCAAAATGTGTAGGGTTGAGGATATGGCTCATTCTGTCATATGCTTGCTATATAAATACGGGGACCTAAATTTGATACCAACAACCACATAAAAAGTGCACAGCACCAAGCTCAAGCAATCCTAGCACACATCTATAATCCTGGCCCTGTGAAGGCAGAGAAATGACATCCCTTGGGATTTACTGGCTAGCTGGTACAGCAGAATTGATAGACTCCAGTTTTAATTATAGCCCATCTCAAACAATATGGTACTGAAAAATAAAAAAATAAAAAAAAGAAAGACTAGACACTGACTGTTGGCCTCCACATGTATACATTGGCTTGTACATACACAAACATATGTACAGATATATAGAATGAATATAAACAGACAGACAAACAGTGAGATAGATAGATAGATAGATAGATAGATAGATAGATATTTCAGATTATGTGAAGAGTCCCTGGTCCCTTTCTAAAGTCTATAGGAGACCTCAGGTCAAAGGCATACCTCAGCTGTACTTAGGAATCCTAACTTGGGTGGCCTGCAGAAATTGTCCTTTGGAAAGGAGTATGTAATTTTATTTCTGTCTTCCTCTACAGGTCCCATTTTTGTAAGGTTCCAATCTGTATGCAAATAAAGAAACTGGGTCTGTACCCAGGTGAGAGAAGAGAACTTAAGGTCCTCAATCCCAGGTGTCTGACTCTCCTTGGAGAAGAGGTTCAATGATGCAAATGGATCAGGGGAGGCAAAGGCTGTTTTCCAGGCCCTTCTTGCTCTTCAAGTCCAGGTCTGAATCAGCATTCTTTGCTCTTCCCTGAATCCCCTTTCATGGAGTTCATAGTAACCTCAAGAGAGCCTTGCCTTTCTCACTAGGAAGGCATAATGGGAGAAAAGGATGTGAAAAGTGGGAAACACAATACTATACATCAGCTCTAGTCCTGACTACTAAAGAACTCGAGCGGTTTAAAAAGCCCTTAGCACATACAGAACATAACACAGGGACAAACTAAAAGTGTGCCCAGATACCTGAGCTCTGGCCTTGAGGTGGTGGCAGGCATCTTTGTGAAAGGACACAAAGATGTCCTCTAGAGCCAGCTGAGTGACACTGACCTGGGTGCTTTACATTGTACACCAGTGATCCATCTCTAACCAAACGCCAACTGATTAAGATTCTTCCTGAACACTTTTATTTGAGAACTGCTAATCCATGTCTCTAAACTTTGTCCTCAGCACTGAGGTTGTGGCTGTAAGAGTCAGCACAGGATGAGTCATGTACTTGAAATGATCCTGCAGGGAAACCCAGTAGGCATGCTGCCAAGTTACCTGGTGAGTTGCAACTAAGAAAAGCACCTAAAAATTAAGGGCTCACCGAGTTCTGACCATCTAGAATCCCAGAATACTTCTAATTAACTTATGATGAATTAGCTACTAGGGATAGGGGGATGAGTGATTAATGGTTACATGAATAGCTTGGGAAAGTCTTTAAGATCCAGGACCCTTGAGTAAGGTCCTTCACGATGTCTCTTTCCCCTCTGTGGATAAGTATCATAGAGGTAGAAGATAACATATTCTGTAGAACAATCTCTATATCATATCTACAGCAGCTGAGTATAGGGTTAAGTATGACTGTATATACTACATGCATGTGCATATCCAAATACTCATAAGATTCCTTCTAAGAAATAGTATATCTGTGCATGCAATATGACTGAGCATAATATGTCCTCAACTTCCAGTTTTCTCTAGGTTATGACTACCCAATTTATAGTAATGGGAAACTGACTGATACAAACATAGGCTTCTATAAGAATCATTTATTTCATAGGAAGTAATTCAAGATTATCAGCTTTAGGAAGATAACTGCAAGCTGATTTTGCCATAACAGCAAGCATGTCGCCATAGAAACCATGCCTTTATGTTTTCATTCTTCTAGTCCTGGCAACAGTTGAGTATTTAAATTTTTAAAGACAGGGTCTCACTCTGTTGACTAGGCTTGCCTGCAACTGGAATCTCCTGGTTCAGCTTCACCGGAGTGGGACTTCAGGGGCGAGCCATCACATCTTGCAATGTCTACTAATTTTATTGTGTGAATATTGCATCAACTTGGGAAGAGATGGTGAAGGTCATCTGGTCTGACCTCTCCACACCTCACAAACACTTCCTGGGCTACTCCCTTGCCTCTGAAACAGATGACATCATAGTTTGGTTTAAGTGATATTCCTGACTGAAGATCCAGAAATTCAGGTTAGTGAGGTCAGCTGTTAAGACATTCTCAGATATTTCTTATTTTAAACAGAAGGTAACTTCTTAAGGACTAGAACAGTAGAAGAATTTTCTTTTCTCTCTACTAATAGAATACTTATATACAAATAGACAAACATGAAAATTCTCAACTAGAGTTATTCATTTGCCCAAATTCCCTGTCTTTGGGCAGGCCCTTCTCATTCTTGTTGTGTGTCCTATTTTTCCATTACCACTGCCACCACACTAGTTCTAGCTGTCATGATCTCTGCTTTGTCTGCTGAAAGTGGCCTCACCAACTGGTCTTTCTGCTGCCTTCTTAAACTTCTCATTCCCCTCAGAGCATCATTGTCTGTCAAGCGCATCATGAAACCTTCTAGTTTTATATCAGTCTGTTCTTCTCTATCTAAAATTTTAAACTTTTCCAAAATCCCTGGGATGGTCTTGCCTTGTCTTCCTTGTGTTCCTTACCCCATCTTCATCTTGCTGCCCAAATGGGTCAAGCAGAAAAATGGAACACATTTTTCCTTGGGATGTCCAGGCACAGCTGCACACCAAGCAGAGAAAGATGGGTCAGAGCAGAGTTCCTGGGTCTCCATATTCCCTTGGGGTGTCCAGCCCGAAGCACACCAGGCAGGAAAGGATGAAATGAAGTCTGAATCAGGTGTTTCAGTAGAATACCTTGCCTGATGGTCCCTCTGGGCAAACCCAGCAGAAGTGAGCTCTGCCCTGCCAGCTCTGTACTCTATTTCCTGGTCAAAACTTTCCCTGCATCCCTGGAGACTCCTTCCTCCCAGGGCAAACAGAGGACTGCAGCCACCCACCGGCTCTACCTGCATTCCTGGAGGCCTGCTGCCGCTGGGGACAACCAGGTCTATCTGAAGCCCCAGAAGCCTGCTCCCATCAGGGGCTACCAGGTCTGCTAATACTAGGGATGAACAGAAGGCTAAAGGCCAGCAGTAAGAATACAATAAACAAAAGCCAGGGCACCATCACAACCCAACAGTCCTACAATAGAAACCCTGAATATTCTAACACACAAAAATGGCAAGAAAATGACCTTAAATCTAATCTTATGAAGATGAAAGAGGTCTTTAAAGAGGAAATGAATAAATTCCTTAAAGAAATACAGGAAAATACAACCAAACAGGTAGGTCCCTTAAAGAGGAAATGAGTAAATCGAAAGAATACAGGAAAATACAAACAGGTGAAAGAAATGAGCAAAACTGTTCAAGACCTGAAAATAGAAAAAGACGCAATAAAGAAAACACAAACTGAGGCAATTCTGGAGATGGAAAACCTAGGAAAAAGAACAGGAACTACAGATGCAAGTATCACCAATAGAATACAAGAGATGGGAGAGAAAAATCTCAGGCATTGAAGATACCATAGAAGAAATGGATATATTGGTCAAAGAAAATGCTAAAGCTAAAAAGTTTCTAACAAAACTTTTCTAACATCATAAAAGAAAATTGCCTCAACCTAAAGAATGAGATTCCTATAAATGTATAAGAAGTTTACAGAACACCAAATGAGTAGACCAAAAAGGAAAATCCTCCTGCCACATCATAATCAAAACACTAAATGTACAGACCAAAGA
Organism: Tokudaia tokunoshimensis; assembly: GCA_036184795.1. Classification (NCBI taxonomy): domain Eukaryota; kingdom Metazoa; phylum Chordata; class Mammalia; order Rodentia; family Muridae; genus Tokudaia; species Tokudaia tokunoshimensis. The sequence goes on from BTHU01000014.1 coordinate 16,181,943, forward strand.
AAGAATATTAAAAGCAGCAGGGAAAAAGCCAATAAGCATATAAAAGCATACCTATTAGAATAACACCAGACTTCTCAACAGAGACTTTAAAATCCAAAAGGGCCTGGGCAGGTGTCTTACAGTCTCTAAGAGATCACAGACGCCACCCTAAACTACTATACTCAGCAAAACTTTCAGTTACCATAGAAACAAGATATTTCATTACAAAACAAAATTTAAACATTATTGGAGAGTTCTCATACTTACAATTTAAAAGTACAGCTAAAAGCACTTGCGAAAACAGAAGAAATCAAACACAGCCAAGAGGAGTAGACAGCAAGATATACTCACACTCAGGGCTAAAATCACTCAGTAAGAAACAAAGAGAACAATACAATATTTTCCACTAATCCAGCTCTACAGAGGATACTAGCAGGAAAACTACAATACAAGGAGGGTGACTACATGCAAGAAAACAGAGAAATAAATAATTCCACACCAGCAAAACCAAAAGAAGAAACACACACACACACACACACACACAGAGAGAGAGAGAGAGAGAGAGAGAGAGAGAGAGAGAGAGAGAGAGAGAGAGAGAGAGGAGAGAACCAACATCAACATTAAAATAACAGGAAATAGCAATCATTTGGTCATTGATATCTCTCAATATTAATGTACTCAATTCCCCAATAAAAAGACACAAGCTAACAGAGTGGATGTGTAAATAGGATCCATCATTCTGCTGCATACAAGAAACATACCTTGGAAACAAAGATAGATATTACCTCACAGTAAAGGACTCAAAAAAAAATCCAAGTAAATGCATTCCAAAACAACCTGGAATAGCCATTCTAATATCTAATATAATAGATTTTTCAACCAAAAGTAATCAGAAGAGATGTGGAAGGACACTTTATATTCACCAAAGGAAAAATCCACCAAGAGGACATCTCAGTTCTGATTGTCTATGTCTCACATGCAAGGGCACCCACAGTCATAAAAGAAATGTTACTAAATCTTAAATCATACATTAATAGTGGGAGACTTGAATACCCCACTCTCACCAACTCACAGGTCACAAAGAAATAATGACACCCACAGAGGTTATGAATCAAATGGACTTAACATAAATAAGAGAACATTTCACCCAAACACAAAAGATTATACCTTCATCACAGCACTTCATGGAACCTTCTCTAAAATTGACTACATACACCATTACAAAGCAAGCATCAACAGATACAAGAAAATTGAAATAACTTCTTGTATAAGACCACCATGGATTAAAGCTGGATTTCAACAACTACAGAAGCAACAAAAGTTTACAAACTCATGGAAACTGAGCAACTCTCTACTCATTGATCACTGGGTCAGGGAAGAAAGAAAAAAAGAAATTAAAGACTTTCTAGAATTCAATGAAAGCAGTGCTAAGAGGAAGTTCATAGCACTAAATGCCTTCATACAGATATTGGAGAGTTCTCATACTAACAATTTAAGAGTAGAATTAAATTAAAATTTAGAAGAGGCTAGAAAAAAATAGAAGAAGCAAACACAGCCAAGAAGAGTAAGATAGCAGGAACTAATCAAACGTAGGGCTGAAATCAATCAATTAGAAACAAAGAGAACAATACAAAGAATCAACAAAACCAAGAGCTGGTTCTTTGAGAATATCAACAAGATAGACAAACTTTTAGTTAAAGCAACTAAAAGACAAAGAGACAGTTTCCAAATTTTAAAATCAGAAATGAAAAGGGAAACATAACAATAAATACTGAGGAAGTTCAAAGAATAATTAGGTCTTAATTCAAAAGTCTCTACTCCACAAAATTAAAAATACTAAATGAAATGAATGATTTTCTAGACAGATACCACTTACCAAAGTTCAGGTAAACTATCTAACTAGTCCTATAACCCCTAAGGAAATAGAAACAGTCAATGAAAATCTCCCAACCAAAAAAAAAACAAAAAACCAAAACAAAACAAAACAAAAAAAAAAACCAAACCAAAAAACAAAAACCAAAAAAGACCAGGGTCAGAAGATTTTAGCCCAGAATTCTACCAGACCTTCAAAGAAGAGCTAACACCAATACTTCTCAAACTATTCCACAAAATAGAAACAGAAACTACACTGCTAAACTCATTCTATAAGGCCACAGTCACCTTAATACCCAAACCACACAAAGACTCAACAAACAAAGAATTTCAGACCAATTTCCCCTATGAACACTGATGTAAAAATATTCAATAAAATAGTTGCAAACTGAATCCGAGAATATATCAACCACATTATCCACCATGATCAAGTAGGCTTCGTCTCAGAGATGTAGGGGTCGTTCAATTTATGAAAAATCCATCAACCTAATCCACCGAATAAACAAACTGACAGAAAAAAAACCCACATCTCATTAGATGCTGAAAAACTCCTTTGACAAAGTCCATCACCCCTTCATGCTAAAAGTCTTAGAAAGATCACAGACACAAGGCACATATATAAATAAACACAATAAAAGCAATATACAGCAAGCCAAAGGCCAGCATCAAACTAAATGGAGAGAAACTTAAAGCAATGTCTCTAAAATTAGGGACAAGACAATGCTGTCCACTCTAGATCTCTTCATTACAGTACTTGAAGTTCTAGTTAGACCAAGAACACAACTAAAGGAGATAAAGTAGATACATGCTGGAAAGGAAGATGTGAAAGCATTGTTATGATATTATACATAAGTGACCCCAAAAATTCTACCTGAGAATCCTCCTACTCCTGATAAACAGCTTCAGCAAAATGGTTGGATATGAAAATAACTAAAAAAGAAAAACAGTATGTTTCCTTTATACAAACAATAAACAGGCTGCGAAAGAAGTTAGGAAGACAACACCACTCACAATAGGCACAAATAATATAAACTATCTTGGTGTAACTCTAACCAAGCACCTGAAAGAACTGTGTGACAAGAACATCAAGTTTTCAAAGAACGAAGTTAAAGGTATCAGAAGATGAAAAGATCTCCTATGCTCATGGATCAGTAAGATTAATATAGTGAAAATGGCCATCTGACAAGAAGCAATCTCCAGATTCAATGCAATTCAATTCCCACTTAAATTCCAATTCTCTATAGACCTTGAAAGAATAATTCTCAACTTCATATGGAAAAACAAACAAACAAAAAACCCAGGATAGCTAAAACAATCTGAAGCAATAAAATAACTTCTGGAGGTATCAGAATCCCTGACTTCAAGCTGTATTAGGGAGCAATAGTAATAAAAACTGCATGGTATTGATATAGAAACAGACAGATTGATCAATGGAATCAAATCAAAGGGAGCCAGAAATAAACCCACACACGTATGGTTACTTTATTTTTGACAAAGAAGCCAAAACCATACAAGGGAAAAAAAGAAAGCATCTTCAACAAATGGTGTTGATCTAACTGGATGTCTGCATGTAGAAGAACACAAGTAGGTCTATATTTATCACAAAAGTCAAGTTCCGGTGGATCAAAGACCTCAATATAAAACCATATACACTAATTCTAATAGGACAGAAATTGGGCAATAGCTTTGAACACATTGGCACAGGAGACAACTTCGTGATCAGAACACCCATAGCTCAGGCGCTAAGATCAACAATTAATAAGTGGGACCTCATAAAACTGAAAAGCTTCTGTGAGGCAAAGAACACTGTCAATAGGACAAAATGACAGGCTACAGATTGGGAAACAAACTTCACCAACCCTACATCTGACAGAGGGTTAATATCCAAAATATAAAGAACTCAAGAAGTTAGACACAAACAACTCAAATGTGTTAGGGTTTCCCTTGCTCTGAAGCATACCATGACCAAGGAAACTCTTACTCAGGAAAAGATTTAACTGGAGCTGGCCTTCAGGTTCAGAGGTTCAGTTCATTATCATCATGGCAGGAAGCATGGCTGTGTTCTGGCAAGCATGGCACTGAAGGATCTGAAAGTTCTACATCTTCTTCCAAAGGCAAACAGAAGACTAGATTCCAGGTTGTAGCACTAGGAAAAGAGTCTCAAACCCCACTCTCAAAGTGACACACTTCCTCCAACAAGGCTATACCTACTCCAACAAGGCCACACCTCCTAATAGTGCCATTCCCTTGGCCAAATACATTCAAACTGCCACGTTCCATTCCTTGGCCAGCATAGACTTTTTCAAAGACTTGAGTCTGTGGTGGCCACTCCTAGCCATAGCATAAATATATTTAGTCCAACTTCAAAAGTCTTACAGTCTATAGCAATCAATCTTAACAATGTTAAAAGTCCAAAGTTCAAAGGCTCTTCTGAGATTCATCCAATCATTTACTGTAATTCCCTACAAAATCAAAATCAGAAAGCAGACCACATGATATATATTACCATTCCAAAACATTATAGTGAGGAAATACTGGAGCAAAGCAAGAACAAAAACCAGCTGGGCAAATTCCAAACTCTTCATCTCCATGTCTGATGCCCAAGCACTCTTCAGATCTACAACTCTCTTCATCTTTGTTGACTACAGCAACTTCCTTCTCTTGGGCTGGTTCACTCCTTGTTAGCAGCTTTCCTCAGCAGGCATGCCACAGTTTTGGCATCTCTTAACATCTTGGGGTCTCCAAGGAAACTAAAACTTCATAGCTTCTTTATCCAATGTCTGGGATCCACACATGATCTTCTGGGATCCTCCAAAGGGTTTGGATCACTTCTCCAGCTCTGCCCTCTGTAGCACTCTAGGCTCTAGTTGACTCTACTCCACTGCTGCTGTTGCTGTTCTTGGTGATCATCCCATGGCACTGGCATCTCCAATTTGCTAGAGTCTTTCACTGCAATTAAGACTTCAATAGCATCTCATAGGCCCCATTCATGGGTCTGAGCCTCAATGTCTTTGCATGGCCTCTTCAGTACTGGGCTTTCAACTTCAACTGAGGATGTACCTGCACCAATGGCCTTCCATGGACTCTCACAATGCCAAGCCTCAGCTGCTCTCCATGACTCCTTCATGCCTTCAAAACCAGGACCACCTGGGTGATTCTTACACATTACCAAGTACAGCTGCAGCACGAGGTACAACCTTGGCTACCTCTGGAACACAGCTTCTTTTCACTCTCAGGAAATACTTCCCAGAAGTTTTCACCTCAGTGATGCTAGTCTCTTCTTAATCACTACTAACTTCTTAGCTCCAGGTGACCAGCATTAATTGGAGGATCCGGCTATACCACTCCTGGGCATATACCCAGAGACTTTACCTGCATGCAATAAGGACACATGCTCCACTATATTCATAGCAGCCTTATTTATAATAGCCAGAAGCTGGAAAGAACCCAGATGTCCCTCAACGGAGGAATGGATTCAGAAGATGTGGTATATTTACACAATGGAATACTACTCTGCAATTAAAAACAATGAATTCACGAAATTCCTAGGCAAATGGTCAGAACTTGAAAATATCATCCTTAGTGAGGTAACCCAATCACAAAAGATCACACATGGTATGAAGTCACTGATAAGGGGATATTGACCCAGAATCTCAGAATACCCTAGACACAATCAGCATATCAATAGATTTCTAAAAAGATGGAAGGAGAGACCCCTGGTCCTGGAAAGACTGGATGTAGGGGAACGCCAGGACAGAGTAATGAGAGGGGGTTGAACAGAGAAAAGAGGGAGGGAAGGGGGCTTATGGGACTTTCGGGGAGGGAGGAAACGGGAAAGGGGAAGTGATTTGGAATGTAAATTAAAAAAATAAAATAAAATTAAATTAAAAAAAAAAAAAAGAAGTGTCTTCTGTTCTTGACTCTAAAGACAGAGCCACATGGCCAAAGCTGCCGAGTTCTACTCCTTGCTGGAGCTGGAACATGGTCCCGTTGTTCTATTACATTATCCCCAGCTTTCTATTTTCCAACTGTTTCATTGCCTAAGCTTGGATGTACTGGAACTTGCTCTGCAAACTGACCTGGAACTCAGAGACCTTCATGGCTCTGTCTCTTGAATGTTGAGATTAAAAGCATGTACCACCAAGCCTGGGCCTAAGCTTTACTTTACCTGAACTTGCTCTGTACCAGGTTTGTCTCTGTCTCCTGGGATTAAAGGCATATACCATATGCCTGGACCTATGCTTTTCAAGGCTACTGTGCATCAATATCTGGACCATGGGTGTGACATCCATTTCTGGATTATAGTTCATTTCAGATTAAAAGTCTGAATGAAAACAATAACTAGGTAATAATAAGTATTTCTTATTCAGCTGCAAACACATAAACAATAAGCTTAGCTGGGTAGAATATTGCCTTGAATAGTGCATTGTCATGACTCCCTAAAAATTCATTTATCTCAAATTTGTTCAGCTCCATTTTACTTCCTGGTACCCCGTTTTGACTTGAACCATCTATTTGGTATTTTTCCTTTCTATGCTTACTATAGATCAAAGAGAGTAAACTTCATGAGAGTAAACCAGAGGACAAAATCTATGCTGGGCTTTTTTGAGACTTACTTTGTCAGTGCAATTAATCTGATTCTCTTTACCTTAGCCTTAGCTTCAGGCAGACTCTTCAAATAAGGGTGAAAAACAGCCACATTCCTCACCAAAATATCACAAAAAGCAGGCTCCAGGCCACATACTAACTCTACAGCATCAGTCTTGGAATTAGTTCCTTTTTAACTTGAGCTAAAGTTAGCTCTAGACTTAGCTCTGAGACTCCGGATGGAAGCAATGGATATGTTCTCTGAATCCTAGACTTAGTAAGATTACACTCCAAGAAGAAATACTAATATTCTCATCTAACCCAATGAGCACTTCATAAATTGTCTTTCTCTTGAGCAAAGCATGCATGTAGATGTTATCTAGTTAATTGAACAGTAGCCTTTTCAAAGAGTGGAGTCACTATCTTGACTAAAGAGGAACATCCAGCTTTAATTGTGTTCTGAGATTTATCAGACTGCTTATGTCGTCTTCTTTGTTTACCATTCAGTGAGTGCATATTGCAAATAAGAGATCAGTCATCTCTTAGAAAAGAGATGGGAACTTCTATGGAGGGAATACAGTAAATTAAACAAAAAAAATCATATTTAGGTCTTCAAGCTATAAACAGGCTATTTAGATATCTTATATTTGAGTGAGGGTGCTGAAAACAAATCTTATAATCTCATAAATCAACAGAAGTCTCCCTACAGAGCAAACACCTTAACTACAGGAGAAGTAGTAGAAAGGGAGACTAGAGATTAATTAAAAATATAATGTTCTTCAGTCAGTTGTCCATGGAATGCATCCTTCTATTCTAAAAATCTTACTAAGTCATGCCAGTAGATTCTCCAGCTACCTGACCTCTACATCCAGAAGCTTGGTGATCATTTTAGGATTATTTTTCCTTTCCCTTGCTAACCCATTGGCTTTTGGCTTGTTATTATAACCAAATATTTTTTATTTTATATTTAATCTAAAAAAAAAAAAGACTTGAAATCCATGTCCAAGTTTCTCTTCCCAGATGTAGAATTTTTCACAGAGAATATTTTACCTGTTTTTTCAAGCTGGTCATCTGACCTCTTACTTTGGATAAGTCTCTTACCAAGACATCAGCTTGATGCCCTGTCTGGATTGCAAATCAGCAAATTTCTGTCTAGTTGTGTTCCACATCTTAGCTTAAGTTAGAAGTCCTACATAATTCTGTGTTCACCACCTTCACTTTCTTTAGACCTCTTCAGACTGCAGTTTCAATGGTGAACTATGTTCTATATCAGAACATACTATTTGGTGACTGTGATTTCTCTTCTGTTGTTATAGAAGATGCCTGTAGCATAGCTCCTAGTCATCCTTCAAGGAAAATCTCAGGTAGTATCTCTGGAGGAAGATCTCATCTGACTCCTCCAAGCTGGTCTGGGTGAGAGCTCTCGGCTCCTATGGATTCCTGGAACATGTCTACGATGGTTAATTCTATAGCTGCATTGACAGGACACAAACTGCTCTCACCAATAGGGAAGCAAATGTGTCCATGTCAGGCCTTTCCTGTCTTGTATCCATAGCATTGTACTGGAACCAGCTGTAGGGCATAGTTAATGAATAAGACCAAGTAACATGTATGCTAAAGATGTTCAACTAAAGTAACAACATTGGCTTTATGTAAGAAACGTTGACTGATACAGATATCATAATTCACGTCAGTAGCCTGGGGAGGGAGGAGCTGTCTGACAGTTTGGGACTTCTAACTTCCTTAAGTGATATGTGTAGCTGAGCTAGGAACCAATGGCTGTGGGATCAATGGACAAGGATTTTCTGGTTATGTCAGACATAAAGCAGGGATGCTTATGGGAACTCTCTACTCATGAAATTCAATATGACTGCTGCTATTATGCTTGTTTTTTTTTTCTCAAACTGCCCCCCTCCATTGTAAAGGTTCTTTCATTTTATATGCATATAATTTGGTCTAGAGTGTGGCCCCATAGCTTTAATGTTCATATAATAGCATCCACTAAACATGCACATATACTATGAAAGAGTCCTAGCAAGTGGAGGGAGAGAAGGGCGTTAGATTTTTCATGAATATACACTGTATTAGGAAAATGTCTCTTCTGCAAATGCTTCCTGGTCTTCTTGAAATGTGACTGTTAGTCAAGCCATTCTTGTCTCTTTGTGCTGATCACAGCAACAAACAGAAAGAATGAACAGTGGTGTGTGTGTGTATGTGTATGTGTGTGTGTGTGTGTGTGTGTGTGTGTGTGTGTTTGTGTGTATGCTTTAGATGCTTACATAACTTAATTTGTCTAGTATCAAAATTACTAACACTTGTGGGAAGAGTAAGGGACTAAAGTTTTCCCCTTTAGAGTACTTTTAAAAGCCAGGTGCAATCACCTATTCCTATAAGCAGGAGAATGATACATGTCTACAGTGAGACCCTTTTCTAATAATGAAAGTTTAAAAGAAAAACAAAGCTGTCCTTTGAGAGGCTCTGCCAGAGCCTGACCAATACAGATGTGGATGCTTGCAGCCACCCATCGGACTGAGCACAGGGACCCAATGGAGGAGTTAGAGAAAGGACTGAAGGAGCTAAAGGAGTTTGCAGCCCTATAGGAAGAGCAATATCAGCTAACTGTACCCCCCAGCGCTCCCAGGGACTAAACCACCAACCAGGGAGCACACATGGAGGGACCCACAGCTCCACGTGCATATGTAGCAGAAGATGGCCTTATCTGGCATCAATGGGAGGGGAAGCCTTCGGTCCTGTGGAGGCTTGATGCCCCAGTGTAGGGGAATGCTAGGGAGGTGAGGGGGGAGTAGGTGGGTGGGTAGATAGGGTTTGCTGAGGGGAAACCAGGAAGGGGAATAACTTTTGAAATGTAAATTAATAAAATAACCAATCTCCCCGCCCACACACACACACACAAAGCAGTAAAGGCAGGGAAGGCTCCTTTGTAAATAAGGAGCCTTTGCAAATGATTGGCAAAATATCAGGAATAAAGTGCCCTGATATACAGAGACTTCAAAACTGATATCCAAACTCAATCTCTTTGTTTTAAAAAAAGTTTAATGAGCTATAAAATAAATAACACTTAAATATTAAATAAATTATTTACAACATGAAAAAATATTTTATCTTCACACATCTCCTTATGTACAGAAATAAGACTATCATAAAAATTGACAACTGAGCGTTTGGAGCCATCAAAGGACTTGGTTTCCTTCACTGAAAGGAGGACCCATGCGTCAATTCCGGTGTGGCTTGGCAGTGATTCAACTGTTACCCTGCGAGGAGAGAAAAGTGTCTGAGGTAAGTTTGAGTCTAACACGAATTTACGCAGATTTAAGAAAATTTCTAAGAATCAGCAATCCTAGGAGACAAGTTAAATATTCTCACAGAAAACCACCACTTTGGCTTGACTTTTTCATTTCTTCTTAAATGATACACCTATTTGGGGAACTACAAATGCTCATACTGTTTTAAACCATGCTTAAATAAAAAAGGCAACTGTAGTAAAAAAAAAAAAAAAAAGCTTTCCTAACCAAATATGCACTGTTAAACCTAATTAAAAAATAAGATTAAGTGTCTTAGTATTTATGATATACAGTTAATTTAGGATAATTAATACCAGGGCTATAATAATAGTAGCTACCAGTTAATAGGCAGCCACCACATGCCAACACAGCGTCTTAGTATCCTATTTCACCCTTATGCATATATTGAGTCTTAGCTTAAGCACAGAAAGAAAATGATTTTTTTAAAAAGTGTAATGAACACTGAGTATATAGTTAGTGTGAACAGTCACCCATTTCATGAGTTATAGCCATGTGGAGTGTATATTAAAAACAAAACTTCCAATTTGGCACGCTTAGAGTGTGTATAGGAATATCATATTTAACAATCTCAAATAACTCTTAAGTACCATGAAAGCAGAAAAATCAGTAACTTAGGGATACATCTTTCCTAAATGTCTGAGGATATGAATTTTTTTGACAGAACTGATTTTCACTGTAGCCGTCTCCGGGGAACGCTCTTCCCTTGAAGTCGTCTTCATTAACTCGTTACTATGTACCTTTTACCTAAAACATATTTAGCTCTTCCTACTTAATAATAAAACTTTAGCTTTTTACCAAACCACTCTCAAATGTGTGCCCCTTCCTTTGTTTAGAGGAACAATTAAATTTTTGTCTCACCTCCTTTTTTCTTTTTTTTTTCATGCAATAGGCTAACCTTGGCCCTCCACCCTGTGAGCGAACCCTATCATTACTACTTTGTCTTATCCAACAGTCACTGGAACCAGGCCATTTCTGTTTCTAAAATGACCTGTTCACCTCTCAGTATTGCCAATCTTTCCTCATAATCGCTTTCCTGGCTTCCTAGGTTGGTCCTAGCTCACAAGGCCATTTTGGGTGCATGACCTTTCCAGCTAAGTGGGTCCCACTGATTCTCCTGTTTATGGAATGGGCCTATTAGTTCTTATTGCTCCTGTTTGACCTTCCTCAACACTTTGATGCCTTATTGTTTCCTACCTCCATTAAGAATTATGTTTTTTGAGAACTGGACTGAACTTCCCCATACCTACTCCCTCTACAAGACCAAAGTCAATCTTACTTAAAGAATAACATTTCCCTAAAACAGTCATTCATGGACACTCCCAATTAAGAATGGATTCTTCTTTTGCCTTGAGATAGGTGTTTTTGGTTTTGTTTTAAAAATTATATTATCTAACTGAGAAATGAAATTTAAAGGCCAAACCTGCATTTTCGACAGCTAGGCTATGACATGCGCATTCCCGTTTTCTTGTCGGAGCCTCCTTCTTTCCTCTGATTCTCCTTCATATTCCCTGAAGCATCGTTTCCGAAGCCTTTGCAGAACACAGAATTCCACTGTTAGCAAGTCCTACCCACCTGTGCAACAGGGATTTTCATGACCATAGAGACTTTCTTACTGTGACTTCTTATAACAAACTCTGTATGTTGGTTTGTTACACTAAACCAAAACTTAAGCCTAACTGCAAAAAGTTGCCAATATTTTTTTTTGGGGGGGGGAAAGACATTGATGCTGCCATGATATAAACACATCTCTAAACACTGAAAAAATGTAAATACACATTAAAAATGAAATTTTTCATACAGTGTGGAACTGAAATGTCTTTTGTCATTCCTGAAAAATTAATAATTGAAGGTAGAAGCACCCCTCACATATAAATGAATTTATATATATGGTTTAAATTTATATGAATGGTATAATGGTTTAAAACTAAGTGGTTTTAAATTATTAAAGTGTTTAACAACTGCTTAAGAAAACACTTGTGTTTTATGTATTTTCAAATCTAAACGTTTCTAATTTTATTTATTGTTGCAGTTGATTTTTAAAACTCCAGAGTTTAAATTTTGAGGGACATTGTATATTTCTTTCAGTGAATCCTGCATGATTCTACCACATATTACCATTAAATACCAAAGAATTTTGCCAATTTTAAAAAATAATATTCACTTCAATTATGAAAAAATAACACTCAGTAATTGTGGTCTAAGCTTAGTGTTGATTATATTTTGAATGTAATAAGAATTTGAGAGTAAACAGGGGAAAAAAATCACTTCTTAAAAGTGAGAGAATTGAGCTGGGCCTAGTAGCACAGGCCTACAATCCCAGCTAGTCAAGAGGCCAAGACAGGAAGATCAACATTCTGGGAGAGCTTGGGCAACTTGGATCTTGTCCCCAAAAATAAAAACGACTAAAGACTTAGCACAGCCGAAGACTTGGCCAACATGTGTGAAGTTCTCAGTTCAATTCCCAGTACTGCCACAAAGAAAACAGAATGGCAACATAAAACAATAGTCGTTCCACACCCTTCCAAGGAAATAGAGTATTGAAAGGTAAACAAACTATAAATTCTATCATTATAAAACATCTTTGGCTCGTGTTTTCTATGTCAAATAAGAAGAGTTTATAGAGGCTTTTGCCTTTCCTAAATGGATTTGCATCCCTGCCTTGAGGCACTAGAAGAAATTCCAGGTGTGCAAAACAAATTTAAGCTGCACACCTAACTTCATGTGCATAAAAAAACAGCTTTTATGTGTCATTTTATCACCATCTGATTTGAATTTAAGATAACAACAAACAATAGCTCCAGATAACTCCTGTATCCTGAAGAACAGCCGAGATGGATGTGATGGATCGTGTACACAATCCAGTTGTTAAAGTAATTTACTAAGACCTAAAATTAGAATAATGAATCCACTGCTTTTCCCAAGCCCTAGTCTCAGTGAGTCATCCTGGAACCATGCGGGTCCTCCTCCAGCTTCCCCTATCCAGTGGCTTCTGTCTGACAGACAATGCCATCCTCATGAACCCATCAGTGCCTGTGACCTACAACAGTGGAGTGTGGGCATTCTTTGGTCCTGAAGGGAGGCGTGAGATCTGCCGTTGCCCAGGGAAGATGCTGTGGGAGGACCACAGTAACAAAGTTTGTCATTGCGGCCTACGACATGCCATTGGGAGGAAATGTTTCGCTTTGTTTCTCCATAAGTTCCCATACTACTATACCTGATAAGGACAAAAATAGGTCCAAACTGTAAGCGAATGAGTACAATGCCATTGAATTACAAGCCAGAATTTTGCCTTGTACTGTGAGAAGTCACAGGTTTTTCCTTGGCTGCTGATTGTTTGTTTTCCTTTTATGCCAAAGAAGTATATTTGGGGATGTGAGCTTAATATGACCCTAGTTAGCATCTCAGAAACTTTATGCTTACATTTTAAAATAGTCACAGATGATACCCAGTGCTTTCTGACTTTCACATATAACCATCGTCAAAAATATAACAGGTAATCAAAATATCAATTTTTAAGCTAAAAACATTCTAATTCTGTAAGATGGCTTTGTATATCATTTCAATGGTAGTCAAAGTAATGCAAAGTTTGATTCTATTCTGCTCATGGGTCACTTGCCACAAAATAACTCATGTAAAATATGACAGTAGAGTCTGATAGGAATCCTGACAAGGGTTCAGTTCTTAGGTTCTGCCATACTTACAGCACTGTGATAATGATGCCAATAGCTGTGAGTATTGCAGCGGAGACAAAGATGGTTACAGCTACTACTGCAATCTTGGAGAGGTCGTTGTCATCTTCACTGTGAGTCTTCATGGATTTTTCTCCACACCGTTCACCGAAGTACTCATAATGACATCTGTAACACCACATTTCATAAATACAATTGTTGAAAAGGTTCTCTGCATCTCGAGCTTACTACCTAATGATACGGTCACTTAATTTAACGTGGAAAGGCCACAGCATGGTCTGTTCTATGAAGTCATGAGACATGGAATGCATTCTGGCTAAAGGTCTTTAAGAACAAGTTGTGATTAGTTTGAGTGTGAATATGATATTCCCACAAGACACTGTGACTCATGCTTCTTGTTCTTTTAGGACCAACTGATGACTTTGATGCCTGGTGTCACACTCAATATATTCCTTCATCATTTAGTTTAGTTTTAGTGGGTTAAGAGGACTTGGGGACATTAGAACAACATAAAGGGTTGTGTGATAAATACTTTAAAGCTTTTTTTTAAGGCTTAAAATATATGTACAGGCACATGTATGTACATGCGCACACATATATTATATACAATAAAATGATACTGTGCACCAGTAGTCAAAAAGCTACTTGTTTCAGCCGTCATGCTAAGAACCTGTGTTTCTAGATTTATGTGCTTACATTTTAGTTGGCTATACAAACATAATGCTGGCTTGTGAAGTTCATCGTTTACACGCTGGAAAAGTCAATGGCTTCCTATATGCGGGATTTTCAGATATGGCGCAGGAAACAAACCTACTTGCACGTCACCGCCTCCAGGTTCTCGATGTAATTGCATTCACCATGGATGCAAAAGTTCTGAAACTCGGCGGCACATGGATTCCTTTTCTTTTTCTTATTTCTTCTGCCTTTTCCATTTTTGCCTCCCTTCTTCTTTCTTTTGGGTTTTTCTGTAGACTTCTCTCCTTCTGTCTTGTTTTTCTTGGGCTTAATCACCTGTTCAACTGGAGAGAAAGGAAGTTTGACAAGTTAAGGTTGGATCTTCGGTCAATATTCTCTTTTCATCTTCAAAGTCATTTGGGCTACATGAGACACAGAAATCATAGCACTGAGAACTACTTTGGCCGCATTATTTAAAGCAACACACACACACACACACACACACACACACACACACACACACACACGATAAACCTGCAAAGAATAGCTCTGTCGTCAGCAGTACAAAGGAATCTCTGCTGCATGCCACTTCAATTCTTTTACCTATGCATGCCCGTAGTTAGATGTGTTGGATCTCACAAGATATAGAGGTAAATACATAGTTTGGTGAAGACAAGACTCACATCCTAGGAGAAGCAGCTGAAGCCCACAGTGCTGACATGTTTAAGCCCGTTTTATTTGTTTGTTTTTCCATTCTATCATTGTCTCTTGAAGAAGGACAATGCCATTAAGATTGTGGTGTGAGACAAATCTGATTTTACTTGCCTACACACGTCTCAGACTCACTGTCTTAAGTTGGAAGTTAGTGGGTACTGCTTGAGGTTGGAGAAAGCTGGAAAATATTTAATAATAATAATAACAACAACAAATACCTTCGGGGTGTGTGTGTGGGGGGACTCGTTGTTGTACTCAATCTATTTAAAATAGCGTTGAAATATTTGTCCCTGATGCCTCAGACTGTCACCTCAACTTATCGGATCTGGAGTCTTAGGGCTATGAAAGGTGTGGCTAATTACATGATAAAGGCAGGGAGGGGAAGGTGCATTTTGTTGTGCTGATCCTCAACTAGGTGTGTGCGACAAAGTATTTAGCAAACAGAGACTACCGAGAAGAGAAAGCACCACTAGTCCCAAAGGTTTTGCAAGCACCCTCTCACATAGAACACAAGAGACATGTTAATGGAAGGCTTATGGGGGTGTCAGAGACATGTCTTAAGAAAAGGATAAATATTAGGAATGTTTCAGGAGTTTGCTTTAAGTGAATTAGCAAAAGCTAAATTCGAAGCGATGTTAAATAGGTGGCCATGCAGTGTTTAGACAGAAACATCCTTTTGATCATTATAAAGTGCAAGTTAGAATAAGCCCTCAAGGAAAATTGTCTTAAATGAGTATCACTACATTTTATCAGGTAGATTAGAAGTCCAAGCCAAATAATAGTCACTGTGCTGAAGTGTCGAAACAGACAAGACACCTCTGGGTAGTTAAGCAAACAGCCTTTCGAAGGCACTTGAGTAGCTGTCTAGGTTTAACAGGCTTCAAGGCAGTTCTAAGTGCTAGCCGCTTGCTCCAGAAGTCGGCAGCAAGTCTTTAACAAGCTGCTAGATGCCTTGATGGTCCAACCTAATCCCCTTTCCTACTGCAAATATTAAAAAAAATAAATAAAAAAATAAACAAAATTTTTGAAAAGCAAGGTGTTGGCGTAGAATGCTCACTGAGGTTTATCTCTATCTCTGCCCCTGTCGCTCCTTCATTCCTCCTCAGCTCTGGGAGACTCCAATGGAGGAGAAGTCAGAGTCAGGGAAGCCCCTAGGATGGTCTTAAGGGACCTTAAAGAACTCTGAAAATCACCTTGCCCTGCCTCCGAGGTAGATGCCCAGATCTGACTTATAAATGGCCTCTTCTTCTCTCCAAATGGCAAAGTAAAATGAGGGTGGTGAACTTCTCTCTCTTATTTAAAAGAAAAGATATTTTTAAAAAAATCTGATAAGAACAAAAGGAAAAAAAACCAACCAGGGATCAGTAGTTTGGATAAAAATAAAATCCACATATACATCTTTAACATTTCTAGAGTTTATCATTATTCCTTCTGACCCCTTATTTGTGTTAGGATGCAGTTATTTGAAGACAGGTAGTGTGGGGGAAGGGACAAGGCCCACAGGAATGGTTACTGACTGTCTATGTGCCCAGAACAGAGATCATGTAGCATATTGGGAAAGCCCATAGTCCCTGGAATCAAGCAGATTGAGGTTCTGATTTTGACTCAGTGCTTGTTGCGGGGAGAGGAGTGCGGAGGGGGGGGGAGTTATTATGTAAAACGAGCACAATTAAGTCTACTTACCAGAGTTGCAGACATTAAACATGCGCATAAGATTTTGATTAATGCCTTGGACCTACAGGATGCAACCTCCATGTGGCTCTTTAGAAGACATTCAGTAGCCACGCCTACAAAGCCTTTAGAAAAGTGAGCCATCTTCCTTCTGAAGCCACTTTGCTGAGATAAAACCGCACCTCCTAGACAACCCTTTCTCTGCGTCCTCCACTCACCTCTGACTGAATCATCTACAATATAGCCGGATATTTGCGGCTCGTTCTCATACTCCTCTGGGTAGTCATAGTCCCCTGTGGAGAGTTCACTGCCAGAAGGCATTTCGCTTATGGTCGACACCTCACTTCCCACAGAAACCGCAAGTCCACCGGTACTGTGGTCCCCAGAAAATGGTTCTCCTTTCCCAGAGCTGGTGTCATTGAGCTCCAAGGCAGCTGCATAATGGCCTGCAGGGAGGGAGACAAGAGATGAGTTGGCGGACGCTTTTGTCTCACTAAGTGAGCACTACTGTGTAGAATGCCTGTCTCCTCATATCAAAGCAGCTACAGCTCCTGTGCTAGTGGGGTTTTTTTGGACTGAGTCACTCATAAAAGCAACTTCACAGTCCGCCAAGAAGCAATCTCGGCTGCCCAATTACAGAGTTTCTTTTATCTGGGTTTCCTTTTCCACAGATAGTCTGCATTAATTTCCACAATTTAATAAGTCTTGCCAAGGCAATTCAGCGCAATCATGCAACAGGCAATGTCTAAGTAGCCTCTCCCTTCAGGTCTAACGTGGGTGCGCTTGTTCCAAAACTTTCCTGACTCCTCTTTAACCGGTGCTAATACACTTTAACTCTTGTTTACAGCTGTTGAATCTGTACATAAGATGCAAACAGTAATGCCAGTAGTGGCTAAGAGCAACGATTTTCACCATCTTTATCCGTTATTATCACATAGAGAAAACGTTCAGCACCCGGCAACCCCTTTGGGGAGTCTTGAGTTCCAGTCCTTGATTTCATTTTGTATTTTTTTTTTAAATATCAAAACAGCCTTGGCAGTGGTGCTTTCGACCTCTGGACACTTTGAGTGTGCTTGAGGAAGGTTAAAAATAAAATCACTAGAAGAATGGAAACAGTTGGCAAAGAACCCTCCTTCAAATCTTCCTGGATTAACAACTACTTTTGTGAAAGTTACTTCACCTGCCTGGACCGCGGTTTCCTTAGTTACCAAAGGAAAGGCTAAAAGGACCTCTTAGGTCTCCATCCCCTGGTCCCTGGGTCATGCTAGAGACTCCTGTCTGCTTCTCTCGCCCTCCTAGCATGAGCAATTTTAGGGGTCCGAGCTAAGGGGATCTGCTCCCCAGCCAGACAAATTTGGGGGCATCAACAGGGAAGCAGCATTCAAGGGGCGACTGCCCCGGGGCTGCTGCAGGAGGCGGCGGGTGCTCACCTGAGCCTAAAACCAGCAGCGAAAGCACAGAGAGCGCCCGCGGTAGCAGCAGAGTTCTCATTGGTTCCGCGGGCCGGCGGCGTCCGGATTTCTGCGACAACACGACAGCGGCTCTGGGCGGCGGGAGCAGCGGAACCGCGGAGCAGCGGGCGAGCACCGGCGCGGGGAAGCCCAGCCCGCCGGGCTCCGGGCGGCTGGAGCGGCCAGCGCCTCGAGCTCAGCTCAAGATGTCGGGGCGGCGGTCGCGGTCAGAAGGGAGCGAAGCGAGCGGGACAGAGGGTGCGGCGAGCACCTGCTGCTTTATAAACCCGCCTGAGCCACCGCCCGTGACGTCACGGCCCGGCCCTGGGTGGAGGTGGGAGGTTACTACCCCAAAACCCAGCTGACACGGGAGGAAGTGGGAATCGAGCCCCGTTAACGCGGGGAGAAACTTTTCCACCACTCCGTATTGTGTTTTAAGTTGGCGTGGTGCTGGGGAGCTGACAGCCCAAAGAAACCCTCTGCATATACATTAACAGGACAGCAGGCCGGGAGATTAAGTACCAAAGTCCCATGTTAGGATGTATGTAGAGCTTGAAGAGTAACAGTGGATTAGTGATGTTAGCCCGAGGACTTTGAGGAGGATAAAGGAAGCCACTTAACTGAGAAGAGACAGAACAGCGCTTCGAAAAGGGAAGCTGTTTGGGTTTGTAGGACAGCCAGCCTAGGGCCCTTTTCCCACCTGGGCTCTAAAAGACTCCAAAGGGTGGGGATGTCAATCAAACCCCCTGTCCAAGGCCTAGAGCCTTTTTTCCCCCACTCGGACACTAAAGGACTTCTAATGACCCAGTTATCAATCAGACCCCCTTCCTGGGGTTTTCCTCTCCTCAGTAATTGCTGATCTTTTTACTAGTGTCAAATGAGACACTTAAGATCTTAACTGGAAGTGGCCAGTCAGTGGCACTTAGGAGTCTGAGGTAGAGGTTGCAGGGAGAAGTCAATCTGGGCTGTATAATGAGACCAATAATGCGTTGCTGAGGATAAATGTGGTCCCCCATTTTACAAGCCAATAAAAGACAGACGTAAAAAGCAGAGAGAATGAATTAACGCAGTTAGGCAAACACTTGCATGCCGCTTAGATTTGATTCAAATGAGTTTGTCTCTGAAATCTGCCTCTTGCCGCTCTGATATAGAGAGACTGAGGGCTAAACTGACCTTTAAGAAGAGGGTTGCTGGGCAGAAGAAAGTTTCTTAGAAAGAGAGAGGGGTCAGGATGATTTAGGTGGGCGGGGCCTCTGCTGTTCAAATTGGAAGAATCCATCCTGACAGGGAGCCCTTATTAGGACACATCTGGGACTCCAGTACCCAGGCTAGAGGGTCTTGACTTCCAGGCCCACCCATGCCACAGAACAAGTTTGAGGGACTATTTGGGCTAGTAAAAAGACTGGCTCAAAAAAAAAAGAAAGAAAGAAAGAAAGAGAGAGAGAGAGAAGGAGAGGGGAGGGGAGGAGAGGGAGGGAGGAAAGGAAAGGAAAGGAAAGGAAAGGAAAGGAAAGGAAAGGAAAGGAAAGGAAAGGAAAGGAAAGGAAAGGAAAGGAAAGGAAAGGAAAAACCAAAAAGCAACCCACCAGGGGTGTTGGTTAGGAGGGTTAGGAGCATATTTATCTACGAAGGAAGTAAGGGCAGTTACTTCTTTGAACTTCCATGCTCCAGCAGTTCATAAATGGATTTCTCTTGGCTTAAAACAAGACACACTTTCTCTAAGTTGTTTTCCAGAGATACCCATGCCTCTTCCTGATTGGGCTCCAGTCAGCCTTTTTAGGAATAGTGGTCTCCATGTGTTAGTCCTAAATCTGAGAAATGTTTTTAAACTCTTAGAACAAAAACATAGGCTTTTGGGGAAGAAATACACAAAAGTTCCGGACGATGCCTTCACTTCTATTCAGTGTTTGGAGAAGGGGAATTTTCTGTAAACTGCGTCTTACTTCTGTGGGGGAATCATGGAGAGAGATCTAATGAGCAGCTCCTTGTTTGTTAAGAGCGAGCCCAGGAGTGTGGGTCACGTGTGATTCAGTAATTCTACTAAATCAGATAAGAAGGATTGATTCATAGTGCTCTGGGAAAGGAGGCTACAGTTTAGTTTGGCCTGTAGGTACCGCAGATAGTCCTGGGGGGAGGAGGAGAAAGGGCCCTGGGAGGACTGCTGAGCAGGCAGTGTGGATAGAAAGAAGATACGATTTATGGTGGCCATGAATGGGGATGAAAGCAAAGATGCTCCCCATCCATTCTGGGGAGGAATGGAACCCTGTCCATTCTATCTCTTCTTCTTCTTCTTCTTCTTCTTCTTCTTCTTCTTCTTCTTCTTCTTCTTCTTCTTCTTCCTCTTCCTCTTCCTCTTCCTCTTCCTCTTCCTCTTCCTCTTCCTCCTCCTCCTCCTCCTCCTCCTCCTCCTCCTCCTCCTCCTCTTCCTCTTCTTCTTCTTCTTCTTCCTCTTCTTCCTCTTCCTCTTCTTCCTCTTCTTCCTCTTCTTCTTCTTCCTCTTCTTCCTCCTCCTCCTCCTCCTCCTCCTCCTCCTCCTCCTCCTCCTCCTTCTCTTATGGATGAGGTGTTTACAATTGAAAACGATGTAGTCTTGCCTACAGAGCCCAGGGCAGTCTACTTACAGGGCTACAAACATTCCTAGTCTCACAGGTTTCATTTTTGTTGTTGTTGCTGGCCTAGCTCCGTTCCTTTCTATTCTATTCTTGTTTTCTTACACTCCTTTTAACCGAAGTTTTAATTTTCAATGAGCCAATAAATATCTCTTTTATTTACAAGGCACAATAACTTGACTATGCTCAGAATGCAGCTAGATCTTTACTTCCTATTTTCTTAATTGTCCTTTTTCTTACATTTATCATTGCTTTATTTTCTGTGAATGGGTGTTTTGTCTGCATGTCTATTTGTGTACCACATATGTGCCTTGTGCCTAGTGCCTACAGAGGCCAAAGAGAGTATTGAATCCCCTGGAACTGGGAATGCAGTTGTGAGCTGCCATGTGGGTGATGGGGGTTGAACAAGGGTCCTCTGCAAGAACAGTCAGTATTCTTAGGCACTGAACCATCTCCAGCCCCTTACTTATTCTTAGGATCTATACAGGGTCATCAGAACCAATTTGCTCTCTGTTTGAAGTAAAGGTCGGCTGTTTCCCTAAAAATTCCTTTGTCTCTTCTGATTTGAAATCATGGAAGGGACCATTTACATGTCTGCCATATAACCTAGTCACAGGACAGAATGGTTTAGTTCTTGGAATAAGTCTATGTTTAGATACATAAATTCTACTACATGTTAAATTAGATAGGATTTTAAGACCCAAATTCCTCCTCTGAAAACAGGTGATGTGTTTATAAAAAGATAAAGAGAAATGGGGTTATGTTCTATGGGGTGGTGTGGTTAGGTATGCAGTGGGCCCATGCCAAGGCATCCCTTCCCCCTGAGCGACCAGCCACATGATGGTATAGTATAGAATAGATTTTATTCAGGGCATGGGGAGGGGAGTAGAGGCAGAGAGAAAGAGAGAGTAGAGAAATAGAGGCCGACCATGACCATGTGGAGAGAGAAGAAAGGGAATGGGGAAGGGAAGAGCAAGGGCCCAAGAGAGCAAGAAAGGAACAAGCGATCAAGAGATCGAGGAGGGGGCAAGCAGCCCCTTTTATAGTGGGCCAGGCCTACCTGGCTGTTGCCAGGTAACTGTGGGGTAGAGTTTAGACAGAATACTAACAACAGGATAAAACATCTAGTTTTTGTTGAATAGATACACGGCAGCAGATATACAATTGGGTAGGATCAACACTGGTGTGCTTTGAGCATTTAGTGCAGGCTATCCTTGATGGTTACTGCAAAAGCACACTGAAGATCAGAGCTTCACACGGGGTGTGCAAAGTCACCGTTACCTTCAGAATCATCAGCCTGTGACCTTTGCACTACTTCTCATGTATACATTTGGGGCAGTTTATGATGTGTCAGAGAGCACCTGTGGTGTCATACCAGCATCACACACATGATGTGTCATACATTCTGGAACACAGCATGAGTGGGAAACCAACCCTACGTAAATGTAGGACTCTACATTCTGCAAGGTAGGCTGAGAAAATCAGGACTGATGTCAACAAATGAAGTGAAATAGCGTTGTATGACCTGCAGCTTCCCTTAAGTTATGTGATGTTTAAGGACAGTCTTTGGAAGTGGGGGTGGGGTGGGACAGCAGATGCTGCTAACCACTCCCATTAGTGTTTACTATCTGAATCCCATTGCAGATGGACTGAAAGAAGTTCACTTTGAGTCTGCTGGATGATGCCATATATGGTGTGCTTGTCCATAAAGTTGATGCTGAGTTTGTACAGATAGTGTTCAGTAGTATCTTTATGGGTCAGCATAAGAGATAAGCACAATTCTCCAACATAAGTAACATTCCACATAATAAACTTCTTAGGTCCACATAGATCTTCTTTAATTTTTCACTTCTGAACTTGTAGTTTAGTCAGGCCCAAGAATATGCCATTTCTGTTTCCTCGAAGTAAAGAACTACTTGCCTGAACTCTGTAGTCCATCTTAACATGTACGTAAAGTTAAACTATCTTCACCGTGCTTTTGAAAAATCAAAGACTAGAAAGTAGGGGTGTGTGAAACAGGAAATCTGATAAAACAGAAACAACAACCACAACAACAACAACAAAAAACCAGAATATACAAATACCTCTCAGGTCCAAATTCTGAGGGTTGGACCCATGCCAGTGTCTCTCGGGAATCTCAAAAGCCAGTTCTCCTCTACCCAAGAAGTCAGTTCCCTTATCACTGTCAGAAGGGACAAAGGTTTATCTGTGGTGGCTATTAGCATACTACTAATGGCCTGTGGGCTCCCTGAGCACCACAAGTATTTGTTGCACTTTTCAAAGTCCCTGGTTCCTCTCAGCTCTGGTCTCTGGGGTCCCTTACTCTAAACTTCTCCCCTCAGAAGTCCCACCCCTTCGCTTCTTACACTTCCTATAAATCTGCTATTTTGGTGATGCTATCTCTCTCTTTTTTTTTTATTTTATTTTTTTAATTTACATTCCAAATCACTTCCCCTTTCCCGTTTCCTCCCTCCCCGAAAGTCCCATAACCCCCCTTCCCTCCCTCTTTTCTCCATTCAGCCCCCTCTCGTTACTCTGTCCTGGCGTTCCCCTACATCCAGTCTTTCCTGGACCAGGGGTCTCTCCTTCCATCTTTTTAGAAATCTATTGATATGCGGATTGTGTCTAGGGTATTCCGAGATTCTGGGTCAATATCCCCTTATCAGTGACTGCATACCATGTGTGTTCTTTTGTGATTGGGTTACCTCACTAAGGATGATATTTTCAAGTTCTGACCATTTGCCTAGGAATTTCGTGAATTCATTGTTTTTAATTGCAGAGTAGTATTCCATTGTGTAGATATACCACATCTTCTGAATCCATTCCTCCGTTGAGGGACATCTGGGTTCTTTCCAGCTTCTGGCTATTATAAATAAGGCTGCTATGAACATAGTGGAGCATGTGTCCTTATTGCATGCAGGTAAAGTCTCTGGGTATATGCCCAGGAGTGGTATAGCCGGATCATCCGGGAGTGTCATGCCCAGTTTTCTGAGGAACCGCCAGACTGCTTTCCAGAGTGGTTGTACCAGCCTGCAATTCCACCAGCAGTGGAGGAGTGTTCCTCTTTCTCCACATCCTCGCCAACAACTGCTGTCTCCTGTGTTTTTGATCTTAGCCATCTTGACTGGTGTGAGATGGAATCTCAGGGTTGTTTTGATTTGCATTTCCCTAATGACTAAGGATGATGAACATCTCTTTAGGTGCTTCTCAGCCATTAGATATTCTTCAGGTGAGAACTCTTTGTGTAGCTCTGTACCCCATTTTTTAATAGGGTTACTTGCCTCTCTGGAGTTTAACTTCTTGAGTTCTTTGTATATCTTGGATATTAGCCCTCTGTCAGATGTAAGGTTGGTAAAGATCATTTCCCAGTTAGTTGGTTGCCGCTTTGTCTTTTTGACAGTGTCTTTTGCCTTGCAAAAACTTTGTAATTTAATGAGGTCCCATTTGTCTATTCTTGATCTTAGAGCATAAGCTATCATAAGCCACAAACCATATTAAGTATCTTGGCGTGACTCTAACCAAACAAGTGAAAGATCTGTATGACAAGAACTTCAAGTCTCTGAAGAAAGAAATTGAAGAAGACCTCAGAAGATGGAAAAATCTGCCATGCTCATGGATTGGCAGGATTAATATAGTAAAAATGAGCATCTTACCAAAAGTAATACACAGATTCAATGCAATCCCCATCAAAATCCCAACTCAATTTTTCATAGAGTTAGAAAGAGCAATTCAAAAATTCATCTGGAATAACAGAAAACCCAGAATAGCTAAAACTATTCTCAAGAGTAAAAGAACCTCTGGGGGAATCAGTATCCCGGACCTCAAGCTGTACGACAGAGCAATAGTGTTAAAAACTGCATGGTATTGGTACAGTAACAGACATGTAGATCAATGGAACAGAATTGAAGACCCAGAAATGAATCCACACTCCTATGGTCACTTGATCTTTGACAAAGGAGCTAAAACCATCCAGTGGAAAAAAGATAGCCTTTTCAACAAATGGTGCTGGCTCAGCTGGAGGTCAACATGCAGAAGAATGCAAATTGACCCATCCTTATCTCCTTGCACTAAGCTCAATTCTAAGTGGATCAAAGATCTCCACATAAAACCAGACACACTGAAACTAATAGAAGGGAAACTAGGGAAGAACCTTGAACATATGGGCACAGGGGAGAATTTCCTGAACAGAACTCCAATAGCTATCTCTCTTTTGTCTTTCTCTCTGAGTCCTCTCTAGCCCTGTCTTGGTCTCCTTTGCCTGCAATCTCTCTTTGTCTTCCCCTCTCTTTCTACCCCCACCTCTCTCTTCATGGCCCAGTTCAGTCTACTGAGAAAGTTCAGTTTACTACTTTTTCTATCTGCTCTGTTCTCTCTCAGCTCCTCTGGCTGTACTCTCCCTTCATATCTACAATAAAAACCTTCCCCTCAACCATATCTTGAGGAGGTCACATGGTCAGTTTATACCATACCCACATTTACATAAAATTGAATTTTATGTGTTGCTCATTCCTCAAATATATTTTGAGGATGGAGCAGTGTTTTAAGCATAAAGGCTAGAATTTTGAGTAATTCATACTGTCCTTGTGTTTAAGGACATTTGTTAAGGGACAATAGGTAAGCTACAGAGAAACAGAATGTAAAAATAAATCTACATGAATTTACATAAATTTACATTAATCATGTAAATTTAATTTTTATTAAATGTAATGGGAAATGCTCTATGTGATAGAAGAATTAGAATAGGAGCATCATCCTGCTTCATGGTAAGTGTGGATGCCCAGAGGCACAGACACAGTAAGAAGCATGGAGGACACTGAACACTGTAGGTCTTGAATTGAACTTCAAAGCAACTGAGGGTTTAAAGCCTTGGACTTAGACATTTATTTCAATAGTTATTTCTATTCACTGTTTTTAAACATCACTAGGCAAAAGCTCTCTTTAGTTAGAGTAGAAGATAGATCTGTTGGACTCACTGATAACTCTTCAAAATGTACATTCAATTCTCCCCTCTGTCCAAGGGCTGCCCAAGTCTGCAATATTTTTTTTTCTTGAATAGACATTGCACAAAAATTGGGGCTGCAGGTAAGGGCTGTCAGTCACCTACAGGGCATGGATTCAATATTTAGCAACAGAGAGGAGAAAACAGAAAGGAAGATACAGCAGATGTATGTATGTATAATGAAGAAACAGTCCACTAATGGAATGCATATGAGGACATGTCAAATTTTCTAAGTGCAGAGGTTGCACACTCACACACATGCAAGTTCTGTCTAAAAGGAGAGGGGAAGGGTGGTTTCAACAGGAAACCAACATTGACTGAGACCGCAAGTGATCTAAGTAAGAGAAAGGTACACGTTTGCCTCAGAAATGTGCTAAAAATGATTTAATACTGTTCCTTTTCATTAAATTGTTTTTGAGCATATGAAGGGAAAATCCACTTCGCATATGGTTCTGCAAGAATGAACAAGTCAAGCTGCCTAGGTGCTTTAAACCTCAGCACTCAGCAGGCAGAGGCTGCAAGATTCTCTAGTTCCAGACCAGGGTGCCAGTTTGGTCTACAGTGAGTTCCAGGTTTTCCAGAGGTACATAATGAGACCCTGCTCCCCCCCAAATTACAATCTACAAACTATAATCATTAAATGTTCATATCCCTTGTCAGGAGCTATCTAGGAAAAGCTATCATGACAAACAAGTGAGCTTTTTGCATGGCTGTGATAGATGTGCTCTGAGATGCAGGATCCTCAGAGAATTTATCCCAGGATTGCTTCTTGCTGCTGATATGTCTTTCCTGCCACTATTACATAACCTAATGATTCCTGAGCATCAGCACACTCTGTTGGGAAAATGTCCTGGAGACATATGAAGATGTATTCCCATGCAGTAATGCTTGGTACACAAATTGATGACTTCATAATTCTTGATAATAATTTTATTATACACCATACAAGTAAACTAATATAAGTAATCTCAAGTCCCCTATAGAATAAAAGCTGCAAATATAGCTCTGTAAACCTTCGTGTGTCATAGGCTAATAGCACTAGGAAAAGAAAGCAGGCTAAGAATAAATTTATGATTAAGGGAAAGAAAATCAGCTAGGTTAGCAATGAGGCCACTATCTGGTTACTTAGATTCATAAACTGGGAATGGGAAATTTATTGTAGATGCAAGGACAGAAAATAAATAAGGGGCTAGGGTATCTATATGAGACTCCAAAATAATAAGACACAAAGATGATTTGTCTCTTGACAAAACCATGCTAATTTATGACATAAAAAGTATTGCTTTAAACGTATAATGAGCTTGTGGAGCTAGTAGCAGATAATGAATGTTTAGTCACGTACTAGTCTTAATGGAAAGACATGTAGACAAATGTGCTGTAACTCCTTAAGTCTTATGGATCTATGACATGAAGCATTGCTATGAACTTATGGGAATGTAAAAATGCTTAGAAAACCATGTGATCAGTTATCCTGAGAACGTATAAAACCAAGAACAGCAATAAAGTGGCGACACAGCCTTCTTCAATGTCATCTAGTATGTGTGTTTCTGTGTGTGCCCCCCTCCCCCCTCCTCTCCACTCACAGAGAGTTAAGGAACTTCAAGCCTCTCACCTGAGTTAAAGAGAAAAGACCCAAGCAAGTAAGTTTCCTTCCCCTGCTGCTATCATCAGGAGTAAATTGCCAGGACCAGATTTTGTCCCTGAATAGCAAGAAAGAGTTAAATTGGCAAAAGTAACCCACTTTTGACCCCCATCCTCTCAGCTGCTTTCCTTGGGGAACTGCATGCTGGGCTAGCCCCTGGCACATCTTCACATCTTTTTACTTTTACTGCCTAAAAACACTTCTTAAGTACTTGACTTTTCTGCAGTGTGTTTTCATGTTTCTTGTATTCTCTTTTCTTTCTTTCTTTCTTTCTTTCTTTCTTTCTTTCTTTCTTTCTTTCTCTCTTTCTTTCTTTCTTGCTTTACATTTTATCCCTCCACTTACCACAAAATCTAGTATTGTGTCATGACCAATCATTCATAGTTACTTAAAGCCTCCTATTTTTTCTTAATAGATGGCTTAAAAGACTTTTCTTTTTAAAAGGGACAAGAGGAAAAGGCAAATAAGAGATCTACGGTGGTTTCCTGAATGACCTATATTTGTTACATTTCTGCAGTATGGATATAAATGATCTCTTTAATATTTGTGCATTTCACACACCTATGCTTTCTGTATCCAGATTTTACTGTGTTTTCCCATGATTCTAATGGCTTCAAGCAGGAACAGTTTATGCCACCATAGAAATGGCCTCTGTGAATTCTACATCTGAAAGCTTCCTAAATATGTACTAAGAAATCACCAGAGAATAATGATAAGAATGGACACCTGTCACCTGACAAAAGTGAAAGAAAAAGTAGAATCCAGAGGCACTTTATCAAGTCAGCAAGTACCCATGTACTACTCAGTATTCTTCTGAGGAGTTTTATCTTGAACATGACATCATGCAGTCAACAATGATTGGCAGTTGTAGTCACTGTAAGTTCAATCTTAGATTTGTTTCCTACCTCTAATCCTAAATTTTGTTCACTTAAACAAACTTTATTACATTTATTTGTGTGTGTGTTTGTATGAGTATGTGTACACGTGCATGTGTGTATGCATGCATACATGTAGGCTCATGTGCCCCAACCTGGAGGTCAGAGACCATGTTTAGGGAATCTGCTCTCTTTTCAGCTTGTGGGTCTAGAAGATTAAATGCAGACCATCAGAAGTAGCACTATGTAGTTTCACCAAACATCTACCCAGCCCAGTCTGGGTCACTTCTGAAGATGTGCAATGTCCTACAAGATGCTTTTCAATATCAAATTGCTAGAAATTTCAGGATACTTAAGTACCACCCTTGGAAATTTTCAAACAAAGTTGACTTTTTGTGGTTCATGAACTGAGCTAGTCTTTGTAATTGTGATGGAAGTTCTACTTAAATAATGGGCTTCTTCACAGTTTGTATCCAACTGTTAACCCTTAAAACTTTGCTTTTTGTTTTTGCTCTGGCGACAGAGCAGATAGGGCCTCCAGGTGGAGAGATAACCAAGCATAACATTGCTTGGGACACAGCCAGCTAGGGTGCCAACAGTGCCCAAGGACTAGGCAGCTCTGTGGTCATCTGGGTACCAGCTCAGCTCTGGGACATCTGCCCTGCAGAGTGACCCACACTGGAGGGAGCCCAGCAGCCTCTGCCACCTTTGCTCGGGTGATGGACTACACAGGCTCCAGGTACACAGAGATTTCCCAAGTATAACATCACTTGAGGGAAGGCACACCAGGGCTCCAAAGACACTCAGGAGCAGGGCAGCCCCTCAGCAATTGGTGCCAGGGGAAACCCGGTCATCCAGAGGTGTGGAAATAGCCTTGCAGGCTCACAGGAGGTTCAATCAACAGCCAGTGACAGCAGGACCAACTAACACCAGAGATAACCAGATGGCAAAAGGCAAACATAGCAATGTTCCTAACAGAAATCAAGGCAATATGGCACCATCCGAACCCAACTCTCCAACAGCAGCAAGTCCTGGATACCCCATCACACCCGAAAGGCGAGATCTGGATTTAAAATCACTTCTCATGATGCTATTAGAGTATTTCAAGAAGGACATAAATAAATCTCTTACAGAAATACAGGAGAACATGAATCAACGAGTAGAAGCCCTTACAACGGAAGCACAAAAATCACTTAAAGAAATGCAGGAGAATATGGGTCAACAGATGGAAGCCCAAAAAGAGGAAACACAAAAATATCTTAAAGAAATACAGGAAAACACAAACAAACAAGTGAAGGAACTGAGCAAATCCATCCAGGATCTAAAAAAGGAAGTAGAAACAACTAAGAAATCACAAAGGGAGACAACTTTGGAGATAGAAAACCTTGGGAAGAAATCAGGGGTCATAGATGCAAACATCAACAATAGAATACAAGAGATGGAAGAAAGAATCTCAGATGCTGAAGATACCATAGAAACATCAACTCAACAGTCAAAGAAAATGCAAAATGCAAAAAAAAAATGTGTAACCCAAAACATCCAGGAAATCCAGGACACAATAAGAAGACCAAACCTAAGGATGATAGGTATAGATGAGAGTGAAGATTTGCAACTTAAAGGGCCAGTAAATATCTTCAACAAAATTATAGAACAAAACTTCCCTAACCTAAAGAGAGAGATGTCCATGAACATATAAGAAGCCTACAGAACTCCAAACACACTGGACCAGAACAGAAATAACCTCCCGTCACATAATAATCAAAACACCAAATGTACTAAACAAAGAAAGAATATTAAAAACAGTAAGAGAAAAAAGCCAAGTAACATATAAAGGAAGACCTATCTGAATTACATCAGACTTCTCACCAGAGACTATGAAAGCTAGAAGATCTTGGGCAGGTCTCATACAGACTCTAGAGAACACAACCAGCCCAGACTTCTATACCCAGCAAAACTCTCAATCACTATAGATGGAAAGACCAAGAAATTCCATGATAAAACCAAATTTACACAATATCTTTCCACAAACCCAGCCCTGCAAAAGATAATAGGTGGAAACCGCCAATACAAGGAGGGAAGCTACACCCTGGAAAAAACGAGATAGTAACCTTGTTTAATCAAACCCAAAAGTAGATAACCACTCAAACATAAAGATAGCATCAAAAATAGCAGGAAGCAATAATCACTATTCCTTAATATCTCTTAACATCAATGTTCTCAATTCCCCAATAAAAAGACATAGACTAAAAGACTGGATGTGTAAACAGGACCCAGCATTTTGCTGAGTACAGGAAACGCACCTCAGTGTCAAAGACAAACACTATCTCAGAGTAAAAGGCTGGAAAACACTCTTGCAAGCAAATGGTCCAAGGAAACGAGCTGGAGTAGCCATCCTAATATCAGTTAAAATTGACTTTCAACCTAAAGTCATCAAAAAAGACACAGAAGGACACTACATACTGGTCAAAGGAAAAATCCACCAAGGAGAACTCTCAATTATGAACATCTATGCTCCAAATGCAGGGGCACCCTCATTCATAAAAGAAACTTTACTAAAGCTCAAAGCACACATTGCACCTCACACAATAACTGTGGGTGACTTCAACACCCCACTCACTGCAATGGACCGATCAGGAAGGCAGAAACTAAACAAGGACACAGTAAAACTAATTGAAGCTTTGGACCAAATGGATCATATATATATATATATATATATATATATATATATATATATATATATATATATAGAGAGAGAGAGAGAGAGAGAGAGAGAGAGAGAACTTTTCATCCTAAAGCAAAAGAACATACCTTCTTCTCAGCACCTCATGGTACCTTCTTCAAAATCGACCATATAATTGGTCACAAAGTAGACCTCAACAGATATAAGAAGATCGAACTAATCCCATGCCTCCTATCAGGTCACTATGGAATAAGGGTGGTCTTCAATAGCAACAAAAACAACAGAAAGCCCACATACACATGGAAGCTGAACAATGCTCAATGATAGCTTGGCCAAGGAAGAAATAAAGAAAGAAATCAAAGACTTTTTAAAATTTAATGAAAAGGAAGGCATAACACACCCTAATTTAAGATCATTCACCACGATCAAGTAGGCTTCATCCCAGGGATGCAGAGATGGTTCAATATAAGGAACTCCATCAATGTAATCCACTACATAAACAAACTCAAAGAAAAAAACCACATGGTCATTTCATTAGATGCTGAGAAAGCATTTGACAAAATTCAGCATCCTTTCATGCTAAAAGTCTTGGAAAGATCAGGAATTCGAGGCCCATATCTAAACATAGTAAAAGCAATTTACAGCAAAACATTAGCCAACATCAAACTAAATGGAGAGAAACTTGAAGCAATCCCACTAAAATCAGGGACTAGACAAGGCTGTCCTCTCTCCTTATGTTTTCAGTGTAGTACTTGAAGTTCTAGCTAGAGAAATTAGACAAAAAAGAAGGTCAATTGTATACAAATTGGAAAGGAAGAAATCAAAGTATCACTATTTGCAAATGATATGATAGTATACTTAAGTGACTCAACGAACTCCACCAGAGAACTCCTACAGCTGATAAACAACTTCAGCAATGTGGTCAGATATAAAATTAACTCAAGCAAATCAGTAGCCTTCCTATACTCAAAGGATAAGCAGGTTGAGAAAGAAATAAGGGAAATGATACCCTTCACAATAGCCACAAACCATATAAAGTATCTTGGTGTGACTCTAACCAAACAAGTGAAAGATCTGCATGACAAGAACTTCAAGTCTCTGAAGAAAGAAATTGAAGATGACTTCAGAAGATGGAAAAATCTTCCATGCTCATGGATTGGCAGGATTAATATAGTAAAAATGACCATCTTGCCAAAAGCAATATACAGATTCAATGCAATCCCCATCAAAATCCCAACTCAATTCTTCATAGAATTAGAAAGAGCAATTCAAAAATTCATCTGGAATAACAGAAAACCCAGGATAGCTAAAACTATTCTCAACAGTAAAAGAACTTCTGGGGGAATCAGTATCCTGGACCTCAAGCTGTACTACAGAGCAATACTGTTAAAAACCTCATGGTATTGGTACAGTGACAGGCATGTAGATCAATGGAACAGAATTGAAGACCCAGAAGTGAACCCACACTCCTATGGTCACTTGATCTTTGACAAAGGAGCTAAAACCATCCAGTGGAAAAAAGATAGCCTTTTCAACAAATGGTGCTGGTTCACCTGGAGGTCAGCATGCAGAAGAATGCAAATCAATCCATTCTTATCTCCTTGCACTAAGCTCAATTCCAAGTGGATCAAGGACCTCCACATAAAACCAGACACACTGAAACTAATAGAAAAGAATGTGGGGAAGAGCCTTGAACACATGGGCACAGGGGAAAATTTCCTGAACAGAACACCAATAGCTTATGCTCTAAGATCAAAAATTTACAAATGGGACCTCATAAAATTCCAAAGTTTCTGTAAGGCAAAGGACACTGTCAAAAAGACAAAGTGGCAGCCAACAAACTGGGAAAAGATCTTTACCAACCCTACATCTGACAGAGGGCTAATATCCAAGATATACAAAGAACTCAAGAAGTTAGACTCCAGAGGGCCAAATAACCCTATTAAAAAATGGGGTACAGAGCTAAACAAAGAATTTTCACCTGAAGAATATCGAATGGCTGAGAAGCACCTAAAGAAATGTTCAACATCCTTTGTCATTAGGGAATTGCAAATCAGAACAACCCTGAGATTCCACCTCACACTAGTCAGAATGGCTAAGATCAAAAACACAGGAGACAGCAGTTGTTGGCGAGGATGTGAAGAAAGAGGAACACTCCTCCACTGTTGTTGGGATTGCAAGCTGGTACAACCACTCTGGAAAGCAGTCTGGCGGTTCCTCAGAAAACTGGGCATGACACTTCCGGAGGACCCTGTTATACCACTCCTGGGCATATACCCAGAGGCTTCCCCTGCATGCAATAAGGACATATGCTCCACTATGTTCATAGCAGCCTTATTTATAATAGCCAGAAGCTGGAAAGAACCCAGATGTCCCTCAACAGAGGAATGGATTCAGAAGATGTGGTATATTTACACAATGGAATACTACTAAGCTATTAAAAACAATGAATTCATGAAATTCTTAGGCAAATGGTCAGAACTGGAAAATATCATCCTTTGTTAGGTAACCCAATCACAAAAGAACACACATGGTATGGTATGCAGTCACTGATAAGTGGATATTATCTTAGAAGCTCAGAATAACCAAGACACAATTCACATATCAATTGATTTCCAAGAAGAAGGAAGAAGTGACTCCTGGTACTGGAAAGACTGGATGTAGCAGTGTAGGGGAATACCAGGAGAGAGAAGCGGGAGGGAGTTGACTGGGGAACAGGGGGAGGGAAGTGGACTTATGGGACTTTCGGGGATGGGGGAACCGGGAAAGGGGAAATCATTGGGAATGTAAACAAAAAATATAGAAAATAAAAAAATTTTAAAAAAATAATGGATAAAACTTTTTAAACAATTTTAACAGATTATAAATTTGATCAAATATTTCATAAACTAGATAATTAAAATAATGTTCATATTTATTGGAATACAAAAATGGGAGATTCAAAATTTTTCTTTGCATAAAAACTGTATTGTAAGATTTGAGGTCATTTCCAGAGTGCAAAGGATGGAGTAGCTTGTAGGTGCACTATATCATACTCTATGTTTCTAAATATGTCCAATTTGGGCCATCTTTGAAGATGTGCCTATGAAATACTAAGTCAAAAGTTGGGATTTATTTTTATTTTACTGAAAATATTGTTATTTAAAGATATTACTAGTTTTGATGACATTTTCCAGGGTGAAATTAAAACTATATCATTATTTCTATGTTTATATATAGACCCTCAGGGTGAAAGAAAAAATAACAGTCTGTAAATAAGTTGTCCGTTTAAAAAATAAGGTATTTTAAAGAGTAAAACAAGGAAAGAAAAGAGAATGGTATAGATGTATAAAAGCTGACATTGAACAATTTTATTATATTCATCAAAGCTGTTATATAAAATTTTAAAGCAGCATACATATGTAATATGAGACAAGGTTTATAAATACTTATATGTATAATATGCATATATGTGATACACACACATAGAGAAATTCAGAAAAGATGCATAAAAATATTAATAAGGCAGATCTTTCACTTAAGAAATCACTCCACTGTATGTTCTAATATTTGAATAATGATCAAAGTCTACTTGTATTTTTTTTTTTGCAATTATAACTCAAAACAGGCAATGATGACCTTCCAAAGGTCATCCTAGCTGTCTGGAAGCCAGTATTCTTCTTGCAGCCTCCAGATGAATATAGAACTCTTGACAAAGGAAGTCTCAGAAACACTGAGCATAAACCTTGTTCTTTTGCTAAGTCTCATGAAGAGCGTTTTGAACAAGTATAGCAAGCTTAGAAAGGAAAAATATAAAATACATGGTTTAAATATTAAAGGGGCACCAGGAAGTAGAATGGAGCTGAATCCTGTGTTCTAGGAGATAACAAATTAAGGGAATAGGATTTGGTGGCAAGATCCTACCCAACTAAATTTAGATCCAGGCATGGTGGTACACACCTTTAATCCCTGGAGATAAAGCCAGACAGATCTCTGAGTTCAAGACCAGACTGGGACAGAGCAAACTCTAGACGAAGAAAAGCTTAAATCCAGGTGTGGTACACACCTTAATCCCAGCATTGATAAAGTTGGACAAGGTGGAAGGGGCAGGGGCAGAGGGGGGTGGGTGTTCCAGCTCCAGCAAGGAGCAGAACTCAGCAGCTTTGGCCATGTGGCTCTGGCTTTAGTGAACAGAAGAGACTTCTGAGACAATTGATGCTGGTTACCTGGAGCTAAGAAGTTAGCAGTGATTAAGAAGAGACCAGCATCACTGAGGTGAAAACATCTGGGGAGTGTTTTCTGAGAGCACAAAAGAACCTTGTTCCAGAGATAGCCAAGGTTGTACCTCATGCTGCAGCTGTACTTGGTAATGTGTAAGAGTCACCCAAGTGCTACTGGTATTGAAGGCATGAAGGGGTCATGAAGAGCAGCTGAGGCTTGGCACTGTGAGAGGCCACAGAAGGGCATTGGTGAAGGTACAGTCCCAGTTGCAGTTGACAGCCCAGGACCTAAGGGGCAATGCAAAGGAGTTGAGAGTTGGTCCCATGAAAAGAGCCTGTGAGAGGCTATTGGTGCAGCCTAGTTACAGTGGAGGACACTAGTATCTTGGAGATGCCAGTATCATGTGATGATCACTAAGAACAGCAGCAGCAATGGAGTGGATCAACCTGAGCTTAGAGTGCTACAAAGGACAGAGCTGGAGAAATAATGCCAGTCCTTTGGAGAAGCCCAGTAGATCATGTGTGGATCCCAGACATTGGAACAAGAAGCAATAAAGTTGAATTGACTTGGAGACCCCAAAATGTTTAGGATGGCAGAACCGTGAGATATCTGCTGAGGAAAGCTGCTAACAGGGAATGGAACCAGCCCAGAGGAGAGAACTTTGTTGCAGTCAACAAAGATGAAAATGAAGTTGGATATCCGAAGACTGATTTGACATCAGCCATGGAGATGCAGAGTTTGGAGTTTGCCCAGCTGGTTTCCTGCCTTGCATTAGGAATTACAGTTAAGTCATTGGATGAATGTCAGAAGAGTCTTTAAACTTTGGACTTTTAACATTGTTGAGACTGCTATAGACTATGGGGACTTTTGAAGTTGGATTAAATGTATTTTTTATTATGCTATGGGTAGGTAAGGCCCCCATAGACTCATGTTTGAACAAGCCTGTGGGGCCAGGGAATGGAATGTTATGGTTTGTATATGCTTGACCCAGGGAGTGGCCCTACTAGAGTAGGTGTGTCACTGTGGATGTGGGCTATAAGACCCTCATCCTAGCTTCCTGGAAGCCAGTATTCTGCTAGCAACCTTCAGATAAAGATGCTGAAATCTCAGATCCTCCTGCACAATGTTGCCTCTTGGATGTTGCCATGTTCCCCACCTTGATGATACTGGACAAAACCTCTGAATCTGTAAGCCAGTCCAAATAAATGTTGTCCTTCTAAGAGTGGCCTTGGTCATAGTGTCTGATCCCAGCAGTAAAACCCTAGTTAAGACAATACATTTGTGAGAATCCTTGGGTATTCAGAATCCTGAAGGCAGGAGGAACGACCCCTGCCATCTGTATCCCATCCCAAACAGCTTTATTGCTGGCATTCCCCCAGCATCCTTGCTTCAAGCATAACCCTCCATACAGAGGTATCTTTTTCCATGGTTGCTGTTCAGCAGTACAGATGCTTCCAACTGTGATGTCATCATGCCATGGCATCTACAAAATCAGGTCATTTCTGCTCTAAGTGCAGTCTTTTGGTAATTGATATGTTTTTGTCATAAAAGGAAAAGTGAGGCTTGTTTGTTTGTTTTTCATATCTGTACTAATTACTGAGTCAATCATTGTGTGCTCACCTCTTAAGCATCTGTTTTATCTCTTTCCTTAGTAATCAAGTCCCAGGATTATGCCCACTGGCAAGGTGCTCAGCTAACATTACATTCTCTAGACTTCCTTTAAGTTGATAGTGGCCAGTGGGACAAAATCCTTTGGGTGACATGTCTAGACCTGTACAAACAAATGGGTGGTGTGATTTCTTGAAAGGTCTATTGAAGGTGTGGGACCCATTACTGTTATCTTCTCCCTCCAGTCCTTTCAGCTGTCTAGCATACGAACACTTGGCTGAATCTCCAGGAGTCATGTTAGGCTATGCACTGACCCTCAACCTGATATACTCAGCTTAGTTTTGTGGAAAATAAGCAATGAGCTGGAATTTATGACTTGAAAAAGACACTCTAGCTGTATGCATATACATATTTTGCCTCTAGACTTGTCTTCCATAAGAGAAAACTTCTATCTTGCGAATGCCATTATTTTTGGTTTTATAATTAGTGTCACTGAGGCCAACGCCAATCTAGTAGCCAGTAGTCTATGTTGTAGCCTGTGATACTCCCCCTGTATACCAATGTTCTGCAGGCAGAGAACACCAGGAACCCAACTAAAAGTAGCATCAAGAAAGACTCTCCATGGGAAACCATGGGTGTCATGTGAGAGCCTGTAAGAAAAGATGTGGAGCATTTGAGCTTGTGCTTGGCAACCTGAAGGGGGTTTAAGAACGTGGGGCTTATGATTGGATGCTATGAGACTGGCAAAAGTCTCTTACCGAGTCCTATAGATTGAGACAGGCTACAGCTATAGTAATTAAGAACCATCAGTCCCCTGTATGTCAGGTGAATAGGGTGTTTGGTAAGTTGTGGTTTGAACAGTGGTTCTGTTTGTCTATGTACAGTCATAACTATGGTGATCTTGCTTTTGCCATAATGCTCCATTTCCTTAAGTGGCCTTGTATGGTGTTAATAGTAAGAGAAAATGTTCTTAGTAGTAGAACATAAAGTCAGCAGTGCCACCCCCTGACAGCCAGGGGCTGTCTTTTCTTCCTCCAGTCTCATGATGCTCAGAGCGTGGTACATTTTCAGTGTTCACTGAATGAACTGAATAGCAAGTACTTAGTAAACAAACCAAGAACACTGAATTACTACCTTTATTTCATAGACACTATTTGAACTAATTTATATATCCTTATACCATCTTTATTTTATACTTACCACTTGAATGAGTTTCTGTCATTTTCAAAGTCAAATTAACATGACAAGCTCATGTAGTGACAACTTTTAATTTAAAATCAAAGCTATGGGCAAAGATACCTGAAGAGCTACCAAGAGTGAGAATAACTGTATCCAAATAGGAATAAGTTACAAAAACAGAACCAGGGTGTGCTTTATCTGTTTGTTCACCACCCTTATTTCCAGGATTCATTTTAAATGCACTGAATGTACTTAGTAAATAATATTATCTATCATGCAGTTCTTTTATTTATTATACTATAAAGTAATTCATAATTTACTGTTGATTCTGAAACTAGTAGCTTGAGTTCACATTCACATTACTGGAATGCCCTCACATTACTGGAAAGAATCTGTTTAAGTAGATGTCATCATAGAGCCCTGTAAGGCTATTTTCAATACTGTCTCACACAGGAAACCAAGCCATGAAGTAGCTTTCTGGAGGCCACATATTTCTTGCACAGAGATATCTAAGCCCAGATCTCTTGCCCCCAAATCTGATGTATTTGATCTCTATGAAATAATACAACTCACATAACATGAGACACAAAGTATGTGCTCAAAAGTGTTTTTAAAGTGAAAACTAATAGCTTGATAAAGTGTTGGTAGTATGGGGAGATTAGCATGAATCCATGACTAATGAAGAAGAACAAAGATCAAAGCTGCTCCTGGATCTATAACACATATAACAAATTGAAGGGAGGTTTGGAAGACTGAAGTCAGCTATACTAATAGCCCTAAGCTCTGTAGTTAGGAGTGGGGCCTTGTGAAATCACCTCTATCTCCATTGATATGCCAGTAGATGGTGTCATTTTTTAGTGTTTGTTTAGGCAGTCACATTGTTCAGATTTCCCGAGTGCATAATACTTTTGAACATCTTGTAGTACAGAAATAGTGTGCCTTCTTGCTGTGTCAAAATTATACAGTACATATGATGTGTGCCAAGACATATAACTGAGGCTGAATCCTCTCTCCAGAAGGAAAGTCTTGGTGGGGAGTCCATGAAAGGGAGATCCTAATGAGACTGTTGTTCTCTATGTATCATGGAGGGACCTGCCTGCTTGATGAGTCAGGTCTGCAGAACGAGTACAGACATAATCAAAAACAGGTGAAAGGTCAGAACAATTATCTTGGTACACAAGAGTAATACAGAAGGGATGGTCGTGTGAACAGGCTACTTCAGAACTTATGTGGACACTGCTATGTGTAATGACAAAGGCGTCTAAGGACAATATAGCTCTCCACTGGGAATTTGCTTGTGCGAGAGGGGATGAGGAGATGCCACCTTCCTGTTTCTTGCAGTTGTCAGTATACAAAGAAAAGAAGGCAAGCTTTATATGCACTGAAGAGCCTGTTCTTGGATCCAAAAGCTTGGAGACCATTGAAGAAGTTGGACAGTAAAGAGCAATAAAAATATTTTGAATGATGATTTTTTAAAAAACTAAGGAAAAGTGTTATTTGATAGCCAGTTCACTGTACTAGATAACTTTCCTCCCAAAAGTTGAGAAAAAGGTTGGTTTATCAGGGACCTTGGGCTACAATGGAGTTTTGGTGACTTTGGTGAGTCTGATGCGAGGTCTTTTGTAATGTCATGGAGGTTTTAGGAGAGGTCACAAATTTCCTACAGAGAGATAGTTTCCTACAGAGAGATAGACTTAGATCAGCGTGTGAACTGGCTCTGCTTAGTGCAAAAAATAAGTGAAAATAGACTAGAGGAGCAGGCGGCCCCACTAACCACCTCTACATCCCACTGTGGAAGACAGGGGTCTCTAGTGGACCTCCCCAGGCACTTCTTTAGTAGAGTTGGCTAGGCGTCTCTCAAAGGAGGTTCAATTCAGGTGACTAAAAGCCCCATATTAAATTGTAGATTTATTTTTCAAATTAATGTTATAAAGTATTTGGGCTTGGGTAGGTGCTGTAGAATCAAGTGTGTCTTGGTTTCTATGGATCCTATGGATGTCAGGTTGAAAAAAAAAACAATTGATGGACATAAATATAAAACAATATAGATTGAAAGGATTAGGCTTTTCCTAAGGGTAGGCTATTCCTTCCTCAGAGGTGGAAGGTATGTATTTCTCCACTACAAGGGGACTTTTAGGGGTGGGAGTATATCACTGGGACACCATTGGAGAGTTTCTCCAGAGGATGGGAACTGTGAAAGCAGTTATATGTGGTTGGAAAAAAAATCAAAATCAACTCCTAGTAGAGTAGAGAATATCAAACAGTGTAGACTGCCTAGAGGATATGACAAAATTATGAAAACATCATGGAGTCAAAACAGAGATTATTCCTCCAGCGCACAGACCTTTCAACAGTCTGCTATGGCCTGTGAAAAGCCGGATGGCTCCTGGGAGGGGTGGAGGTGGGGTAACCATCCACTATAGAGACTAAGTATAGTTCCCCTCATTCACACTACAGTATTTAACGTTTCTCTTTTTGCTGAACAGTTGCTGAAAGTGATGTGATCTTCTGACATTTCTTTTCTGTATCCCTTAGCTATTCAATTCCATCTGACACCTGTACAGAATAAATGCCAATGGACTTTCAGAGTACTTCACCAAGGTTATCTTCACAATTCCTATTCAGTGTGGGATAGTGACCCAGGGCTTAGTGTTGTCGTCTGCTCATCCTCTGCAAAAATATATATGTATATTTATTTATAATATATAATATATATATTCATGGAGTTATAGATTTATACACAAAAAAAATTACCTTTAAGAGGAACAATTAGCTCACAAACTACTCAGGAATCAGATGTAACTGTAAAACTCTTGGGAATTTTAAGTTAGGCAAAACACAGATGTTAACTATCAAGATGACTAAAAAAAAATACACAATATCTTTGGTGTGTAAATGTTAAAAAAAAATTAAAACTAAACATTTCCAAAAGCAACAAGATTGGTAATTACAAATCCCAGTGTAAAGGGTTGGCCATCTCTTCAGGTGTCGGCCATGGAAGAACCTAAATCCTCCTAACCTAATAAAGACTATTGCTATTGGCTGCATTGC
The DNA here is from genome assembly GCA_036184795.1 of Tokudaia tokunoshimensis. NCBI lineage: Eukaryota > Metazoa > Chordata > Mammalia > Rodentia > Muridae > Tokudaia > Tokudaia tokunoshimensis. The sequence continues at coordinate 16,222,747 of BTHU01000014.1, forward strand.
AGAAGTGAATGTTAAATCTTATAGCTTAAGATATCCTATACTTTGGTTGCATGACTTGGAGAAATAAGGTTAATGACTGAACAGAAAATACCTCCTTCCTGCATGATAGCAGCTATACTACTAGGTGCTACTAAGGTTGCTGGGGAGAATTAATGGCCCCAGATTCTACTCAGGTATAGGTTCTGAGTTCTATTTTCTTCATAATGGAAGTGTCAGACAAGATGTGCCAATAGACAGTAGACAGAATTATCTTTCTGACTGGATTTAAGGACCACTGCACAGGAAGAAATCCGTATCTTGAACCAGGAACTTATTCAAAGACCTGTGGTGAGAAAAACTATAGGACCTACTGGAAAACACAGCCACCAGTTTGACTTTAAATAAATATTATGCCGTGTCTGAGCAGCATCCTTATATCTGTGTTTCTCACCATGGATTACTGCTACCGTCAGTGGCTCATTGGAGACTTTCCTGTTTCTCATTTTCTGTCTTTCTTTTTTTCTGTAACAGAGAAAAATTCTACCTCGATGAACTATGAGCTATGTTCTGGATAATGAAATAAAAAATATGTGAATGTTTGGTTTTCCAGTAAAGTTTTCTAAAATATAGTCAGATTTCTTCATCTCCCCTTTCATGACACAGAGACATTGCCTAAGAGAGGCCAGTCTCTGATTCTTTGGAGTCTAAATGCTTCAGTTCTTTATATATATTGAATATTAGCCCTCTATCAGATGTAGGGTTGGTAAAGATCTTTTCCCAATCTGCTGGTTGCTGTTTTGTCCTACTGACAGTGTCCTTTGCCTTACAGAAGCTTTGTAATTTTATGAGGTCCCATTTGTCAATTCTTGATCTTAGAGCATAAACCATTGGTATTCTGTTCAGGAAATTTTCCCCTGTGCTCAAGTATTCAAGGCTCTTCCACACATTCTTTTCTATTAGTTTCAGTGTATCTGGTTTTATGTAGAAGTCCTTGATCTACTTGCACTTGGACTTTGTACAAGGAGATAAGAATGGGTTGATTTGCATTCTTCTACATGCTGACTACCAGTTGAACCAATGCCATTTGTTGAAAATACTGTCTTTTTTTCCACTGGATAGTTTTAGCTTCTTTGTCAAATATCAAGTGATCACAGGTGTGTGGATTCATTTCATTGATCTTCCTGCCTGTCTCTGTACCAATACCATACCCTTTTTATCACTATTGCTTTGTAATACAGCTTGAGGTCAGAGCTGGTGTTTCCCCCACAAGTTCTTTTATTGTTGAGAATAGTTTTCACTATCCTGGGTTTATTGTTATTCCTAATGAATTTGCAAATTGCTCTTTCTAGCTCTATGAAGAATTGAGTCAGAATTTTGATGGGGATTGCTTTGAATCTGTATATTGCTTTCGACAAGATGGCCATGTTTACTATATTAATCCTGCCAATCCATGAGCATGGAAGATCTTTCCATCTTCTGAGATCTTTGATTCTTTCTTCAGAGACTTGAAGTCCTTGTTATATAGATCTTTCACTTGCTTGGTTAGAATCACACCAAGGTATTTTATATTATTTGTGACTATTACGAAGGGTGTCATTTCCTTAATTTCTTTACAGCCTGTTTATTCTTTGAGTCTAAGAAAGTTACTGATTGAGTTAATTTTATACCAGCTACTTTGCTGAAGTTGTTTATCAGGTTAGGAGTTCTCTGCTAGCACTTTTGGGGTCATTTAAGTATACTATAATATCATCTGCAAATAGTGATATTTTGATTTCTTAATTTCCAATTTGTATCCTTATGACCTCCTTTAGTTGTATAATTGCTCTAGCTAGGACTTCGAGTACTATATTGAAGAGGTGGGAAGAGAGTAGGCAGCTTTGTCTAGTCCCTGATTTTTAATGGGATTGTTTTACATTTCTCTCCATTTAGTTTGATGCTGTCTACTGGTTTGTTGTATATTGCTTTTACTAACCCTACTAAAAATGGGGTACAAAACTAAACAAAGAATTTGGAAACTGAGGAATATCGAATGGCCGAGAAGCACCTAAAGAAATGTTCAACATCCTTAGTCATCAGGGAAATGCAAATCAAAACAACCCTGAGATTCCACCTCACACCAGTCAGAATGACTAAGATCAAAAACTCAGATGACAGCAGATGCTGGCAAGGATGTGGAAAAAGAGAAACACTCCACCATTGTGGGTGGGATTGCAAGCTGGTACAATCACTCTGGAAATCAGACTGGCAGTTCCTCAGAAAATTGGACATAGTATTACCTGAGGACCCAGTTATACCACTCCTGGGCATATACCCAAAGATGCTCCAACATATAACAAGGAAACATGCTCCACTATGTTCATAGCAGCCCTATTTATAATAGCCAGAAGCTGGAAAGAACCCAGATGTCCTTCAACAGAAGAATGGATACAGAAAATGTGGTACATTTACACAATGGAGTACTATTTAACTATTCAAAACAGTGGATTAATGAAGTTCTTAGGTAAATGGATGGAACTATAAAATATCATCCTGAGTGAGGTAATCTAATCGCAAAAGAAAAGACATGGTATGTACTCACTGATAAGTGGATATTAGCCCAAAAGCTCCAAATACCCAAGATACAATTCATAGACCACGTGAAGCTTAAGAAGAAGGAAGACCAAAATGTGGATGCTTCGGTCCTTCTTAGAAGACCCCACCTGGGGATCCATTCCATATATAGTCACCAAACACACACACTATTGCGGATGCCAAGAAGGGCATGCTGACAGGAGCCTGATATAGCTGTCTCCTGAGAGACTCTGCCAGAGCCTGACAAATACAAAGGTGGATGCTCAAAGCCAACCATTATTGGACTGAGCACGGGGGTCCCCAGTGGAGGAGTTAGAGAAAGGACTGAAGGAGATGAAGGGGTTTGCAACCCCATAGGAAGAACAACAATATCAACCAAGTAGACCCTGCAGAACTCCCAGGGACTAAACCACCAACCAGGGAGCACACACGGAGGGACCCATGGCTCCAGCCACATATGTAGCAGAGGATGGCCTGGAATCAGTGAGAGAAGAGGTCCTCAGTCCTGTGAAGTCTGGGTACCCCAGAAAAGAAAAATTCGAGGGCAGGGAAGTAGAAGTGGGGGAACATCCTCATAGAAGCAGTGGAAGGAGGAATGGAATAGGAGGTTTCTGGGAGGGGTGGAGTAGTATGTAGGAATTTTCTCTTAAGATAAAACTTTTGATCCTACAGATAATCTCTTTAGACCCACTGTGTTACAAGGGGAGATGAAGCATTCCATTCTCCAGGGAAGCTCCTTAATACTCAGGATGTTCTAAAGGGAGGCCCCTTAAATCAATAAAGAAACAACTCCAAAGCTTCAGGAGGTCCCTGAAACAGACCAAACACATTAGGTCCCTCCTTTTCTGAGCTTAAATAAGCAGTAAGGACTGCCAAGAGCTCTTCTTAGAGCAACCAAGCTGCCTAGAAGAGGTAGATAGATGAGCTAAACTTAACTTCTTAGAAAAGCCTCAGACCAACTGAGCTGCCTGGATAAGACACTCTTCAACCTATCAAGGTTCCTGCAAGTTGTCCTTGAGCTCCAGGATTCCAGATTTTGTGAGTTGTTACCCATGCTGGGGTGGGCTTTGGTGATGCAGCTCTATTTGAGTCATTCTGCTCCTGTAAATAACCCCACACCTATACAAATTTAAGAAACCCCAATAAATTCATTAGTTCACTAAATAGGACTTCAGTGGCATCTCTACATGGATCTGTCACGAATTTCCTATCTGGGATGGGTAGACCTGTTCATGTCTCCCAGAAATAATGTCACACACACACACACACACACACACACACACACACACACACACACAAAAGAGTCATTTGATGTGGATCTGATTTCGAGAGGTAAAAGGTCAATGTTGGAGTTAGGGTGTCTCTGGCCTTTCTGAAAGGATTTGTATGCAGTCTTCAACTGCAATTTGTTTTTAATGACATGTTCCTGTTACCTTCTCAAATATTCAAAATGTTGAAACGACATCTTGGGGGAAAATTCAAAATGTCTATAAAGAGAAAAGAACTGTAATAAATGTAGGATCAACAACAATAAAGTTCATAGGCATGAACTTCCTTAAATTCCTTTGAACTATTGTAGCTCATACAGCCTGCAGCTCTGGTGGAGCCAGAGAGCATTGTGAGTTCAGGTCTTGGCAGGATCAGAGCAAAGAAAACTGAGAGGAACCATAAAGGGTCAAGGGGTGGTGAACATGATTAAACCATATCATATGCATGTTTGAATGTTGTAACAAAAGCCAAAATTTTGTACAATTAACACATTGTCAAAATCAAAAGGCAATGCGGGCACTGTGAGTTCAGTCTTGAGTTTCAGTACAAATGACTGTAACCTGTTAGAACATCACTTGAGGTGGATTCCCATCAGATGTAACAATTCTTTCCCTTGAACAATTGTCATTTCCACCTCATGCATTGCCTTTATTGTTTTCTCCTACATGTTTCTTAATTCATTTTCATCACAGAGCTTTACCTGAATTCGAAAGGAGGAACTATGTGGGATTCAAAGAAAGAGGCAGCCTTGGATTTCTTCAGACATGCCTTGTATTGTGTTTGAGTCATGGCCATGCTGTGGACTGTTTACTCTCTCTGTTGTCAGCACTATGGCACTAGTACCAATGACTGGGAAGTGAGCTGCCTGCTATTCTTAGTTCATTACAACGAGCTCTTGATGACTTGGGGACTCATTGTGTATTATGTGTGTGTTTTTTTTTAAACCACAATGTAGCCTAGGAAATGGTCTCATACTGGAGCATTAAGCCCTTTAAAACCAGAACTTTTATCAAGCTATCAAAGCACAAATGCAGGGAATGAGAAACATCATTCAGAGTGTAGGTGGGCTGTTTGCTGAGGTTAAAAGATTTGCACAGTTTTTGTGGATAGGATTCCATAATTTCTATGGCATCTTCTAAATGTTGATGATTTGGATATTATTAAGTGAGAGAGTTTAAATAGTTACTTCATTTTTGTGCAGAAACTGTTTGGTAGTTTCTATTAAAGTTAAGAACATCTGTACTTAAGAACAAATATTCTGCCATTATGTATTTAACAAAGACCATATACAATCTGTCATCATCTTTGCCATGATGACCCTGAACTGAAAGACTCTCAAATATATATTAAACATCCAAACAGGAGAGCAAATTGTGGTAGAGTCCTATACCCTGTGACAGTTAGACTCTCACATGACGTGAAACAGCTAGGAATATCATAAACACAAAGCTTTCCAAATATATGAAGCTGAAGATTAGACCAAGTAAATGGATAGACATGCCTAAAGGTAGCTGAGTAAAGTGGGAAACTCATTGGAAAGAAGTCTGAAGAGCTTTTGGAGGTGACAAAATCTGTTTTATAAAGTTTTCGGAGTAATGGTACCATGGGTGTGCTGTTTGTCTATGTCAAAACTTTTGATACTGAGAATGGAGTCCAGTAGTAAGGCTCTAGATGGAAATACATTCAAAACGGACTCAGGTTCTCAGTAGGATGAATAGAGAAGTCTCTAAATGCTAGAACTATGTAAGCACATATTTACCATACCACAGAGGGATAGAAAGATATTCAGAGAAGGGCCAGCCATAGTCATGGGCTGATGTTGATCTACCTCTCAGGTGTCTGCTAATACATTATTATTCTTTTAAATGGTTGTGTATCTTCCTAAACTTAATGACTTATTCAGGGGAAAGTAGTATGGGTCACAGGTCAACTTGCAAGAGTCAGTTTTCTCCTACAACCACTGAGCTCTGGGGATCACCTGAGGCTGCCAGTCTTGGTAGCAATTACCTGTACCCACAGTGTCTTCTCGTGGGCCACGCTGACACTGGAAGTTCCCTCAATTCCAGGAGACACGGGGCTAGTTCAGGAAGCTGGAGCAGGAGTTGGACTGTTAAAGAGAGGACAATGAGGGCCACAGCCAGGCACGCTGGTCAGGAAAAGTAGCAGGCTGTCTTGCCTAGCTCATTCTCTCCCAGGAGCTCATGACTAAACAGGTTCACACTATCTACCCATTTAATGACTTCTGCCTTCATTTCTCATCCCATCTCTAAACCTAATACCCTAGTTTCTATGCTGCCTAATTTCATGATGTATTTCCTTTAACAAGTATAGCGATTATTCAACAAATGGCTATGTTTCCCTCCATATTCCATGCAACTCCAAGGTTTTAGACCATCATGCTTAAATGTGATGTGAAATGCACAGTAAGGAGCAGAGGAAATGCTTTCTCTTTCCCTTGTCATTAGCTATATGGAATGTCATCATGTCTCAGAAAACATTAAGTCTGAACTAAAACTCAGTTTTAATTTTAAGTAATATGATTTTTAGGATAATTGAAACTCACTCTCAGTGTTCTCATTGGGTAAATGATGGCAAGGAGTGTTTAACAGGGTTGTTTTTGGACCAGTGATTACACAATACCACTGAAGGTTAGTTCCTTTCATACACTGTATTCTGAACTGGGATGTCTATCAGTTCAACCACATATAACCATTGTTTATCTCATCCTCAAGAAGGACAGTGGTCCTTGGGTCAGATAAGATGATTAAGACCTTTGAGTATAAATATAAGAATTCGGGTTTAAGCATTCAGCAAAAGCTGGTCATAGCTGTACATACTTGTAATCCTAGCATTGGGAACAAAAAGAAAGATTCTTCAGGCTTAATGGCCAGTCAGCTTAGCCAAATCAGTAAGTTCTAGGTGCAGTGAGAGACCATGTCTCAAAAGATAAGGTTGAGGGTAACTAAGGAAGACACTCAACATTGACTTCAAGTCTCTGGATACATACATGTATCACACATGGAGAGAGAGAGAAAGAGAGAGAGAGAGGGAGAGAGAGAGAGAGAGAGAGAGAGAGAGAGAGAGAGAGAGAGAGAGAGAGGAATTAAGATGGTTCTTGGCAAGGCAAGTAAAAATGTTTTCTTTGGAAAACAGAAATGAGTAGTCAAAACACACACTTCTCAGACCTTACTCATCTTCTGAGTTTTAGCTAAATAAAAACCCAAAAAACAAAAAAAAAATACCAACTAAATCCCTTTTGCTCACCTCATATTTTCTACTTGCATCTGGGGCAGTCTTCAACTGGATGGTTAAATAGAGCAACACATAAACTTTGTTTGCTGCTTCCAAAAACACAATGTTATCAGCCTAATGTACAATTACACACAACTGTAGCTTAAATCACTGTTTGCTCCACTCATATAATAAGGCAGCTAGTATCAACCAAGTACCTGCTATGGGCAAGGCAACGTTGTAGACAGAGATAAGCTATGGAATAGACAAGTATGCTTTGTTCTTATTGTGTGGAGAATGAAAAAGTAAATAAAGACAAAAGTTTACCAAGTAGTAAGACTGAAAAAAATCAACAGACTTACAGACTGAGGTGATGATGATGTGTGTGCTGATGGGGAAAGCATAGATCACACTTGGGCTGGATAAATGGTGAGGAAACAGCTTTAATGGAGTGCTGTAGGTTTAAGGGGCTCAACATTCAAGGTGACGAGAACTGTGGATGCCAAGCTTTGAGTGTGGAATTGCTGCTTTGTACATTGTGATTTCCTAGAACACCTGAAGAGCATGCATTTATGGAACTAATAACCATGGACAATGCATGAAGAAGGTAGTGTTGCAAAGAGATGAGTTAGATCCCTTCAGAAGCCAGTGAACAGTTACCATACATTTCCTCATAAGAAAGTAGGTAGACCAGCTAGTAAACTGAATTCTAGTTCGTTGTGTCACATGGTTTCCTGAGCACTTAAGGAAGTTCTACAATAACTGCAGGGATAAAAGGCTTCTGTTCATACATCTTCCTTTGTTTTCACACACCGACCTTCCTGTCTCACTCTCTGCTGAGGCATCTGCGACATTGTGCATGAATACGGAAATGATGTTCATTTTTAACGCCCACTTGAGAATACTGAGATGCCATTGGCTCCAGATGTTTTTCTCTCATTCCTCATTCCAGTCTCTGGTCCTGCCCACCCGAGATGAGGACACAGAAACCCACTTTGGAAAATATGACCTTTGTGATCCCTAGAGTTAACTTTGCTTGTCTGTGGATAATTTTTGTTTTCTTCCCTGTATCTGTGTCCTTATTTTTGAAACCAATATAAAAAAACATAGTTTCTTATTAACATGGGGCTGCACAGAAGTAGATAAATCAGAAAATAACTATCATTTTCCCCAGAAATGAGCCTCACTACTGTATGCTAAGAGGAACACTTGGCATTCAAGGTGACCCAGAAGGCTTGTCTTCTACATGTATACCTAGTTTGGCAAACAACATTGGTAAAAATCCTTACTGTGTATGACAGTGGGTAGGTAGGAATAAGTCTTTACTCCACTTTCTTTATTGTGAAGCATTCTTCTGCCAACAATCCTCATTACCAAAGATTCTGTAGTACATTTAAAGTTAATTTGATTCAATGACAAAGTTAATGGCATCTCTCTCATCCAAAGGAAATTAGACTTGCTGAATGCATCATAGACCATAAGATAAACAGTTTTGGAAAGGATATGATATCACTCTTCTCTTTAGGAAAGCATCTCTCTGTCTTAGGAAAAGAGCTCCAGGCAGAGGAAATGGGAAGGTGGGGAAAACATGGACCAGATCCAGAGGAGACAGTGGCTTCAGGAGAATGAATGAGTCAGCCAGCTGGCATCAAAGGGTATGGTGCCAGGGACTGGCACAGAGGGACAAAGCGAGCCATGGAGCACTTAAGCCATCTCACTCCCACACCCATGGATACACACCAAGCGTTGGGGGAACAGAAACAGTCTTCAGTGTCCTAACAGAGCGACTGTGGTCCCTAAGCACCAAACCACAGCTAGCAACAGGCTGGGTTCTGGAGGAGAGCCCAACATACCAGAGTTATGGAGCAAAGAAAGCACAAGACCTACTCAGGTTGAAGAGCATTGTTCTTTGTCAAGTTAGGTCTTCTCTTTAAAAAGGATGGGGAGGAAGAAGTTGTCCCAGGAAGGAAAGAAATACGTTAATAGCATGAAGTTAGCTGTAAGCCAAAAGTGGATTCTTTGAACTAGCATAGAATGCAGTCGTAGTCGGTTGCTTTAGGAGATCCAAAGTCTCCATTATTTACTGCTCACTGCTTCCAGGCCCAGCCAGGCCCTATTTCCACCTTCCTGCCTTTTTCCACATACATGTGATGCAGGGAGTTTCCTTAGAGTCACCTTCAGGGCCAGAGGCAACTTACCAGTTGTTACCTCACTAAAGGAAGTATCTCTCCCACCCCATTGACTATTCTCTGTATATAAATGCTCAAGGAGAGGTAGAGGCCCAAGAGGCCCTCTCCCTAAGGAATTTTTAAGTAGAATGCTACATCCTTTAAATTAAAATAAATAAAAACACAATGTGAGTTGCATGTGCCATGTATGAGAATTCATTGGTGTGTGTCCTCATGAAATGAATAAATGAGCAAGGTAAGATGTGACCTCAGTATTCCTCAAATGAATAACTGTCATTTAAAACACCTTTTTAAAATTATCAAACAAGGTATTAAATATCATTGTAGTATTTCCAAACAAATTATGTTTTATTGATTCTTCTTCTCCCTTGCCCCCCTTTACCCCCCACACCACCCTGTTACCCCTAACCTCCTCTTGTATTCTATATTATGTAGCTGCTTTTCCTTTTTCATGACCCATGTCGACCTCCTATCATTCCTCATAAGGTAATTTTAACCTATATTGATCTATTTTTTCTAGTTTTTAGGTTTTACCCACAGTTAGACATTTTTTATCTATATGCAAGTATACTTTATAGTCTTAGATTACCATATGAAAGAGAACATGTATATCTTATCTTTCTGTGTTTAGATGACCTCACTGAATATATTTTCTGGATCCACCCATTTACAGTAACAAGGAAATGGAACCAACTTTTGGATATGTGAATAATGAAAATACAGTGTTGGACACAATCAAATTTGATTCGGATGCAATAGCTATGTTTTTGAAAATGCTGTTCTAAAGGAATTTGACAATAAATATAATAAAAACCTTCCTGTTTCAAAATATAAATCTACAATCTCCAGAAAAAAAATGTATTATGCTATATTTGGGATTGCGGTATTCTAGTGACTAGGAGATTGTTCTATAGGGAGAAATAATAACATTTTAACTGAAAGATTTGGTGTGATTTGGCTTCTGTCTGTCTACACTAATGTTGCTACCACAGAACCTGGTTACTCCCCCAAAGTATTGGTAGATAGTAAGTCAGCTGTTCGCTGAACCCCAAACTCACCTTTTATCCCCTTTCCTCTATTTTTACTACACTTTAACTACACTGATCACCTTCCATTTTCATGTCTTTGATCACTGCCAAAGACATCCCTCTGCCAGAAAGTATGTTTCTTCCTCCCTTCGTCTAGTTAACGTGTAAGCCCCCTCAAATACTATGGCTTTCTTCTGTAAAACTGTGAATCTTCTCCTTGGCACTCTTCATTGCATATGTAATAATTTTGAACTCTATAGATACAATCTGGAGATTGTTTATCTGCTGTAGTTTTGTGTGTTGGAATTTGAGTCCCTGTTGGCAAGTTTAAGTGTTGACTCAGCTGATAATCCCAGTATCTGAGAGGTTTATGGAGGACTCCATGTGTTCAGGGCCAGTCTGGACCACAGAGAGAGGCTGTGTGGCAACAAATCCTTCAAAAATTAAAAAAGAAAGGAAGAAGGAAGGAGAGACAGACAGAAACACAGGAGAGAGAGAGAGAGAGAGAGAGAGAGAGGCAGAGACAGAGACAGAGAGAGACAGAGAAAGACCGAGAGAGCGTGCCTAGTGTGAAGTAGTTCCATTATTGGATGAGCTTTTGGAGTCTCTGTATTTTGTCAATAAATGAGAATTCTGTATATTTGGCCTTTTATTCATATGGTTTCCCGTTCTACCTCTCTGCCTGTTGTGATTCAGACAGTGGAGCCAAACAGAGGCCAGATGGGACCACTTGATCTTAGATTTTAATCTCTAAAATATTCTTTATAGAGTACCCAGGTTCATTATGTTATAGAAATAGAACCACTGACGCCTAAACCACTTTCCTCCTCCCCACACATCTGTCCTCCCCACACATCTGTCCCCACACAACGGAGACAAGGACAGGCCTGCTCGTCAGCTGGCCACTGCAGGATGGCGCAGCCTCCCTCTGATGTGTCTTATTCATGATGAACATCTAGAACACACTAGGTGCTCCGTGCATCTTTTTATTAAGTGAAAAGTTCAGCCACCCCAGTCTCTGCTGGGCTCTCGGTCTCTGCCAGTCACAGGATTCTGGCTCCCAGCCCAAAACCATCAGCACTGACTACAGCTGACAAAAGGGCAGAGTCCACTGAATCACAATGAGGTGCCTGACAAGATACACAGGAAGTTCCAATTATACTTTAATTAAAGTCTAATTGCTCTAACTTAGTGCGTATTTATCTAATAGGCCTAGAAAAATTAAAAACTAAATGACAATGTATGTACTACTTCTGAGCAAGCTTCGTGGCCCATTATTATTTTTAATGAAAAAAAAAGTTGGGAATTTTTCAGTTATTCTAATCTTCTTAAATGCTTTCCTTTTCTTGAAGATTGTGTGCCAAGTAGATAATTTCATTTCATAAAGCTTCGGACTTCCCATTTGGCATAGCGCCCTAATCTAAGCAAGGGCTATCAGAATTGGATGTAACCTAAAATAAGCAGAGAAAGAGTGCTAAAATGCTACAATGATTTTAATAAATGTAATTGTTATAAATAAATCTGTTAATGATCAGAGCTGGGTTGTAAGTTCAGTTGGTACAGCATAAACTGGTGAGGAGACTCTCTCCTGTAAGACCAGCACTTGGAGGAAGGCAAAATATATAGAAGTTTAAGGTCATCCTCAGTTATGTAGTAAGTTAAAAGCACACCTGGGCTACATGAGATCCTGTTTCAAAAAAAATATAGGTTCATAATCAAAGGTAAAATCCTAGTGATACATAATGAACTCATTCACATTGGTGACTCACGTTTTATGCATGTCTTCAAAAGGTACAGTGAACTTTCACACAAAAAGAATTTTTGCCTTTCCCTAACTTCAACAATTAGTTTCCTGTTAATCAAGACTATAAATGTCACCTGAGGTTTACTTTTGCATAGACTGAGACAACTTAGAAGAACCAAAGCCAATATCCAGAATGCCAGAGCAAGCAATGAGCTTTGATTCGAAGCGGATAATGTCATAAATTCTATAGCTGATCCAGCTTTCTCAGGATTAAGAGCTGTCTTATCAGCCTGAAGACAGAAGGAGGGCAGAGAGAGCGCAGACTAGGGGAACATGCCAAGGCATGTCTAAACCTTGCACTTCCAGTGTCAAGGCCAATGGGACATATTAAAGAGATAGTTGTGCTGTAGTTATTGTGGTCAAAGATATGTGTTGTCCTATAAGGTCTCAAAGTTGGGACCTGGAAAGAAAAGGCCTTTTAAGTAATACTAAATTGAATTTGTAGTATTTGGGTGACTTAGCTTCTTTCCAAAGACCTTTAAACAGACAATAAAAAGAAACTTAGGAGCCCCAAGTATAGATAGAAGTGCTCAGATCTTCAAAAAGGAAGGGACTCTTAAAGGGGTTCCAACATGGAGAACTGGGCTTGGGTATCCATAAAACTGAGCATGTATCCTGGTTCCCATGATGAACAGTAGGCCCTGCTCATGGCTAAATAATCACACTTATCTCAGGAAGGCTTAAACCGGATGACCAGATCTTGCTTGAGAGTTGCAATTAACAACAAAATGAGAAAAACTGATTTAACAAAAATTGTTTTTTAAAAACATCAAGCATTATGGGATTTCAAAAACACTCATAGTTGCATATAGTAAATAATTTAACACCCCTTGGCTAGAAGTTATTTTGAGACAATTATTTTCATTCACATGATATTCCTTGATTGATTAACTATATTGTGCAATTATTAGTGATATAAAAACCCACAAGGAACCTATTAAAAAACACTTTAGTTGAGTTGTTTTAAAAAAAAATTGTACCAAACAGCTGAATGAACTGTGATAAATGCTATGGTCTGAAGCCTCAGAATGGTATGAAAGCATTTCAAAGAGAGCCAGTTTATGTGTCAGAGTTAGGAGAGGCTTCTGAGAGAGCACCGTACTTCAGTTTCTACTTGAAGACTGAGTGGGAGTCTCTACAGCAGGGGCAAGGGAACAGTTCAGCAGGATAACAGCATCGACGTGGCTTTGCGTCTGGTAGAACTTGCTCCATAGAAGAAGGTGATCAAGCAAAGGTCAACGTGGCAAGAGTGCAGGTGGCACCAACCCATGCAAAGGCCTGGGTGCCTTTTTATCTAGGATGCCAAGGGCTGCATGGAAGGGTTGGGAGGAGAGGAGTAACATGATGTCACCACCTGGCTCAGGCAGAATGATAAATGCCAATGTGCCCATAGCACAAGCACAGAGACCATGTATTTTGGACTTGTCTTACAGTTTTGGGTCCAAAATTACCCTCAGCATATTCTTTCTGGAAGTAACCTTGCTGGGGCATGAAAAATTATAGGGTGAGTTAGGTTTTACGAGTTCACATTTCAGTTACCATTCATATCACTGAAAAGCATGTGTTTGCTGAGGGATTAACAGGCAGGTATTGGTGATGACTCATACATGCTCAGCAAGTACTTACCAAGATTTCTCATCTGTCTGTTGCCATCCTTTCAGTACCTGGAATAGAGCAAAGAGCATTCTGGTGGAGAAGAGAAATTAATATGTAAATATGTATATTAGGATATCCAGGTAGAAGATATATCTAAATAAGAGAGAAAGGAAAGGATACAGCCTTGGGGTGGTCAGAGAAGTGCTTTCTGATGGAACAGAAATGAAGAGTATTCCAGCCATTTTAAATCATCACAGTGGGGGCTGGAAAAGGTCAGCAGTTAAGAATACTGGCTACTCTTCTGGAGGACACAGGTTCTATTCCCAGCATCCATGACACAGTTCACAACCATCTGTGACTCTAGTTCCAGGGGATCAGATGCCCTCTTAATGACTTTCCTGGGTACCAGGCATGCACATGGTACATAAACGTACTTGTTGGGAAAACATTCAAAGACATAAAATAAAAATAAATAAATCCTTATAGTAATCACTTCGGACAGAGGGAACATGAAGGTCTGCAATGCCTTTGAAATCAGAGATTCAATAAACTCTAACATTTAGGTCAAAATTAATGCAGGGGTGGTGGCTCATTCCTATAAGACAAGCACTTGTAAAGCTGATATAGGAAGATATTAGCTTTGAGACAGTTTGGGCTATATTGAGAGTCCTTTGCCTCAGAAAATAACATTTAATATAATTCTACCATCATTATCATAACCATCACTACCACTACCATGTATCTATGGAAATGTTTCTTAGTGATTCTGCTAGATAAGTCTAATGACATTTTTCTATAAGAGGCAATTATTCTAAACCTTCCCCACCAACCTAAGCCTTCAAGTAGGGCCCACTTTTATCATGTTTGACATAAAAAGTTAAGAAAAATCAATCTTTGTATTATCAACAATCAAGTGAAGTACTTCTCAAAAATGATCAGTGGTGTTAGGAAAGTTAGGACTCCTTGCACCTAGGGAGGACTCTAGGAACTTGCCTGTGCAACAAACACCCTAGTTGGTTTTATTGGTTAGTAGACTTTGAAAACAATGCCATTGCAAAGCTTTTAAGGATTGGTCTTAAAACTCATGACCTTACATTCCATTTCACAACAACACATTTGTGCTTCAACCCAAAGCAGCTAAAAAATATCAGTTTTTAAATTATATAAACCACAGTCAAGGGGAAGAGAGGAAACTTTAATGATAAATACTCTAATTCTGGAAAACCAGTGACATGAGAGAGTGAAATCCATCACAAGATGAGGGCAAAACATTTTGTCCAATAAAATTGACTTTCTGGTTTGGTCTACCTCCAGGTCTAATCTTTTCCTGTCCTACTAATAAAACTTCAGGAGTACCTCTTCAAATACATGCAATTTGTGAGAGATCCGTCGTCTGATACTCCTAAGAATTACATTGTGCTTATTAAAACATGTCAAGTACAGCTTGCATAAATATTAATTTAGATATCGCAGTCTACATATGTGTTTAACCTTAAAACTAGTTACTGACAAAGTTTCAGTATTGCAATGTTACAATAATAAACAGTAGTTACCCTTGTTCTGGAAATTTTCAGAACTGCTATTTGATAAAGCATTCTGGATAGTAATACCCAGGGCAATAGAGAACAGATAGAATTATACATCTGTCTTCACGTACTGATGCAGCCCATATAGCCCTGTTGCTCTCTCAGTACAGTCTCTCATGCCTTTGCTCCAAGTATCAGTCAGTATCTTTATCTTAACAACGTGGCAGTTGCTGAATTCTCCTGTTTGCATGCCATGATGATTATGCTCTCTTAGTCAGTTTCCAGTCTTTAAAAGAAGTGAGTGGATCACCATTCTCCTCCTTCTCAGAAAAAGAAACTGATACCCAATGTGTGCCAACTGTTAAATTGTGTAGGGATTTCCCCTCCCCCACCCCAATCAACATTTTTTTATTACCTCACTCGAAAGGACAATAGAAGATTGATGTGGATAGACTTTGAGAAGCATATAATCTAAAAATAGCATTTGTAAAACAGTAAAGAATATTAACAAACAATGCGCTAATTTTATATCAAACTCTGAGATGCTAACCAAAGCACTTCAGTGGAGCATTTGCTGTGATGAATTTTTAAGGAACCTTTTAAAGTGATTATGTTCATTATGGTGAATAACTGGAGTTAGAAGTAAATTTGAAAGTAGACTAATACTTTTACATTCTTATAAATGGCTTTTGGATTTGGACAAAAGACTCAAACTAACCCCTACCCCGTCACCCCAAACACACTTAGTCTCTGAATGACATGCTGTCTTAGTCACTGTTCTATTACTGTGAAGAGACACCATGACCAAGGCAACTCTGCTAAGAGAAAGCACTAAACTGAGGACTTGTATACAGTGTTTCAGAGATTTACTCCATTATCACCCCAGCAGGGAGCATAGCAGTTTGTGGTGAACATAGTTCTGGGGAAGTAACAGAGCTACATTCTGATCCATAGGCAGGAGAAAGACTCTTGGTTTGAAATTAGCTAAGGCCATACCTCTTAATCCTTCTAATCATTTCAAATAATGCCACTCTCTGGTGACTAAGCATTCAAATATATAAGCCTATGGGGGCCATTCTTATTCAAACCACCATACCTGCATTTTTTTTTCAGTCAGCAGTTTTAGGAGAATTATCTTGTACACCAAGTACAACTATTTCTGGACATGATTTTTCTCCATTACCCCATTACCTAGTTAGAGATATTATCTGTTCAACACTAAGAACAACTATTTCTGAATGTAATCTTCTCCACTACCCCATTACTTGGTTAGTATTCCTAAAGAATCTTTGATCCCCAAACCAATAATAATGAAAGTAGAATTGTAATCTCTACAAGCAAATTTACTTTTGGCTAAACTCTCTGAGTCTACCTCCCACGGAGGCACTCGTGAACTAGGGTGTGATCTGAGTAAGGCAGGGGAACTGGTGGCTGTTCCTTGTTTATCTCACTCCTTTCCAAGAACAGTCTTGGAATGAGACAGGCAGTAAGGCTGCATCTCAGATCTCCTGTCTTTAGACCCAACTATCATTGTAATGAGCCCCCCAATGAGGCCTTGTTTTCTCTGAATATAGAATGCAGACTCATTTGTTCTTTGCCTTAAAGGATGACATAATGTCAGATACTGCATAAGTTTGGGAGAGGAGTTGAGATTTTCAGGCTTTCTTTGACCTTCTTCCATTTTATATAACTTCAAGGAAAACCATCTTTGTTTTCCATAAAGATCTCTCTCTCTCTCTCTCTCTCTCTCTCTCTCTCTCTCTCTCTCTCTCTCTCTCTCTCTCTCTCTCACACACACACACACACACACACACACACACACACACACACACACACACAATTTTATTTTAATCATTTGTTTTTTAAACTCCTCATATAAGGATATCTTTTAGACATAGAAATCTATTTTAAATATTGCAAGTATAAGGGAGTTGTACATATGGGATATCCATGCTATGCATGCATAGGTCTTCTAATGGCAGAAATTATTAATTTACATTTTAACCCAACGAAGGCATTTGAGCATCTATGAAGGATTTTCGTTACTGAAATTTTGTGTTGCTAATGCATTCTTATGACTGTGACATTTGAGTTCTTTATAAGAGGAAGCTAAAAGTCCTTGGAACTTGTTCATTTAAACTGACAGATGGATTGTAGCAACCTCCGGCAGGCTGATTCCTCATTGCTCATTTGACAAAACTCTTGTATGTTTTGGCTCATGGTGGTCCCAGAGCTCTGCCGAGGCACATTTCTGCTGATTTGAGGTGTGGTGTCATCCCGGAAACTGAGATCCAAGCGTCTAATTCATTTCCTGGAATATAAGCTCCTTGCACTTGAGTTCACTGTAACAGCAGTGCCAGGGCCAGATGGGGGCATGGAGGAGTTGCCCAGAAGAATTCACTGAAGCAAACCTAATAATTCAGCAAGGTTGATAGAACGAACATTGCTCAGGTTACAGTCTTTATTGGGCACATCTAGGAAGTATAAAGGCAAATAAGACATAAGAATTAAACTTAGAGAACTTTTGCTTTGTCTGAGGAAAGTTAAAAATCACTAGTAAATACGAGGACATGACAGAAGTACCTTTATTTCTCAAAATAGACATTTTATGAGTATTCAATATGATATGGATCCTTGAGAATGTCAAAACCAAAACAATGAATTCACGAAATTCCTAGGCAAATGGTCAGAACTTGAAAATATCATCCTTAGTGAGGTAACCCAATCACAAAAGATCACACATGGTATGAAGTCACTGATAAGGGGATATTGACCCAGAATCTCAGAATACCCTAGACACAATCAGCATATCAATAGATTTCTAAAAAGATGGAAGGAGAGAATGTCAAAACCTACTAAATAAAAAATAAATATAAAATATTTATATGAGTCAAAGAGAAAGCAAAATATATACACTAAATAATATGTGAGTGATTGTTATAAATAGTTCTTCTGTCCCTCAGGAGTTTCAGTGTCTGAGTCACTGCTCCCACTGGGTTCCTACAGACCCTTAAGCAGAAGAGGCAGGGAATCTGGAAGGCCATCTTTTCTGCTGGCCTATACAAAGATCCAAGAGCAGAGACTTTTTAAAGTCACCACATGGAGGCCAAAGCATTGCATCTGTGCATATTTCCTGGATGTGGGCCTTATAAGGTTCATTCAGTGACTTTGTGGGTGAAGTCCTTGTCCTCAGCTCTCTTCTCATTGTCGTTAGGAGTGCTTCTAAACAATGAGTTTTATCCCCAGAAATTCTTGATTAAGTCTCTTCAATTCAAACAATGTGCAATCAGGATGGATATACACAAAGTTAACAGACAAAACATTTATATCTAGTTCTATGGGAAATACTGTAAGAAGAGTTAACATATTTTTTTGTGACTGGTTATTGTTCCCCTGTCTTGTCACATCTAAGTGATATTCACTTTAATAGGTATTGGGGCTTAACTAAATTTTCCAAGTAGTAGATGGTTAGGAAGATGAGAAGATTTTGATCCCAGAATTTCTGACGTATTGAGCCTGGATATGAAAGAAGATTGTTCTAGAATTCTTGATCTCATGAGCTGTGTAGTCTCTCTTAGTAATTCCACTTCTGTGGGAAAAGTCCAGGCATGGAGAGCATAGCGTGCAAGTGTGTACGATTTCAACACAAGTAGCTATCCATCCAAGTCACCATCAGGGAGGAAATTGAGTTATGCCACCCATATCTCACACAATTTAAATGAAGCACTGTTGTTTACTTGGTTTGTAAATATCTCTAATGCACATTCGGTGAACTATTATGGAAATCCCTTGGTGTGTTAGTTTTGCAGGATGTTGTTGGTAAATAGGTCCTTCTGATAGACTTCCATTGGCTGTTTGTTTAAAAAGTATGAAAGGTCTTGCTCCCTCCCATCAGACGTAAAATTATAAGCTTCAATCTCAAAAGAATCTAAATAGGCAGACGCTGGTGTTACAATTTGAGAAGGCTTATGTGTGCTTTGTGTCCAATTGGAACAATGGCCTAGAAGAGACCAGGTGTAAAGAAAAGAATAAAGAGATGTTCACAGGAAGTCTAACAATGCCCGCCAGTGTCCACAGAAATCCAGCGGGTTGGGAGAATACAATCACTCACCTCCTCTCCTTTTCTTTAGTTCTCTTTACAGAAAAATCCCTTACCCTTTCAAGCAATGTCAGATTTCTTTTCAAATGAATCCCATGAAATGTAGCTGAGGGAGGTTATTTGTTAGGTTAGAATTTTGTTTGTTTGTTTGTTTTAAGCATAGCTCCTTCAGGCAAAGTCAAACGTGTTTGTAGCTTGTGCTGACAAAGACCTCCATGAGTGTAGAGAGCCGTATTGGGGTGCCATGCCACCTGGCAGAAACCTGACACAAACCAAGGGACCTGCAGCCAGCTGACACCAGCCACCTGCAGAGCCAGCCAACTGCGGAGGCAGCGAACTAGAGCCAGCAAACCAGTTTTGTAGACCTGTTTCCAGCCTTTGTGGGGAAGGTTTCTCCCCCCTCCCCACATCTATATATTTGGAGAACCCCAATAAACTTTGAGCCTTGAGCAGGAAATTAGTCTTGGCTCCATGTTTCTCTTGTCACCCCGTTTCTATCCCCAGCTTTCCTTCCAGGGAACCAGGGAACCCTTTCGAATGTAGCCACCCGCGGCTACATAGTAGAAGACCACATTGTGCTTTTCCATTGCCTGACATTCTTGTCTACCTTCTGGTGGGTCACCACCTAGAATACCAGCTCCACTGTTACTCCATCAGAAATCAATCTAGACAGGCCAAACAGGAATTCTTCCAGAACTTCAAATCTTGGTTACTTGCTTCCCTCTAAGTTTTATTTTCTCAAATTTTCTTTTCTACCCATAGAGGATACCCTTAGCTAAAATATATCAAGGCTCAGTTTAAGTATTTCTTCCTCTGGGACACTTACCTATTTCTACCAGATTTGTTTGAGTAGCATTTCATATCTTTATGGCTTTTTCAAAATCTGTCTTTTCTTTTTTTTTTCTTTTAATTATTTATTTTATTTTTTTTTAATTTACATTCCAAATCATTTCCCCTTTCCCGTTTCCTCCCTCCCCGAAAGTCCCATAAGCCCCCTTCCCTCCCTCTTTTCTCCATTCAACCCCCTCTCGTAGTACATATAATTGATTAATACTTGCTTCATAGCAGATGTGGCAGAATTATCCAAGGAGACAATGATGAAGCCAGGAGTCTGGCCCAGGCACGGTGACCCATGTTGCTCTCTGAACTGGACCTGTCTGCTTGTTCTCCGTTCTCCTTCTTCATCCCAAATGGTACTACATCAGCCTGAAATGCATACATATGTGTTGAATGTAGGAATAAGTGACCGAAGAAACCATGAGCTAGACAAATTTAAAAGCCTTTGCAGCTGGTAGCTAGGCTCGGATATTCCCCACAGAACAGAAATGATACTCAGATAAAACTGGGAGAAAGGGGAGATCATCTGTAACCATGGTGAAACATGGCAAAAATAAAGCCACTACCCCAAAGTGTGAATGCAAGACAAGGTTGCAAAACCATAGTGAAAAAGTACCAAACACCTTCTTCTCTCAGCTCCTGTAAGTAACTTTAAAATGTTTAATGCTCTGTTATTGAATCGGCCTTTGTGATGGTACCCAGTGCAGAATGAACCTTGCTTCTTTAAATGCCCCAGTATCGGGGAATGTTAGGTCAGGAAAGTGGGAGTGTGTTGGGGGGGCAGGGGGGAGCAGGGGAAGGGGGGATAGGATAGGGAGGTTTTGGAGGGGAAATGAGGAAAGGGGATAACTTGAAATGTAAATAAAGCAAATAAATAAATAAATAAATAAGTAAATAAGTAAGTAAATTATCCACTAATACACATGGCTTTGCCCAACTTCACCGTTCCTGGTGGCTTTTCATTGATCAGATCAAATGGTGCGGGCTTAACAGTGCTGGAAGTAAGTGGGTTTAGCTCAGAACCTTAGGCTTCCTTTCTGGTAGTGTTAGTATTCTACCTAGCAGCCTGTGTTTGCTACGCCATTTTACTCAGTTCTCTTAGTCCTGTGCACGCCGATGAAACAGCACCAGACTTAGTTTACTATGTGACCATTATCTACCTTCAATCGATTTAAGAGCTAACGCAAAATACAATGAACAAAATAGGCCATATCCTGCTCATATTACTGTTAATCTTTGGGAAAGCTATCCTGAGCTACCAGAAGGATAACCATTGGAAAAGGAAAAATCATATGGCTGGATGGTTTTATAAATTTCGTCACGTGAGTTACAGAATTTTCTGATACTTGGGAAAATATGGAAACAAGGCAAGAGCTGTATGTTGGTGCCTTCCCCATATCTACAACATGCTTTATTTCTATGTACTGCCTCCATGACAGTCTTCCAAACCTTTCTCTGTCTCCACTATATAAACTCCAGCTTGCTAATATGGGATGATAATGTCTAATAGTGTTCCAGGATATGCATTTTCCTATCATTCTGTCCTCTCAAGAAAAACCTTCTCCAGATAGGACAACCTCCCTTTCATATGACACACATCTGTGTGTTAATGAAGTGGAACACTAATACATTTTATGAGCTCTACCTCAGAGACCCTAGCCTTTCTAAAAGGAATCTGTTGTCTTCATTCCAAGATTTGTGGAAAGGAAAGCCTTTTAGCTCCTGCCAGCCTGGTAGCCTTGTTAGCAGAATCTGCTCACTCTATGAGTAGATGCCCACACAATTGTGCTTCATTACAAGAAGTATTGCTGCTCAGGAAATCTCATCTTGAAAACTGGCCTGCACTTTACACAGACAGAGGAAGTGTGACTCGAAAGCGAGTCAGTTTTGCCTGCTGCCAGGTGGGGTTAGGTATCACGGGTCTCCACATGTGTCTTCAGGCGAGTGTTTCATGGTCTGTCTTGCTTTACTTTGGGGGCGTATTCAAGCATGGATCATTGTACAGTAAAAGTGATTCATCAAACATGTGCATTAAGCTGCTTATATACTCTCCATGGCAGTTAAAGAGAAAGTAGTCAACCAGGATGGAAGAACCACAGATTCTATAAACTGATGATAAATATCAGTGTTGAATGTTTCACAGTTAATATTAGTTTAGGAAAAGAATAGGGGTTTGTTAGGAAACTTAAAGGTTAAACGAGGTTGAAAGTATGGCTGACAAAACTTTTCTAGTAAGTCTCAGATGACTCATAGATCCAAAGGCTGTTAGATGTTGAACAATATCAAAGAGGACGGTGACATAAACTGGTCCCAGAGCAGTGCTAGGAGCTCAATATTTGGACTCAATCTTGCAGGCAAACTCATCTACCCTGTTGAGGTGTTCTTTAACCTTTTTTAGAGTCTACTTCTTTGGGATTGCAGTATAGAATTAAGACCAGCTGCAAACAAGTTTTAGAATTGAATTCTGGAACTTTCCATTGGGAGACTGCCATTGTTGGGCTAGCCTGACCTCCTCCTTTAAGCCACTCTACTAATGCCCTTTCTGATATATATATATACATATATATGTATATATATACATATATATATTTCTGATATATATATTATAGAATTTATATACATATAAATTTTTATTTTATTTATATATATTTATAAGTTCTATTTTTAAAAAGAGAACACAGACTGGTAAAAAAAAGTCTTAATTTTATTTTTTTTATTTTCTCTTTTTTTTTAATTTACATTCCAAATGATTTCCCCTTTCCCATTTCCTCCCTCCCTGAAAGTCCCATAAACCCTCTTCCCTTCCCCTGTTCCCCATTCAACCCCCTCTTGCTTCTCTCTCTTGGTATTCCCCTACATCCAGTCTTTCCAGGACCAGTGGTCTCTCCTTCTATCTTCTTGGAAATCTATTAATATGTGAATTCTGTCTTGGGTATTCCGAGATTCTGGGTTAATATCCCCTTATCAGTGACTGCATACCATGTGTGTTCTTTTGTGATTGGGTTACCTCACTAATGATGATATTTTCAAGTTCTGACCATTTGCCTAGGAATTTCGTGAATTCATTGTTTTTAATTGCAGAGTAGTATTCCATTGTGTAAACATACCACATCTTCTGAATCCATTCCTCCGTTGAGGGACATCTGGGTTCTTTGTAGCTTCTGGCTATTATAAATAAGGCTGCTATGAACATAGTGGAGCATGTGTCCTTACTGCGTGCAGGGGAAGCCTCTGGGTATATGCCCAGGAGTGGTATAGCAGGATCCTCCGGGAGTGTCATGCCCAGTTTTCTGAGGAACCGCCAGACTGCTTTCCAGAGTGGTTGTACCAGCTTGCAATCCCACCAGCAGTGGAGGAGTGTTCCTCTTTCTCCACATCCTTGCCAACAACTGCGGTCTCCTGTGTTTTTGATCTTAGCCATTCTGTCTGGTGTGAGGTGGAATCTCAGGATTGTTTTGATTTACATTTTCCTAATGACTAAGGGTGTTGAACATTTCTTTAGGTGCTTCTCAGCCATTAGATAATCTTCAGGTGAGAACTCTTTGTTTAGCTCCGTACCCCATTTTTTAATAGGGTTATTTGGCTCTCTGGAGTCTAACATCTTGAGTTCTTTGTATATATTGGATATTAGCCCTCTGTCAGATGTTAAAAATCAACGTTTTGTCCTAAAACAGTTCTGAAAGTTCATTGAGATATGAAGGAACCATTTACCAAATCCTCAGATTTTTCTGCTAATTCTTGGAGAATTGTCTGTTGAGTAATAGAATCTGGAAAGTTCTGTGGGACATAGATAAAATTAAGCTCTTTTGTTCTTTAAAAAAATGATTGATTTAAGATGGGAGGGTACATCTTTTTTTGTGTGTTTCTTTAGCCAAGTTTTCTAATTGCGAAAGTTCAATGTTAATTGTAGAAATTTGTAAAATACATGGATGTTTACAAAATTGTCATTCTCACAATCCAGAGGTAATCAACAGCAACCCTATTTATATATATATTTATCTAGCCCCCCCCTCACTTTCTGTCTCTTTCTTGCTCATTTTTTTTCTCCCTGCAATAGAATCACAAGCTTTTAAACAATGGGAAAGCACCCCAAATTGAAGAAAGAATTTGTCTATAAGCTGTGTAGAATGAGGAAGCCAGCATTTCTTAAACTCTTCCCACTTAAGAATTCTTTTCTGTCCAAGAAATTTTTTTCCATATATTAAAGATAACAAGTGGCCTGATATAAAATCAACTCAAGCAAATCAGTAGCCTTCCTATACTCAAAGGATAAGCAGGCTGAGAAAGAAGTAAGAGAAATGATACCCTTCATGATAGCCACAAACCATATAAAGTTTCTTGGTGTGACTCTAACCAAACAAGTGAAAGATCTGTATGACAAGAACTTCAAGTCTCTGAAGAAAGAAATTGAAGAAGACCTCAAAAGATGGAAAAATCTGCCATGCTCATGGATTGGCAGGATTAATATAGTAAAAATGACCATCTTGCCAAAAGCAATATAGAGAATCAATGCAATCCCCATCAAAATCCCAACTCAATTCTTCATAGAGTTAAAAAGAGCAATTCAAAAGTTCATCTGGAATAACAGAAAACCCAGGATAGCTAAAACTATTCTCAAGAGTAAAAGAACCTCTGAGAGAATCAGTATCCTGGACCTCAAGCTGTACTACAGAGCAAAAGTGTTAAAAACTGCATGGTATTGGTACAGTGACAGGCATGTAGATCAATGGAACAGAATTGAAGATCCAGAAATGAATCCACACTTCTATGGTCACTTGATCTTTGACAAAGGAGCTAAAACCATCCAGTGGAAAAAAGATAGCCTTTTCAACAAATGGTGCTGGCTCAGCTGGAGGTCAACATGCAGAAGAATGCAAATTGACCCATTCTTATCTCCTTGCACTAAGCTCAATTCCAAGTGAATCAAGGACCTCCACATAAAACCAGACACACTGAAACTAATAGAAGGGAAACTAGGGAAGAACCTTGAACATATGGGCACAGGGGAGAATTTCCTGAACAGAACTCCAATAGCTTATGCTCTAAGATCAAGAATAGACAAATGGGACCTCATTAAATTACAAAGTTTTTGCAAGGCAAAAGACACTGTCAAACAAACAAAGCGGCAACCAACTAACTGGGAAATGATCTTTACCAACCCTATATCCGACAGAGGGCTAATATCCAATATATACAAAGAACTCAAGAAGTTAAACTCCAGAGAGGTAAGTAACCCTATTAAAAAATGGGGTACAGAGCTAAACAAAGAGTTCTCACCTGAAGAATATCTAATGGCTGAGAAGCACCTAAAGAGATGTTCATCATCCTTAGTCATTAGGGAAATGCAAATCAAAACAACCCTGAGATTCCATCTCACACCAGTTAGAATGGCTAAGATCAAAAACACAGGAGACAGCAGTTGTTGGCGAGGATGTGGAGAAAGAGGAACACTCCTCCACTGCTGGTGGGATTGCAAGCTGGTACAACCACTCTGGAAAGCAGTCTGGCGGTTCCTCAGAAAACTGGGCATGACACTCCCGGAGGATCCTGCTATACCACTCCTGGGCATATACCCAGAGGCTTCCCCTGCACGCAGTAAGGACACATGCTCCACTATGTTCATAGCAGCCTTATTTATAATAGCCAGAAGCTGGAAAGAACCCAGATGTCCCTCAACGGAGGAATGGATTCAGAAGATGTGGTATATTTACACAATGGAAAGTAGAAAATTTAAGAGATGAAAACTTCCATTTTGTAAATATACCACTCTACAATTAAAAACAATGAATTCACGAAATTCTTAGGCAAATGGTCCTAACTGGAAAATATCATCCTTAGTGAGGTAACCCAATCACAAAAGGGACTTTCGGGGAGGGAGGAAACGGGAAAGGGGAAATCATTTGGAATGTAAATAAAAAAACTTAGAAAATAAAAAATAAATAAAATAAAATAAAATAAAAGCCCAGTGCTGAAAAAAATATAATTCACTGTGTGTGTATCCCTCATTTCCACTTCTTCGAAAACTTGGCTTTTAGACAAACCAAAGACCACACATAAAATGCTACAGTGCTACAGATCATGTTAATACTAGCAGTTTGAAGATGTCAGAATTAACGGGGACCCTTTAAACTTATTTTTATTTGGCAATATTCTGAAATTTTACTGAAACAAATCTTGAAGCAGGTATTGATAGAATAATAAATTTCTGGAAATTTTATAATTAAAATATAATAAAATATTAATTTAGCATGTATTGCTAAGGAAAGATGCCTCAGCAGCAATATATTTTATGAAACACTCAGTTTCTTGCACACACACACACACACACACACACACACACACACACACCATATACCATAACTGCTCTACAGTGGTCCAGAATTCTGCTGCTTTTGGCAAACAGTAATATGTACATTATGACTCCCAGTTTTTCCTCTTTGAAAGTTACACTTAGGAAACCCTGCTGCAGACTACAGCTGTGCAGCCTCTGGGATTTGTCACCTATGAAAGTCTCTCAAGTTTGAAGTCAAAGGCAGAACAGTGTGGCAAAAATAACGCAATGAGTTTGATCAGCATCTGTAGCAAACCATTCTGTCGTATGTTACATTGGCTTTTTCTTTACGTCAAAGACTTCAAAATAATTCAGTTTTTCCCTTCATGGTTTTATTTCCAAGGTTAGTTTCTCCCATTATTTTAGGGCCCAAATTTCTGATCTTGTGGAACTGAATCCATCTACTATTTCTGTCATAGTCTTAGTTTGGGATTTTATTATAACTGAGGTAATTACTAGTAAGGCAAAGATTTTATCATGTTGGTCATAAAGGGTAAATTCTTCTAGTATGTATCACAGAGTGGCAAATGGCCAGAAAAGAGACACACATCTAGCTATAAAGTACTGGGGAATTAGGCCCAAAACTACAGAACACTACATTGGAGGGTGTAGACCTGCTGGAGAGTTGTAAATGACACAAATTTAAAAGGCAGAAAGGGCTGTGGATCGGCATTTTGTTGTTATGTCTTGTCTCAATGATAACAGCCAACTAAGATTCATGTCCATTAATCCAAACTGTCCTTCTCATGGTCCAGTGTGTGTGTCACTCCCAACAGGTCCAGGAGCAACCACAGCCTCAGGAGGGAATGAGGTTTCAATGCAGCTCCTGTACATGTTCTCCAGGTCAGCCTTCTGTTCCACAGCCCAACCCATGTATACAGAGGCCCTGCCCACTGATAAGGGGCTTATTTATAGTCCCACAACCAGGTTCTCCCACTGTAACCTAGATGGCATCACATGCATGCACATGACTCATGCTTCAGTTCCTTTCCTGAAACCCAGGGAGAGAGCCAGCTTTCAGTTACCTGGGACAGGAGTGTCAGACACCAGGGGAAGGGAAATACGGTGGCTTTCCCCCTAATTTCTATGTATTAATAATTCTCATCTCTGATGTTAACTTTTCATGGCTCTCAGTGTAAAGGATCCCATAAAAAGCCAGAGAAAAACAGAGGGTCTGGCTAATGTCATGCTAGATAATCTATAATGGAACTGCTAACAGCTTACCATTTGTTCTTTGTGATTCTGGATAAGGATGTGTGTGTGTGTGTGTGTGTGTGTGTGTGTGTGTGTGTGTGTGTGTGTGCGTAATGTATATGTGCACACACATATACATACATAAATAGCCATAGCCATTACCATTCCTTATTCTGGTGCAATCTGGCCTCTGCCTTCTCATCAATCAGAAATACTCTCTCAGTCCCAGAAAATGCAGAAATCAAACCAAGGATGCCTTTTTAATTTCTGCTCCTTCTCCTACTTGATTTTGGACTTGACTGGCTACTGTCCCAAGTTTTATATCATGTTTTCTTAGTTGTCATCTTGTATGTGACCATCAGTAAGTCCTGCTGATTTAAAGTATTCTCTATCTACATCCCAAACTCACTGTTCTCCCTCACATCCACCACTGCTTGCTCTCACTACTATCTTTGCCCTAGATTTATGACAATATTTGGTGTAATTAAAATGCCCACAACTAACTTCTCAGGTTTGGGTCTTAGTTTGGTCTGTTTCCACAAGGCAAATAGATTATAGTCTTTTTGAAACGTAGATTATATTTCTACCCTATCTGTAATCCTGTGATGATTTCAAGTTTTTAATAAAAGGCAAAGTTTGCATCTCTTTTTTTTATTTTCTATACTTTTTTAATTTACATTCCAAATGATTTCCCCTTTCCCGTTTCCTTCCTCCCCGAAAGTCCCATAAGCCCTCTTCCCTACCCCTGTTCCCCATTCAACCCCTTCTCGCTTCTGTCCTGGCATTCCCCTACATCCAGTCTTTCCAGGACCAGGGGTCTCTCCTTCCATCTTCTTGGAAATCTATTGATATGTGAATTGTGTCTTGGGTATTCCGAGATTCTGGGCTAATATCCCCTTATCAGTGATTGCATACCATGTGTGTTTTTTTGTGATTGGGTTACCTCACTAAGGATGATATTTTCCAGTTCTGACCATTTGCCTAAGAATTTCGTGAATTCATTGTTTTTAATTGTAGAGTGGTATATTTACAAAATGGAAGTTTGCATCTCTTAAATTTTCTACTTGACTATACCTGTCATCCTTGTGCTACTGTTTTTTCGAGAGCCCTCTCTGGTCTACAACTTATCACTTGTCCTTGAACATTAGAACTCTTGCTATTCCAGTAAGAGCAGTAGGAACACTTGGATCTATAAGTTGGTTTGGCCCCATCTTTCTCTTCTCTATGTCTGTGCTCATATGTTATCTCCATAGAGATGATTGTCTAACCAGCTGAGATAAAGTAGTCCCAAGTCACAGCATGCTGTGTATTGCTATCTTATGCATCACTGTGCAGGAATACCTGGGTATGTTATGCTTGGTTCACTTCACATATGGAAACAATCACCTCATAGGCTGGATTAAAGGATATAATGAGTTATATATTTAAAAGTTTAGTAGTAACTAGTAAATGTTTGCTGCTATTATTGTTACAAGTATGTATTTTCTCCATTCTCTCACTAGAATATAAATTCCAAATTTTAGCTTTTATTCCTTATCCTTAAGATGTACATGAGATGTGTGGAACCATCTCTGTGTTTGAATGCTTGAATGAAGGTATGAATATTGTTTATTTTATCTTCAAGACCTCCATTTCCTTTTTTGTCTTTTGTTCGGCTTGGGTTTTGGTTTGTAGAGACCAAGTTCTTTTGTGTGACTCTCACTACTCTGGAACTAGCTCTACAGACCATGCTGGCCTCAAAGTCACAGAGATCTGCTTGCCCCTGTCTCTCTAATGCTGGGATCAAAGGTGTGTGACACCATCAAGTGTTCCTTTTCCTTACCAACTTCCTTTTGAACTCCAGTATTTACTTGCTTGTTTTGTTTTGTCTTTTCCTACTCTCTTCATTCCTTGGAAATGTTTCTCTGGCTTCAACAGTAGTCACTGTGATGAAGTTCACACCATGCCAATGCTGGTGTAAGATGGAGGTCTCGGGATCTCTGGCACACTGGACTTTGCAAATCACAGTCTTCTGGGAAACAATATCCCCTCTTTTCTGTTTCATTTTGGTCTGGTGCTGGGCATCGAACCCAGTGCTGAGTGCTGACACCCCAGCCCAGTTCTCTCTCAGGTAGTAATTACTCCTCTTTATCCATCATGTCAATGTGTGCATGTAAACAAAGAGTTAGGAAATGTAAAAGTGGCTTGTAAAATCATAATACAGTATATAATTTTGAGATTCTGTCAATACAGCAAGCATGCAATTTCTACCTATTTTCCCTTCTGTTACTTTAGATTAAACATGCAAAACAAATTAAATTAATCTCCTTATTTCCCCCTCTGTTTTTTCTCATTTTTATATCAAACCACTCTAATCACTTGACTTTCCTTCTGTATTGTAGATAAAATCCCCTCTATTATTCGTTCCCCAAGACAGTACCTGCCTACATTTTGTTCAGTTCACCTCTAACACATTATAAAATTTAATTGGTAGGTCTCCCTGTCTTTCTCTTGGAAGCATAACTCTCAATCTTCTCTAAAGAACAATTGTGTTAGATCCTTACTTGTCATGACTTGCCGCAGATTTATTTAGTGACTTAAACAACTTAATGTATCATCTTACAGTTCTACATCTCAAAAAGCTCATATAGTCCCCATTGGGTTAAATCAAGTTTTTGTACTAAGAAAAGGAAGGAAGAAAGAAAGAAAGAAAGAAAGAAAGAAAGAAAGAAAGAAAGAAAGAAAGAAAGAAAGAAGGAAGGAAGGAAGGAAGGAAGGAAAGAAAGAAAGAAGAAAGGAAGAAAGACAGAAAGAAAGAAAGAAAGAAAGAAAGAAAGAAAGAAAGAAAGAAAGAAAGAAAGAAAGAAAGAAAGAGACTAACAGATGGACAGACAGACAGAATTCAAGGTTTTACCTGAGCCAAACCTTTTTCTAGAGAAGCTAAGGGAGAAAGGAAGGATTCCTTACTTTTTTGAATTTGTATTGATCACCAATATTTCTTGACCTATCCCCCCCCTCCACAGAATTATGGGTCAAGTTCTCCTTGACACCATAATCACACCTCTCTGATCACAACTGAAATGGCACCTCAATTTCATACATTCAAATAATTAGATTATACCTGATTAGCTAATCCAAAAATATTTACATGTGTGTGTTACTGTATGTGTGTGTACACCTGTGTGGTTGGACGCACACATGTGTGCTTCTGTATGTAGAGGCCAGAGGTCCTTGTCAGGCATCTGCCTCTATTGTATTCCACCTTATTTTTAAAGCAAGATCTCACATGGAATCTGTAGACCATCAATTAATCAAGACAAACTGGGCAGAGAGTTTGAGGATTCCCCTATCTTTACCACCACAGCACCAGAATTTTGGGTGTACAGCACCAGACTTGGATTTTTAGGATGATTCTGGGAATCTAAACCCAGGTCTTTGATCTTGTTTGGGAAGTTCTTCCTTAACTAAACTATCTCTCCAGCTCCAGAATCCAGAATTCTACAACCCTTATGTACATTTGTAATTATGTACTAGATACTTGGTATTTATTTACTTAATATTTATCCGTTCTTCTCTAGAAACAGCTCCCTCCTTCTCCTTTTGGGAACATTCATTAATCAATTCATTTGTTTTATAGTAGATATAAAGCTATTTCTTTTCTCAAATAAAATGTCCTTCCTTGGCAAAAGGGTAAAACTATATTCCAAGTGAAGCTTTGATGTTCTGACTTCCCAAACCCATGATATGTCAAACATAAAATGGGTGGAGTTTATAGTCTTTCTTATAAGTCACAAGAACTGCCTTTTCTTTCTCTTTTTATTTGACTCTATTGAATCTTCTGCATTCTCCCTACAGACGCCTACTTGGTTAAGCCAGATAGATTTTTAAGGGAATGCCAGTTATTGAACACATTACCATTAACCACACTGACACTGTCGGAGGTGACATATTGGATAGATAGTAGAATACAAACAAGTGGAACTCAGTAGAGTTATAGAGGTTGAGAAAATGGACTGCCTCATGGTCCTCAAAGACATGGCTCACATGGAGAGAAATGTAGGGTAGCTATATACAGAGGTAATTCTCAAGACCTGGGCATACTCCAGGTTTTACACAGGCACCATGAAGGATGAGGCATTATTGAGGACTACACAGCAGCTAGAAACCAGATGAAGGTGATGTCCTCGGAGCCAAGAGGTAAATGTGTTGCTAGTTTTCCCCTTTGCCCTGTAGGTTCTCATACTCAGACTTTAACTCAGCTTGCTTGTTCTATGGGATTTCAAATTTTCCAATTTACAATAATTCTTGTTCCCCCTGCCAAAAACAAAAAACAGAAAACAAAAACAAAATCAAAACAAAAAACCCTCTGAGTTAGATTGAGGCTACCTCTCCACCGGGTTCTGTTGCCTCTGACACAGTCAGAATTTGAATGGCTTGAGAATCAGGAGACCTCATTTCTCGGGCCAGCTCCACCCACTGCCTTTAGTTACTATACTTAGTGGTAAATTATATACATTTTGTGTGCAAAAGCACAACAAAAACTGTCTTGCAGGTTGTTGGAGCAACATACAAGGAAGCACATGGGGCCTATCTACTAGTTTCTCCTCTGGAAAGCCAGGAAACTGAGCCTTGCGGGGCACAGGTTAAGGAATCATGAGTACTCTTCTGGCTGGTATTAGTTCTTAAAAAGCCATTGTCATAGGACATACTGAAATACCCATTAGTGTATTTTTTGAAATCGTGGTAACACTTAAAATCTCTATGATTCCTTTTATTGCAACACTTCAATATATTAGCTCCTGCAGTGAAGTACATATATGAGATTTTTCCCAAATTAAGAGCACTATGTCTTTCTATTGCCACACCTTAAAGATGTGACACTACTTTCAAGCCCAATAATGTGCTAGGACACAAATAGGGAAGGGAAAAAGGAAGAGAGACTTCAGCCTTTCTTTTTTGTGTTGTACTTTTATTTTTCCATAATGATCTTTGCCAATTCCTAACAAAAATAAATAAAAACTGACAATAACTCATACATTATAGTGTCCTTCACTATGTCAGTGTACATGATTATCAAAGCTGATATTAACCTCAAACAAATTGATACAATTCAGTACTCTGATAACATTCATAGTCAAATAAGTTTTGAACACAATACAACTTTATGTTCCACTAGAATCTTTAATAGAATTTTTATACTAGTGGTTCTTCAGACTTACAAAGTGCAGTGACAGAGTGCAAACAGGCAACAAGAAAATACGCTGTATGGCATTCAAAAGCATCATGTTTCAATAGCAGAGATATCTTAGACAAACATAGTCTTCGGTTAAAACTTTAAAATGTAGCCCAGAAGTGACGTTTATGCTCCCCTTTCCCCATAGCAATTAGAAAATTAAAAAATTCATTGTTTTTAATTGCAGAGTTCACGAAATTCCTAGGCAAATGGTCAGATCTTGAAAATATCATCCTTAGTGAGGTAACCCAATCACAAAAGAACACACATGGTATGCAGTCACTGATAAGGGGATATTGACCCATAATCTCGGTATACCCTAGACACAATCCGCATATCAATAGATTTCTAAAAAGATGGAAGGAGAGACCCCTGGTCCTGGAAAGACTGGATGTAGGGAATGCCAGGACAGAGTAACGAGAGGGGGTTGAATGGAGAAAAGAGGGAGGGAAGGGGGCTTATGGGACTTTCGGGGAGGGAGGAAACGGGAAAGGGGAAGTGATTTGGAATGTAAATTAAAAAAATAAAATAAAATAAATAAAAAAAAGAAAGAAAATTAAAAAAAATGGGGAAGCCAATCAAACTTAAAAAAGAACCCTACAAAATAAAAATTGAAGCAAATGCGACAAATTTGGTCCAATAAAAAATTTAAAGGCAACTTTACAGATTACTGGCTGAACGAAACAAAAATTAGACACTAGGCTATGACTTATATTTGCTAGAAACAGGTATCAATTCAATAATTGATATCTTTTGGCAGCCAAATTTAGTTAGCTGTCTTCTCAAGGACACACACACACACACACACACACAAAACCAAAAAAACAAAAACAAAACAAACTTTGGCTTTTCCCCCACAGTTTGACTCTTGACACAGAGGGGGTGAAAACAGATGAGAGCAGGTACAAGGACCATGGTCTTGGTTATAGAGATGGAGGCTTTAGGTAGTTGGGGTCTCAGTTTTACGATAAAACTTTAGTGTCAAGTCCAGAGCATGATGCCCTTGTTCACGGGGTGTATCTACTGGGCTATGAGGTAGTCTTGGTGGGAGACTGTAAGTTATGCAATTTTGCATCTGGGATTGCTTTGGTTCTCAGTACAGTATGTATATACCCTTGTTCAAGTCCCTGTGTGTATATACATATTATAATGAGGAATCTGTGTATGAATTGATTGTAATCTTATTTATGCTTACTTATCACAATCTTCACTAAAACAATGAATTTTTAAAACATGTTCACCCAACACCTGCAAGCTCCATCATTCTTTTGCATTATTAGTATGTTTTTAGGAGACTATAGGTATATCCCAACAGTAGGGTCTGCTGGACGTGAGTAAGGCTCTGACTTTTATTCCCAGATTTGAGGTCAAAACAAACAAACAAAAAGATATAAAAATGTAAATTGTTCCTGAGTTCTTTTTAAAACATATTTAAAAATACACAATGCTACCCCAACCTTCTTGCATCTAGTTATGTTGTATGTCTAGGAATGCTCGTAGTAGACCATGGGCATTTATACCATATAATATACCAATATCTAAAAGCCTTTTTCAGCTTCTGTAGATTAACTGGCT
Source organism: Tokudaia tokunoshimensis (assembly GCA_036184795.1). Lineage (NCBI taxonomy): Eukaryota > Metazoa > Chordata > Mammalia > Rodentia > Muridae > Tokudaia > Tokudaia tokunoshimensis. Next base: position 16,257,188 of record BTHU01000014.1, read on the forward strand.
GAGTTTTAACCCACTTCTTGATAAGCTTTAAACTTTTGTCTGGAGAAGCTAAGTTCCCTGGAAATAGGCCAGTGTTTTCTTCATCCAGTTCATGTCAATGGGATTTAAAAATGTGTTCTCACACAGGACGCTGGCCTTCAGACAAATCAAATGGCAAAGAAATACACTTTCTAGATCTCACTGACCTTCATTCCCCTTTGTCCTTTTAAACATGAGTGTGCCGGTTACTATAGAAACCAAGAGCTGTAATTCTGCAAAGGATGGAGCTTGTGTGTACACAAGCATATGCACAAGCATATGCACAGGAATGCACTGTGCATTGCTTATTTAATCTGTCTGTTTCCTTCACAGCAAGGTCAGGGCTTTGGATGAGTTGTGTGAGCTTTCCAAGGTTTTCCATGACTGGCTCCATGGGGTATCAATGATTTGTCCCTTGGCACTTTAATGGCCAGAGGCAACTCCTCATCTTTTTGATACCTGAACATATGCCAGGAAAAAGCTGGAGGAAGACTCAGCCCTGCCTGACCTGGTATGTGTTCCAGAGAGATTCCACCTAAGGTTGAACATTCAGCGAGGCAGCCTCCAGGAAAAGGTGTTCTAGCAGTGACTCTCAAGATAGCTGCACAGAATATTCTCAGTGACTCACTAAGACCTGTAGGCTGAACGTGGAGACCAGCCTTCTGTCTTTCTGTAGAGGCAAACAGAGGACAGAGAAAAGGGGCAGGCTTCACTTTAGTTTCCAAGGGTATGGATAAGGAAGTCTAAATTTTAAAAACTTTCAAATGTGTTTCTCTTTTGGAAAAAATTAGATTGTGATTTATTTTCCCCACTTCCTGCATTTGGATACATGTTCTAACAGTTAGCTTTAAAATCTGGAATAAGATGTTGTCTGAACTGTGTATTGTTAAAAACAAAACAAAACAAAAAACCTTTTGAAACTGGGCACACAGTAATGTATGCCTGTAACCTAGAACCAAGGAGGTTAAGGCAGGAGAGTTATCATGAGCTTGGGGCCAGTGTGGACTAGAGTGAGACTCTGTGTTAAACAAACAAAATAACAACAACAATAACAAAACAACAAAAAGGGAAAACAAAAATCCTCTTGAGCATGAAATACAAAAGTACGTTTCCAGATCAGACAAGATCTGGTTAGCGTCCTCCTGTATTTTAAAAATACAATTAATTCGATTTGGCTTGTGCTTTAATGCTATAATTCTTCAGTAAATTCCCTGTAAAAATAAATATTCTAAAATGGGGCCCAAATTTACCTTCAAATGTGGATTTTCCTTTTGATATTCACAACAACAACTTCACATGATGATGCGCTCTACCTAGATGGAGCAGCTGTTGTTTGATGGATTAGCGCAGGGGATTGTCCTTTGTCCCTGCTAGACACATCTGAACCCTGTAGCAGAGATGCTGAAGAGACATCCTCTCCAGGACTAGCTGGCTCAAATGTGTGGTTCAAGGCTCACGAGTTGTGTTTACCTCCTCTAAGTCCCATTGTTATTACTGTTTAGTACATGATGATATAGTCAAAGCAATTATCACAGACATAAGAAGTAGAAAATAAATTACTTATACAATTGATTTGACCATACTACTAGGCTTGCCAACCACTGTGCCAAGACGCAATTATAGTCAAGTCAATTATCACAGACATGAGAAGAAGAAAATAAATTACTTATGCAGGTGACTTGACCATATCACTAATCTTGCAGGAATGTCACTTGCAGACACCTCCCAAGCCACAGACTGGGCATTGCTCTCTCTAAGCACTGCACCAGCTTAATGAACTTTGAAGCTTTTCAATAAAGCATCGTACTCAGGAAATTCTTACAAAAATATCAAATTTCTTTTGATATTAAATACTTTACATATAATATATTAGCAAATATATTTCTGTCAAAAATAAAACACTTTCCAAGTGTATTAAAAATATACAGTTATTGACCTAACACATGACCCAATGTAAATATTATTAGCACGACAAAATATTGACATGGGCCAGGCTCGCTGTGTGTCCTCATCCATAATTTGGTGGCGCTGTTCAGACTTGTGGCAGCACTGAGTCCCCTGAGGTCACTCTCTCGTATTCCTCCCTTGATTTTTTACTTTTTCGATTTTTGTACCTGTAAATAATCAGAAATGAAACAGCACTGTAATTAACAGAAATAAAAACAAGCCCTGAAATAAATCCATGGACTCCGAGAGCATATGTAAAATGCCCAGTTTTGGGTTTGGGTCAGGTAATGGGTAAAGCAAGAGAGCAAGAGAACGGGGTCCTGCAGTCCACCAGTTTAGGTAAGAAATGGACATGGTGACACAGTTAACACCGTGAAAGTGTTTCTCCAAGGGTTTGACATGAATCCAAAGCTGAGAAATGACAGGAGTAATTCTCCTGCATCTTTTTCTTTCAGTGTCTCTCACCCGTATTAAGTTCCGGTACATATAATCTGGAAGGCATTATCATTAGATGGCTACTTAGCACAAAATCTAAACAATGGCTGTCTGGGGAAAAAAATAACTACAATCTGTACCAAATTCAAATTAAGAAAAATAATCTGGAAGCATTTTTACGGGCACTATTATTCTAGTATTCTTGGTTTCACAGGCCAGTCAATGTAGAAACCCTGACAATCTTTAGTTATAGCTCTTCTTACTTATTATTTTGCAATAATATCACCATAGGGGGAGAATCCTAATTATTATAGGATGAGAATTTCTGTCTGGATCTTATAAAGAAATTATATTCCTTATATGAGTTTTATATGCACATAGGCAGGAAGTAAAGATCAATGACTTAATGAAACCCAGGTGCTATGCAGCAAAGCATCTTTGCTAATAACACAGCGCAGATTCCACTTTATTCCTCTCACACTACATTTAGATTTCAACCAGTCTATAGGTCTGGTTTTTTGGTAATTTTTTATTAAAAAAAATAGGCAATAAAACTAACTGGCTTACCATCTGCAGAAATAGTATATGGATCCGGCGGTTATGACAAGAAACAGGAAAATGAGAATCACTGTGAACGCGACATATTCTTTGCTCAAGGGCTGGTGAACAGTTAGAAAGAAGTGTTCACATCGCAGACCAGTGTAACCCACTTCACATCTGAAAGACAACAACGGCAAAGAAAACCAATTATTTTAAAACGAGGTCATGCAATGAGTTAGCGTTACAAGAACTAAGTCCCTACTGCAATACAGGAAACCAGGAAGAATTGTTAGAAGTTATAAAAATGAATTCAAAAATTGAATGTGGAGTTAACTCAACATTACTAAAATAGCTCTACATAGCATGTAGTCCAAACTACATGGGCAAAAGGACAATCTGTGTAGCTGCCGAAGTACTGGTCATCTAGAATTATATATATATATATATATATATATATATATATATATATATATACATATATGTCATTGTATGACATATATACATATATGTCATTGTATGACATATATACATATATATATGTCATTGTAATGAGGGGAGGCATGTGAAGCTCCCCTTGTTATTATTATGCACCCTAAAGTTTCTGTCCAGACTGAAACAGCTTATTTGCTTCCTAATTTTGAAGCAGTAATAAAGTTTTTAATAGTATCTATAAATACATTTCAACAGCCCACAGAACTATATTAACTACAGAAGCAGAGAGGAAAGTGCCGGGTCCAGAGCTGTCACTGGATGCTTGTTCTCGTCACCTCACCTGCAGTATTTCTCACTCATGTCCACCAGGTAGATGCAATGTCCATGCAAGCAGTAGCCATCCATGTCAGAGCTGCATTTTGTAATCAACACTTGAGCCACATGGGGATCGTCTTCCATCTGAACTGTGAAAGGAATGGGAAGTTTAATGACTTGTGTTCTAGGACTCTGGGTATATAGTTATCTTTTCTCTAAGTAATTTCAGCAGACAGGTCAGGGATCAAGAGTGGAGAATGTTTAGGGGTAAGGCATTACTCAACTTACCACATTCCCCCCAACCAATAAACAAACACCCAAACATACAATAGGCTAAACAAAATGAATCTTGAGGATGTAATTCTCAGAAGACAAACAGACAGACAGACAGACAGACAGACAGACAAACAGACAGATACACACACACACACACACACACACACACACACACACACACACACCCTCCATATTAGGATCATTCCCGTTGCCAAAATAAAATTTGTCTTTTGTTTGTTTTTTCAAGCCTCAAAGCAATTCTGAAATTCCTTACAGAATTAAATTCCTTAATTCCTAATTTAATTTAAAATAATTAAATTATGAGTTGAAAGCATTAATTAAGCCAGGAGAGTTTGATTCTAAAATAAGCATTGGTAGGGTGTATATTTCCAAATCATTGAAATTATCAACCAAGAATGGATACCTGACCATGAACTAGACGAATTTTGAAATAGTCTCCTAAGAAAACACAACAGTGAATATAAGAGTTTTAAGTGGAAATATTATTTATGATGGCAATGTAGGTCCATTGGCAGAGCACACATCTAGAATGCACAAAGCCTAAGTTCAATCCATTCCACCATTTGAACTGGATATGGTGGCACCTCTCCACTGCAGAGGTGGGGACAGAATGATCGGAAGTTCAAGATCAGCCTCACCTACATATGTGTTTGAGGCCAGTCTGGGACATATAAGATGCTGTCTCAACATACATACATATATGTATATATATACATATATATATTAATGAATGAATGAAGAAAACAATGATTCACCTAAAATATTTAGAAAATTATCTAAAGAAAGCATACTGGTTGGAGTACCCGAAAAAAAAGACAAAGCAAAACAAAACAAACAAATCAGTGATGGAGGGAGATTGACAAAATTCCAGAAACCTTGGAGGCAATGGACAAGAAAGAAGCAGAAAACCTAGAACCATCCTTTGGATTTAGTATTTAACTTAGAGCAAAGCACAGAGAGTTAGTTCTCCTGGAACATGTTGTCCATGGGAGATCAATGGCTGTCTATCATTCTCCTTTGTATTTCTACCTTAGCATGGTGCTGATCTCACTAAGCACCCCACCAATGTGAAGCCCTACAGCTGAATCAGAAGGAGCACCTTCATTCCTCTTACACGGCACATCTATCAAGAGAAAAGCTTGTTGTGTACGAAGTTTGCCTTTTCCTGTTTCTTCATGGGATCTGCCCTTCAAATATTTTCCAATATTGGCTTTATAGTCAATATGATTTTCTTTGGTTTCTATGTTTCCAAGATCCAAATCTTTATAACTAAATGTCTGATCTTTCTCCTCTTGGTATTCCTTCACGTAATTTCTCCAAATCTCTAGTTAATTATTAGGTTAAAAATGGATACAGCAGGTGCTCCTTCCTCTTGTTTCATTAGCATATATGTATATCTATATTTTATTTGAAAATGTGTAAAAGTTTGGTGCTACTTTCACAACCATAGACTTACCTAAAGCTGTACAGTTATCCTCGGATTCTTCTGGGATACATGATGGAATCACTGTTGTGCTGATAACTGCTTGTAGAAGGTGGGAACCTAGTTATGGAAGAAAATCAAATGTGTAATTAGTACTGCGAGGAAAGCAGCTTTCACAGTTCTGCATGTCTTTGGTATATGTTGGAATTTTTTGTTTTAAGAATTTAGTTCATCAAAGTGATAATAGACTGTTATGGAAACAGTCATATAATTTAAAAAATATAATCTAGATAACATGAGAATACTGTCACCCTTTTTGGTTCATGCAGATTATTAGCTCCAGAATTGCCTACACAGTAAATTTACAGATGTCCTGGTCCCCTTCATAAAATGGCGTAGGATTTGTACATAACCTGAGTTTGTCTTCTAGAGTACCCTAAATCATCTCCAGATTACATCTAAAACCTAATACAATGTAGATGCTCTATGGTATCTGTTATACCGTGTTGTTATGTTCAGTACAGACAGTATTCTCAAATATTTTGAACCCCTGGATACAGGAGGACCATATGCATGTCTAGTACTGGAAGAAGTTGATGAAGTATACCAAGCTATGCAAGCCCTAGCACCCAGTCTTCATCAGCACAGTAAACTTCAAGCCACTGTCTCACTCAGTAAAAAGATAAATGATGGAAATTAGGCATCCGAATGACTCGGGCCATTTCCAAGTTGTATGGGAAACATGGTAAGAAGAGCCTTTTACTTCTATTTACACAGCATTTACACAAGAGCATTTGCCTCTCTTGTTTCATCTTTGCTTATTTGAACACCAACCATTTTTCTGACCTGTAAGAGTTACTATTCTATAGTCAATAGCTGTCTGGTAGTAGTAGTAGTAACAGGTGCAGCTGGCTGGCTTCAAATGTGTATTGCGTGGAGATACAGTTCTGCTCATTTTATCTGTGCTATCTCACTTTATGCTCTCAGAGATGCTAAGGAAGAAAGCATTGACTCCATCAGACATACGAGAACTGAGCATGTGGAGTTTAAAGAACTTGGGAACAGGGGGAGCGAAGGGGGCTTATGGGACTTTCGGGGAGGGAGGAAACATTAATTGGTCCATGGGACAGAATTTGGAAATGGTTGGTAATCCTGGAGTGTGATAGATACTGCATGGAAGACACTAGAGAAGCTAAAGCATCTATTTACATCACCTCAGAAGGAATGGGGAAATGAGAATGGCAGGAGGAAACCTGAGCTCTGTTACTGGACACAGTAACTCTTCCCAGGACTCAGTTGTTCTTACAGACTTTCAGGGAGACTGAAATGGATTCTTCTTCCCCCTCTCCCCCCAGAAATCCCAGATTTATCAGAGATTCCCATAAATATTCCAGACAGTCAACCTCTAGCCTGTAGTTTGAATGAACTATCCAGGTAGTGCCCTCTACTGGTTTATAGTAAGAGTATAAATCTCTACAATTCGGCATTTAAATACACCATTTAATCCTTATTGGGAAAAAGTGATTTTTCTCTTTGATCAGAGGAACTTTGAACTTATTAATCAAACTGCACATGAGAATTTTCTAAACATCAAGACATCAAATCCAACCTCATTGTTCCGACTACCTACCATGTTTCAAACTTGACCCAATAGTCCTATTCACAATAAAGATGTGCACACCCCAATGAGTCCAGTGTGTGCAAATTAAATGTCTTATACAAGGTCACTTATTGAGTGACAATAGAAGACAAGACCTAAAGACTCAGTTTTATATTCGACCATTGGTTTGAAAACACAGAAAGCTGTAAATCAGTGGTCCTCCACCTTCCGAATGCTGCGTGCGACCCTTTAATGGGGTTCTTCAGGTTTTGGTGACCTCCCAACTGTAAAATTATGCTTGCTGTTACTGCATAACTATAATTTTGCTACTGTTATGAATCATAATATAAACAGCTGATATGCAGATAGCTGATATGAGGTGACCCTGTGAAAGTGTCATTATTCCACCAAAGGGGTCATGACCACAGGTCATTTCTAGAATCACTGTTCTAGAAGCATCTGCTGCTAGTTATGCTTCTCCATTCAACATGAATATTGCTTTGACAGACCAAGATTAATCTTTCTTAAATGACAGAAAGAAAGAAAGAAAGAAAGGAAGAAAGGAAAGAAAGAAAGAAAGAAAGAAAGAAAGAAAGAAAGAAAGAAAGAAAGAAAGAAAGAAAGAAAGAAAGAAAGAAAGAGGAAGGGAGGGAGAGAAGGAAGGAGGGAGGGAGGTAAGGAGGGAGGGAGGGAAGGAGAAAGAGAGAGAGAGCGAGAGAGAGAGAGAGAGAGAGAGAGAGAGAGAGAGAGAGAGAGAGAGAGAGAGAGAGAGAGAGTCTTTGTACTGTTAGTTCAACAGAGATGAAAACATGTAGGTGCGGAATGAGGTGTGTGAATTGGAGGAGGAGCTGGATTCTTGTCCGCAATAGTTTTGTTCCATTTCTTGATAGAGCTTTACAGTGCATTGTACTGAAGAATTAAACCCTTTAACCTAGACAGTCTCCTCAACACAAACTGAGCTTCTGACTGTCCATGACAAATATTTCACCTGTGGCCTAAGCAATTCAAAGCTTATAATAGAAGACGAACTGATAACTTATAAAAGCCTTAATAAACAACTATGGAACAGTAAAGAGAGCCATTGGAATCAGCTGCAGCCCACAGCAGGGACAGGTAGTAGCTGAAAGCAATCTTAAGCAGGAAATGCTTATCTTGACATCAACACCTCTTGTCTGTGTGACTTCTCAGCTTGGACCGAGAAACTTGTGTCCCAACACCCACCCTCACCCATTCTACAAAGGTACTTTTCTGGATTGAGAATTTAAATTTCTCCTCCAGAAATTACAGGGAAGAACTGAGGAGGAAGATGAGGGTATTAAGGATAAAATCATGTACAGTTGGAAGCCCAGTTTGTGTTGAGGAGACTATCTAGGTTAAAGGGTTTAATTCTTCAGTACAATGCATTGTAAAACTCTGTCAAGAAATGGAACAAAACTATTGCGGACACAAATCCAGCTCCTCCTCCAATTCACACACCTCATTCCACACCTACGCATTTTCATCTCTGACAGTTTGAACTGACAGTACAAAAACTGGTCTGTCTGTCTGTCTGTCTGTCTGTCTGTCTTTCTCTCTCTCTCTCTCTCACTCTCTCTCTCTCTCTCTCTCTCTCTTTCTTCCCTTCCTCCCTCCCTCCCTCCCTCATTCCTTTCTTTCTTTCTTTCTTTCTTTCTTTCTTTCTTTCTTTCTTTCTTTCTTTCTTTCTTTCTTTCTTTCTTTCTTTCTCTGTACATTGTAGAATGTTTAGCCTAGAGTGCGCACCTCCTGGAACCCTAGCCTTCCCTGGCCTGTGATGTTCGTGTGGAGACAGTTCATTGGTTGGACAGTTTCTGTGAGACTTGCTGTGATAATCCACCAGCAAAACAGTTTACAGATGAAATCGAAAATAATTATATTAAAGTGTGAGATCATGCCAGTGAATGACAAAAATGAGTCTAAATCATCTATATCCGTACATAGCTGTGCCTGACACAGGACTTTGGAAAGTCAAATAGAGGAATAAATGCAATTAGGAGATTGAAAAGTCCACCCACAGAGGACTGTGATATCCATGTTTGTCACTTTTGCAAAACTTAACACCCCAGTGTTGAGGATTGGACTGAAAGCACTGCCCAGGCTAGGCAAGCATTCCATCACTAGCTACAACTACAGCCCAGCAGTCATTATTTTAAAGTTGTACAGGGAAGGAATAAGCCCTAGTGTCATGTCCACATAGTTCCTTAGTCTTAAGTTTTTCTTCTAGTGCATTTGTGTATAACAGTCTGTGGTTCAATTGCAAATATTTTATTTAAGGTTTTCGTTCATTATAATGAATTCCTACGAATAATGTCATTCACTAGGTTAAACATTTTGGGTCTTGCCCATGCCAAAATTAGATGCAATGACAATTGAAACTGGTTACTAAGATCCTGATGAAGTCTATGCAAGGTGGCATAATGGGTAGATGATCTGTAAATACAAAGTGGTGCTGAGCAGTTCAACTTCATCAGGAAAAGCAAAGACCAAGACCACTTCAAGATGATTATCTGGATCAGAGCTCCAAGTGGGTTTAGGAATTTGGTGTTCTCTTATATTTTATGGTTGTGAGCCTAGCCTTTAACGGCTGAGCCATCTCTCCAGCCCTGGTGTTCTCTATTCATCTCCCCCTTCCCCCTTTGGAGATTGCATTTCAGTGAAATCTCAAACACACCAGCAGGAAATGGAACCACTGACTCACAGGATGCAATTCACCTCTTCCCCATGAGTCAGGGCCCAACCTACACCCTTAAGCAATGATGGGGACCTTGCGTGTGCGTGGGAGAGTCTGAGTGCTGTCACCGGAATGGGGATAGCCCTGACAGCCGTGGGCCCTGGAGTACTAGGACCTGTTTGCCCAACAGTCAGGCAGAATACCTGACATACAAAATGTCCTCATTGCCTACAGTTTCTTCTGACCTGCTTCCTAGTGAGGATACTGAAGGGCTCACAGAGAAGACCAAAGGAGGGGAAGCTGGGCTGTGACTGAAGAGAAGGGCAAGTCAGCAAAAGCAAACAAACAGCTTCTTAGAAAACAATCAAGCAAATAAAAATGGTCTAAAATGAATGATGTTAGTGAATGAGAGGTGTTCACCTTCTTTTCCCAATAAAATCTTTCAGAATATTTATACCAGAAGAGCAATATTTGCCTGGCCCAAATGGGTAGGCAAATCTGCTTTGAATCCTTCCCAAGGTCACACCAGCTGGCCTGCCCCAGAGCTGTTTGGTTTGCCATCTTCTTCCAAGATGGGACTGTAGAATTTCTTGATAATGGTAGATCTATTGGATCTTATGCACTTAGAAAAAGTGAAGGAAAAATTCTGCTCATATGGAATCCACCAGCAGAATATTTTGCAGATGAAATTGTACATGATCATATTAAAATGTGAGCTTGTACCCATGAATCTGTCAAATCATGTCATGAAAAGATCTACTTTCTGTCCTGTCCAGTAATAATCTGTATTTCACAGAATATGTGTGTATATTCTTAAGCATCATTTATACATAACTGAATAAACTCTATTTGAAATAAAACAGCACAAGTGATTGATATAATACAGATATCCAGATGTTTCTTTTAACTTTCAGTCTTAAGAGGTCCAAGAAATTTTCTTGGAAAGTGGCAAGGAATTACTTAATATCACATTCTTTTCAACTGTATGCATTAACTTTTATTCCATCATATCAGTTGGAACTTCTAAACCATCCCCTAAAGTGTTTACACATTTGAGATATCATATGATACAGTGTTAAAGCAAGTCAAGAATGGGTGTTTAAACTTATCGAGGAAAATGATGAGGAAAAAATATGTTTTACATGGTACTTGGTAGAAACCTCCTTTATCATGGAAGTGTTTTCATAATGAGGAAAAATCTGGGGAACTCTTGTATAGGGGGTAAAATATTAGTCTTGGTGTTCAGGACTTTATGACTTAGAATTCTAAAGATGAGGCACGGTTCTCTTACAAGCTGAGAATGCATCTGTAGAGTATTACTTTAATTCTTTTGGAATCATTTTCCTTGAGAGAGTCTAACACAGGGAGACTTTTTACAGCCTTGTGTAAATGTGTGTCCTTCCTTCTGTCTTCTACTTTTGTTGATTCAAACCGAACATGTAAACGTCTAATTTTGAACAAGAAGCTTCATAAAGGATCAACAGTTGGATTCTAGTGTTGTCTTTTGGTGCCTTTTTACTGTAGTCATGGTGATGGCTATAGTCATGGTGATGACTGAAGCTTTGACAATTTCATGACATTTCTAGCAGTGTGCTAAACAGTTTACTTTCACTGTACATAGGTGCTGGAAGCCAAACATGAATCTTCTCACAAGAATAAAGTTTTATTCAGTGAACACACACAGGCACACACATACACACACACACACACACACACAAGAAAATGACTATAGATGAAGTCATCTAAACATCCTTTGATATTGTTTTAAAAGACAAGTTCTCTCTATGTAGCTGAGGCCAGTCTCAAATTTTCAAACATCCTCTCTCAGTTTAACTATTGCTGGATATATAAGCCTGTGCTATTATATCATCATGAATGGACCGTTTTAAAAATGTTGGAAGGTAATTTGTTTTCATCCCAAGCAGTTACATGCTATAGAGCACATATTGAGAGGTACTCAAGACTCCTCTTTCATGAAGATGTAGTTTGTGAATGTATAAACTTGATTTGCATTGAAGAATTAGACTTGAGAGGCACATACACAAGAAGGGTTTAGCTTTAAGAGGAGGAATTCAGCTCATCTCATGCTTCCTTCTTGTTGGTTGCATTAATGAAATATTTATTCAACACATATCTATTGAGCACTTTCTATTTGTGAAGCTTTGAACACAATGGAAAAAGGAAGAGACATAGTTCCTGCCTTCATAGATTCAATGGTGGTCTATATTTAGGGTAAGGATGAAAAAAGCAGAATACATAAAGAATGGTAAGTATTCAGTCAGAACATACCAAGGTTACAGTACCTGTGTGTGTGTGCAGGAAGTAGGCAGGACAGCTCATTTGTAAGTGAATGAATAAAGGGAGGACTTACTGAGTGATTGGATTTGAATCTGAAGGTCATACATGACCTTTCTATGTGCATGGAGTCTGGCAGCAGCCGGTGAAGCCCATTTGAAAATGAGATATTATTGTATACTTGGGAGCTTTTTACATATTCCAAGGAAATAGTATGGACTGAAAAAGAGAAAACTGGGGAGATGTTATTAGACAGACAGAAATGGTCAAGAAAGAGAAAATAAATGGGAGGGAATGGGGAAGTTTAGGATTGTGAATGGGCAGAGGTGTAACAGGAGGAACAGGGGACCAGCTGTGCAATGACTGAAGAAAGGATTCACAGGTTCCAAGTACTAAACCAGCAATAGGCATTGCTAAGCTGGTAGGTTTTGTGTTGTTGACACTTAACAGGACTTTGCTCATGTTAGGCAAGCACTCTATCGTGGAACCCCCAACGGTGACTTCTAAAACGCTAGAAGTGGTACCCAGATTCCCACTAGTATGAACATCTTGGTAATTCAACCTGTGAATTAGGGGAGACAATAAAAGCATATGTTCCATCAGTGGCTCTCAACCAGGGCCAATTTTATCAGTTAAGGGTGTTTGATGAGATCTGGAGGGGTTTCTGATTGTCACAGTGAGAGCTGCTACTGACATCTAGTGGGTAGAATCCTGGTTTGCTGCTAAACACCCAGCCATGCTTAGGCAGGCCCACCATAGAGGATTAACTCATCCATGTCTGAAGAGTCAGAGTCAAATATACTGCACCAGGCTCCTGAGATATGGGCTCCAAGTCTAGCTTAGTCCATTTTATCCCCCTACTAAGAAACTCCTTACCTCTAGAAACAGAGAGCAGGGAGCGAGGTAAGATGGAGGGAAGTGCAGGGTTTGGATTAGATGACTCCTCATTCTCCTACTGTCTATCCACCACTCCATCTTCTCACTGCGCAATATCCACCTTCTCCTCATCTCTTCTGTCTCTCTGTCTCTGTCTCTCTCACTCTCTCTTTGCCTCCCTATCTCCCTCCCCCTCCCTCTCTCTCCATCTCCCTTTTACTTTTCATTTCCTCACTCTCTTCATCTACACACACACACACACACACACACACACACACACACACACACACTCACAGTACAGAAAGTTGGGTAAGAATACCTTCAGTGAATAATCTATAACCAGGGCATCAGGGGTGGGAGATTCTATTAGATTAAATTGGCACTGACCATAGGATTTTCAAAAAACTATAAATTAATTTCAAGATATCTTCTGACTCAGGTGCACATCTAAAAAGGCACTGATTAAAGAAAAATGTATTGATGAGAACTGAATAAGGTTTCAATCTAGTTATGAATCCAGCCAACATGGGTATTCAGTATCACCTGTTACTTCCTTGCGCCCCCACTAACTCTGTTTAGATACAGACTTATTCTAACGTACGACTAGAACAGCACCAGAGAGACAGGTTGGCTCAATGTTGTCATGTGTGCTTCATCAATAAGCCTTTCAACTACAAACCATAAAGTCCTGATACACAAAGGATGTGTATGTATACACAAGCCTGTGTGTCAGTAACTTCCATATCTCATAGTTTTAATTTGTGATTTTGACCTAAGAGGTTAAGCAGTAACCTTTTTTTTCAGGACAAATGTCAGATGATCTTGAGTATTAGAAATAGCATGCTAGTTAATTAGATCGTTACTTTAACCTAGAATGCAACTGAACTTTTATCTGCTCTCTAGCTAGACACCCAGACTTACACAAATGGCATCACCAGAGGACACCAAGTCTGTTTGTTGCATTACCTCATTCTTTTATAAATGTCCCTGGATTGCACTGGCATTCCAAGGCTGTCAGGTGGCTCCTCTCTAAGATTCTTGTCTGTCACAGCTTTGGGGAGCCTTCCCACTGTCTTCCAGTGGAATGTTCCCAACAGCAATTATAGCCACATTAATAGACAATTTGCATAAGCCTATATTTAGAGTACAGATGAGGAAGCCACACCTCGATGTATAGTATCTTAAGAAAGGATGCCTCACTTCTGCCTCTCTACTCAGGGAATGGGAGATTCATAAAACTGGGCAGAAAAATTAACAATTACATAAAGACACAAGGAACAGAAACATGAGATACTCTCTTCCCGACCACTTTAGTTGGTATAGATTTTGGAAAGTAAGAGAAGTGAAAGACCCTGCCAGTTTCAATGACTACTTTATAATGAAGCTAATATCTAAGATCTATATGAATAAAAATAAACCTTTTAGGTCAAAATCACAAATTATAAATGTGCGATATGGAAGCTATTGCATACAAGCTTGTATGCTTATGCACATCATACATACATGCAAACATGCATGCATACATATATACATCTATACATGCATACATAATATGAATATTATGTTAAAAAGTCAACTATTTTAGCCCAGGTTGAAAGGATAGATAAGTGTTTTCTCTGCTTGATTTGGTACCAGAAGTGAGCCCACATAGAAAAGGTTCCATTCCCAAGACAGCCCTAGTTAACGCTGTAGTTTCTCTATTAGAACCTGTTATTTTGATTCCCCATTAGCCTTTGGACCCAATAGCTACTGACACCTACTAAAGGGTGGCCTTGAACTTTGTCTTTTGGCCCTACTCTCCTAGTCTTTGTAAGGTATTTGATATTGCTGAATCTTATTGTCTGTGTTGACCAAAAGTACACCATTGTATCTGGCTTTATTCAATGATTATTTAAGAATAAAATGGGGTGAGAGGGTTTAAGATGCCTAATACAAAATGTGGCCAGCCCACAGCAGGCATCTGGTGGTAGCTACTTCTTGTCTTGCCTCCTGGATTTGGATTCCAGTGCTGAACCAGATGCCCCAATTATCTAAGCTGCTCAAGTGGCAAGACAATGCAAAAGGCACCTGGGGTACCTGAGTCAAAATCCAGACAGGAAGAGTCCCATCAGCATGCCTTCTCCCCAGGTGTGTCATCTCAGGTTATGCCAGCAGTTGGATAGATCATAAACTCGCAGGGTCAACAGAAGGCAATCCCACTGTCTCACTGTGATTCTGTTTCTTGTACTTCTGAGAAAGACTATTTACTCTGCTTCATTCTTTCACCATGTGGTGAAGCCACACCAAATGGCTATGGAGACAGAGGTCACTCATGAATATCCTCAATACCCCATTTGAACATGAAAGAGAATGTTTGACTTCAGATCAGGGCTAACTACACACCATAACTGCCAACTGCAGAGCTCAAAATAAAAAATGTCTCACCCTCTCTCGGATCTCACAAGATCAGAAGGGACAAGTCAGTTGTGCACTTACAGATTATTAGGAAAACCATTCCTACCGAACTATGTCCACCCTTTTACCTAAAAATGCTAGTCAACTTAGACCCAGCCTCTCCCAGCTTATCTGCTTTGTATGGGAACTTGGGTCGGTTTCCTTGTGCATAAAACAAGAGCATTGATCTCAAACGTTTATAAATGTAATAGTAGTGAAATGACTGGGTATGTAGCTACTTGAAACTGCATACATTAGGGATGGGTAGTGGAACTTGACTCTCATAATCATAAATGCATAGGCATTCCACAAGAGCAATAAAAGTATGCTTAAATCTCAAATATCGCTTTCCTTAGAGGGACAAAGTCTGATTTCTAGGGAATTTTTTCCTTTGAGGAGGAGCACAGATTCCAACAGTAAGTGACCTTGCTTTTTTCCACTCTATGCTTGAACTGAATAAGTCCTACCTACATACCAGGCTAGAGAGATACAACATAGAACTCCAAACAGGAACTTTTCTAGTGACAAGAAGTATCTCAACAGACTGGGAGAACAGAAACTGACCTAGCTCATTTGGAGCTGGGCTTGGTGACTGATGAAACAGGTGAACTGTAATTAAGTAGTGCAATAAAGGAGTTAAGCGCTTTCCTGACAACAAAACCACACACAGCACACCCGCACTAGGCTAGGCGGCTAGCAACCTCATTATTCATAGACTCTTGCTATCCCACCTTAGCATATTCACTGTGATGCGCAGCATAGACACTTGCATTGTTCGAATACACCTTGCAAGTGGTAAAACAAAGTCACTCCACCACTGTGACCTTGTCTAACTCAAGGAAGACTGTTACTCTTTGGAGTTTATCCTTTTCACAGAGACCTTAAACCAAACACAGCGAGGCAACATTGTTTAAAGTGGCTCTTCTAGCAGGGCATTCTTAGCTCCTTTTTGACAGAAACCACAGATCCAGTTTCCACTTGGGTTCTTTCCCTTAAACGTGTAATCTCTAAGTATGCATAGTATGTACTTCATTAGAGTTCCCAACCCCTGTAAGGCGTGTCAAAATAATAATTTAACTGTCACATCCTGCACAGATTATGTCTCAGGGAAATTTGTCTCATTGCTAGTTCGAGAAGAATGTTCTGACTGGTAACTTTTGTTTCCTTATTAAAACGTTCATCTATTGGGAAAGTTTATTTATAACTCTTAAATCATCTGGTACTTAAGAAATTAGGGACAATTGGTTAAACAAAATAAAGGAGAGAGAGAAGGGGAGAGAGAGAGAGAGAGACAGAGACAGAGAGACAGAGAGAGAGAGAATACCCCATTCCCCATTTGTGTCCCTGTCTACAAGAGCTAACTCATTTCAAACAAGAAAACTACCAATAAAACAAACAAAAACCTCTCTAAGTTACCCATCTTTACAGTCTCCGGGAGGCAGGGTCTGTTGGGGAAAGCAGCCTGTGAGAAAAGTCTGTTGGCAGTTTCTTTCTGGACCTGCCCAGGTATCCTTGGCCCCAGCAGCCCTGCCAGAGCAAGCGCATCCCAGAGCCCCCTGGTTGTAAACCGGATCCTTTGCACAAAGGTCTCTTGCAGGCTGAAACAATCTCCTCAGCCCCACCTCAAAAAAGTAAATCATTATCTATCAGAGGTACTGTCCGTACCTTTGGGGTTCTAGAACTGCCTCATTTTCAAAAGAAAAGGAAAAAAAAAGCTTTTAAATTTTTAAAAAGTTTTTCTCAGTAAAATTGATGTTAATTTATGCAGAACTTAAACTAGTAATGAATTTATCGAATAAATGCAATTTTAACCAACCCAGTCGCACCGTCCTGCACTTCCCCAACCCTGCCAGTGGGACTCTCAGAAGACATCCTCTTAGAATGAGAGTACTTGAACCCGATGGACAACTCCATCCATACTTGTCCTATGACAAATACACGGGGCCTTCCTCCCTCCTCCCCCACCCATTCGCCTCTTGCGGGTGGCGAGGGCTTACCTAGGCAAAGCAGCACCAGGACCCAAGCGGCAGGGAGAGACTCCATCCTTCTGTCTTGGTGCTGTTTGCAGAGTGCGGGGGGCAGGAGCAAGGCGTCTGTGGCTGAGTTGGAACAGGGCTGATCCAGGGACCAGAGCCAATCAAGTCGCTGTGACTCCAAGCAGCCAGGCAAGTGAGCTGAACTACCCGCCGCGGTGCAGCGACCTTTATAAGTCTGGGGAGGCGCTTAGGCACGCGAGGACTTACTAGCGGGTTGTCCAGGGTTTCCTAATGCCACCCCCCGGGGGGGGAGGAGTGGTGGCCGGTGGAGGACTGGCCAGATGTCATCCTCCCTCTCAGAAACACCTGAGAGGAGGGTTTGAGGAATGAATGTCCTTCTAGTGAGGTTGGGACTACTCCCCAATTTTTTCCATCCTCCCTGTCTTCGGACTCAAGCCATGAGGAGGTGGGGAGCTTGGACCAGATGGGTTGGTTTGCTCTATGGGGTCATCTGCCGGGTAGTGGGTGGCTTTAGTTGCTGTGGGTGACTGTTGTAGTCAGGGCTGGTGTTTCCAGCGCATACTTTTGGAGAGCTGAGTTGCCAACTCAGGGCCGGAATAACTCCCTGTTTGGGAACATACTTGAAGCTTGTTAGTGACTCCAGAGATCTGCTCCCATTCAAATGCCCGGAAATGCCTCTCACCCTCCCGCCTTCCTTCTCAGCCCCTCAGCTTCCAACGTGATTCAGACATTTATCACCTCAAAGTCTAGTAATTATGAAGAAAGCCCTATATTGTTTTTCCGTTCTGTCCTATTTGCTATCTATTAAAAAATGTTTTGAGTTAACAATTCCAAACACCTCCTTAATCCATCACTCCCTTATACAACACCTTTTGACCTCCCTGTGCCTGTCTCAAATGCAAACTGAATCCTCACACATCTCCCATATGTATATACATATGTTTATACATATACCTGAGTTCTCACTAGTTTGCCAGACAAATTGGCTCACCACCTCACCATTTCTGCTTCTTCTTAGTTTCCCCCCATTGCTGATGGAGTCATACTTGGGGGGAATGGCTGCCTTTTATGAGGAACTAGGTGAATTAGTCTATTTATTGTAGTTTTCGAGGCCTGGGATGTTTAAGTCTACAGGGATTTTTTCTGGTTTGAGATTCCTTTTCCCTAGATTCATAGAATCTAGATCAGGCCCTGTGCTTCTAGTAAAACGACTTTGTTTGCTTTGATTTTTATTTGTAAGTCTGATTTTCATATCTATACAGGCATAGAGGTTCCCCCCCCCCGGTTTTTGTTATATTCCCCTGAAGGGTTTAAGAATAGTCAACTTAGCACACAAACAGACTGGGATGGAAAATGGAATCTGAACGATTTTGGCTAATACATTTCTTAATTTTTCTAGCTCAAATTAGAAAATGGATTATTTTTTAATTCTTTTTCCTGTTATTCTCTCTCCCTTAAGTCAAGGTCTTTGAATGTTCACATATTTTGATGTTGGAAAGAAATACTGCATTCTTTTAGTGGTGAAGATTTAAACATTTGAATGGAAATCCTTGAATAGTCTGCTCAGTCTTCCTAGTCTGGCTCATGAGTGAAGGAGAACTCAGACTCGCTAATTATTGGAGAGGATAAAGGGTGTGTTAAGTACAGTGCCTAGAGGGTCAGTGGTCCCTGAGAGTTCCCACTCCTATCTGCAGGTGCCCACTCCTTGAGGGTACTTGGTAGTTAATCAATACTTATGACTCCAGAGAAATCCAGGAACAATAGACTAGGGATAGGCAAGCTTTCTCTGTTGACTTCAATCTGTTGAAAGGGCAGATGGTAAGGAGTTTCCAGGTGATTTATTTTTAAATTGCTATGTATGTATAATATAGCAAAGACTAGAGCTGAGTGATATAACATTGGTAAGGGATTGTAGATTTGTGGGCCACTGATAGGAGTCCTACATTTGGTCAACCAGAATTAGAGACTAGAGACTTGGTTACAAGTTAGATTAGAGCTGAAAATAGAAATAGCTCAAGTGCCTAAGGAATCAAAGCAAATTCAAAAGACCGGGTCATGGATTGGAGTCAGTGACTTTCACCGTGACTCGTGCAGGTACTCAAAAGAAATGAAAGAGAGGAGCGGGAAACTGGTTCCTGCCTTCTTTCATTAGATGGAGTGCTATACCCTCTGTTTATAAAACAAACAAAAAAGGAATGGAGAGGGAAAGTAATGGGGTCATCCTGACAGCCCCCAGCAAAGGGCAGCTCTGGCCTCATCCGTAGTCAAGATGGATTTTCGCTCTGTGGCTGATGCCTGGATGGGGGGAAAAATCCTCACACATCTCCCAAAAATTTCCACAGCACGTGCCCTTCAGCGGGCTGGCTTCTAGCACAGTGTGAGGAAATCTTTTCTTTACTGGTTCTGTGTTTACTCAATTTTGTAGCCATTACTTTTCGAGAATGACTCCACCATGACACATCAGGAAAGATTTGCTACTGCCTCGGCAAATTAGTATTCAGTATTTAGAAAAAAATAATTAGGAACAATTTTCATTAATCGTTCACTTTATACATAGTATGAAGTACAATCATATTTCCTCTTAAAGACAGAAAACATGTTCCAGTGTCTGCCAAACAGTTGGATAATGAAATGAATTCATAATTTTCCAACCAGAAAGATGGTGATAAAACGACAGCCAGGTCAGCGATTGCCAACTTGACACGTATGTGAAAATATTTTAAGAGGTTAGTAGCCTCAATATACAAATTACATACACATATTTACTATTACTTAAATGTGATATTGAATTTTTAAATGTGACATTGAACTTTTACTGTGACTAGTAAGTATATTTGGTTTTTAAAATATACTAAGTTCATTGTGGCATTGTGGCATGTACTTCTAGTATCAAGCTTGTCCATACTTTCATACATATACTTTCCTCTTCTGCCCTCTCTTAACTCCTTCCTGTCCCCTGTAACTCCTCTTCTTTCCGGCAAGCCTCTTTTTCACACTTCTGTTTATATGTTTTATTTTGTGACCCACTGAACCTGCAAGACTTTACTCAATGTAATTTTTTCCCAGCTCCATCCATTTACCTGCAGATAAAATTCTATGGTGTGTATATGATATATTTTCAGTATCCATTCATCACTAGATGAATACATAGACTGCTTCCATTTCCCAGCTTGTGTAAGTACAGCAGCAGTGAACATGAATATGCAAGTATCTCTGTAGTATGATATAGTGTGTGTGTGCGTGTGTGTGTATGTGTGTATGTGCATGTTTGTGTGTGTGTGCATGTAGGTGTCTATGTGTGTCTTGTGTGTGTATGTGTGTGTGTGTATGTGTGTGTATGTATGCATGTAGGTATCTATGTGTGTCTTGTGTGTGTGTGTGTGTGTGTGTGTGTGTGTGTGTGACTACTTCCACAGAACCGCACTAGTGTTTATTCCCACAGGCAGTGCATAAAAGTTCCTCCTTTCCACCCATGTCAGCATGGTATCATTTGTTTTCCTAATGATTGCTCTTCTGACCGAAATGAGAAAGAATTTTAGAAAAGTTTTAATCCACACTTCCCTGCTGGCTAATGATATTGAAAGTTTACATATTCTCTAGCCATATTCTATTATAGCCATATCTATTCTTTTGAAACCTGAAACCTCTTTGTCCAGTCACATAGTCCATTTTTCTACTGAGTTATTATTTTTTAATATTTAACTTCTTTAGTTAGTTTCATACTCTGACCATTAATCTTCAGTCCAGGACATAGTTTCCAAAGATCCCGCACTGTCTTGTGGCTACTTCTCTAGATTCTGTTGTACAGAAGCATCTTGGTTTTATCAGAGTTTGTTTATTAGTTATTTGTCTTACTTCCAGAGAACATTTTTTACCAGTGGGGTTGGGGCAGGGTCAGATGGACTCACAGCAAAATTCTACCAGAAATTCAAGTACTAACACCAATACTGCTCAAACATTATCTAAAGTAGCAAAGGAATGAAGGTTTCAAAACTCTAATGAAGCCAGCATTACACTAATATCAAAGCCAGATAAAGGCAAAAAGTATAAAAGAAATACAATAACTTTATACCATGATCTTCCTGCTGAATACAGATATAAATCCAGGAATTTCCCAATAAAATGCTCACAAACCTAGGCCAAGATCTCATCAAGAAGATCATTCATCATGATCAACTTGGCTTCAGTCATAATCAAGTTGACTCAAAAACCAATAAATATAATTTGTCACATAGATGAACTAAAAGGCAAAAATCACATGATCATCTCAATAGTAACAGGAAAAGTCTTAGATAAAATTCAATATTCCTTCATGACAAAAGTCATGGAGAAACTAGGAATGGAGGCAAGATCCCTCAATATAATAAAGGCTGCATATGTCAAAGCTATCAACATATTGTACTAAATGGAAAAGAACCCAAAATATTGCCACCAAGATCAGGAAGAAGACAAGGAAGGGTATCCATTCTCTCTACTTGTAGATTATGATGCTTGAGGTCTTAGTTCAACAAGAGAAAAATAAAATGAATGTAAAAATGAATACAAATAGAATAGAATAGGAGGCCCACATACAAATTCATGAAGAGACAGCTGCCACTTTTTGACAAAGGTACTAAAAATACACATGGGAGAGAGGATGGCATCTTTAACAAATGCCACTGGGAATCCTGGATATCAACATATAAGAGAATGAAACTAGATCATAACCTCATTCTTAGTACAAAATTCAACTCCAAATGAATTATGGGTCTCAGCATAAGATCAGATTGTAGTGACAATTTTGTGGTTTCTTATAAAAACACAGAAATATTATTAAAATACACTTTTGTTTTAATCCCAGGTATGAGGATATGAGACTGCTTCGAATTGTTCACAGCAGCTCATTATGATTTGCCTGGTGCTCTAGCAGGGGAGTGATTTTGCCAGCTGCAGGTAGTTTCTCTGATTGTGTGATGTTAGAATTCTGGGGACTTTTCAGGGGGTATATAAATGCTATGGTCCTGAGGGTTGTTGGGTTGTTGGTTGGTTGTTCATTGCTGTTGGTTGAGGTTTGTTAAATGTTGTGCTCAAAGAAGAAACAACAAAAAGAAGAAATTAGATATCCTCATGGCAAAGATCAAACGTGCTTCAAGGAACTTGATGCCCTGAATCAGCAGAAAGTAGTCTAACCAATTGATGCTCCCTTTTCAACTCTTGACTTTATTCAAGGATCTCTTTTCTTTCACCTCTATCCTTTTTTTCTCTCCTATATACTGTTAGAGGGTTGAAAGTGTGGAAGAAAAGGGGTGGAAAAGGGTGGAAAAAAGAAGAACTCATAAAGTAGCAAAAGACCAACTACACCTGATAGTTAAAGGTGCTAAAGGAAAGGTAGGGAAGGTGCTTGGACATAAAGGCACTGGAGAGACTTTCTGAATAAGACTTAGGTAATACAGGAATTAAAACCAACAATCAATGAATGTTATCGTGTATTTAAGAATGCAGTATATGACACACATGTGCCCACTTTGGAAGAAGATGCCAAAATAATCATTTCATACTAAACAGAGTTTCTTGAGCATAGAAAACTTTGTCATTCTTCTCCCTGAAATTGGTGTGTGTATGTTTATTTGCACATATATATGAAGGGGGTTGGTGGGGAAGTAGTTCATTTTTAGAGTGAGTATTTAGTGTACTAAAGGCCTTAGGTTCCACTCCTGAGCATATTAAGAGTAGATAACTAAAGTGAGGCACTCAGAAATACACAAAAGTTCTCAACATCAATTATTTAATATTCAAAATATGAGATCCATGATCATCATCATCTTCTTCTTCTTCTTCTTCTTCTTCTTCTTCTTCTTCTTCTTCTTCTTCTTCTTCTTTTTCTTCTTCCCCTTCTCCTCATCCCCCTCCTCCCCTTTCTCTCTCCTTCTCCTCCTCCTCTTCATCCTCCTTCTTCTTCTCTCTCTCTCCTCCTCCTTCTCCTTCTCCTCCCCCTCCTCATCCTTTTCTCTCTCTCTCTCTCTCTCTCTCTCTCTCTCTCTCTCTCTCTCTCTCTCTCACTGATCTCTCTATGTAACCTATTTGTCCTATGACTCTCTACATAAACCATACTGGACTTGAACCCACAGAAATGTACCTACCTCTGCCTCCCAAGTTCTGGAACCAAAAGCTTGCCACATCCAGTTCACTTTTATATTCCAAGCAATGACCAACAGACAATAATGTTGCTTAGGCAAATCTTTCATAGATAGTTTTGATTCAGCACCTCTTGATTAAAGGTCCCCATAATAGTGTTGTAAGAGGTACATCCCGAATCCCCCAAACCTTTATCCCTGTTACAGACAAAATAAAGGAAAGACCATCTTTTCATGGTCAGGAAAAAGAAGAGGAGAGAACAAGCAATAAGTTAAACCATGTCATTCTTCATTGCATCAGCACATTAAGATGGAGAAATGTATCTTTCATGGAAACCAGTTATTGAGTTGATTTTAGAACTCAGAAAGGAAAATTCTTTTCAGTATATATTGAAGTAGAAAATGTAAAGCCAAGAAACTTTTTAAAGTAACTGAATGCTAATCTGTATTTTCCCATTGTTTCATCTGGTAATTTACAAGATTTCCCTTTAGAAGGCTCCTAACACATTTACAATTATAGATTCTGTTTGAGTGTGTAGTGGATTAGGTAGATGGCTGTAAACAGATCAAATGAGCGAATTAATATAAAAATAATTATCATCGGTTCATTTATCCTTACAACGGAAAGTAGGTATCCATTCTTTAAATTAGACACGCCAAATAATATTATCCAGCATTCATAAGTCACATTTTATAACTCATATGTTCCTATTTGTTCTTTTAAAAACTTCAAGAAATATTTTTATTTCCATTTTACAGACAAATCAGAAAAAAAAGATTAAGAATGTTTCTAAAACTAGAGTTAATTGGTCATGATTGTAATTCCAGGACTTGAGAGGCAGAGATAGGAGGAGAGCCTTGAGTTTTAGGCCAGTCTGGTCTAAATGGGGAGTTCTGGG
This sequence comes from Tokudaia tokunoshimensis, assembly GCA_036184795.1. Taxonomy (NCBI): domain Eukaryota; kingdom Metazoa; phylum Chordata; class Mammalia; order Rodentia; family Muridae; genus Tokudaia; species Tokudaia tokunoshimensis. The sequence goes on from BTHU01000014.1 coordinate 16,281,497, forward strand.
AAAGCTAGGACTACATAATGACACTACATTTCAAAGAACTAGAGATAGAGAAGAGGGAGGAGAGGAAGAGAGAGGTGGGAGAGTGAGGTTTGTCCAAGACTTTTGGCTCATAAACTACAAAGATGACATTGAAGCCAGCAGCCAGGCTCCAACATCCACCTCGAGCCTCTAACCTGTACCATTTAGTGAACTCAATGTTCAGGGTTTGCTTCTCTATATGAAGCTGCCTGGTGTTTTCACTGTACTCCATGTTTCTGGGATAATCTGGTCAGTCTCAAAGATAATGCCTTATCTCTTTGCAGAAAGTTTTCATTAATTTTCTTCATGATAAATTTTCTATGTTCCTTCCTTTGAAAGAGACAATATGGTTGGTTCCCAATCTCCAAAACATTTGCTAAATCACTTGGCAATGTTCCTAAGCTTATGAAAAGTGTTTCATTTTTAAATCATTCATACTAAAAGTATGCAGAACCTAGATTTAGATCTCTCTCTCTCTCTCTCTCTCTCTCTCTCTCTCTCTCTCTCTCTCTCTCTCTCTCTCTCTCTCTCTCTCTCGGCTGTGTCTGTGTGTTCTCGTGAGTACACATGTGTGCACACCTGCAACTGAGTGGAAAAAGAGAGACAGGGAAACAGAAAGGGAATTATTTAGTGGTAAAGGGGACCAGTTGGAAGGAGAAAAGCAAGCTATAGATAGTGATGGGGGAGCAAATATGAGCAAAGCACAATGGCATACACATATGAAAATGCCACAGTTATGTTGTAAATGCTGACTAAAAATATTGACTAAAGAAACCTTAAAATGTCTGAGAAATGACTCAAAGGAATATTGCAAATGAAGAAACAATTTTATTTATTTATTTATTTATTTACTTATTTACTTATTTTTGGTATTTTTGAGACAGGGTTTCTCTGTGTAGCCCTGGCTGTCCTGGAACTCACTCTGTAGACCAGGCTGGCCTCGAACTCAGAAATCCACCTGCCTTGGCCTCCCAAGTGCTGGGATTAAAGGCATGCACCACCACTGCCCAGTGTACAATTTTTTAAAAGCTACCAAAGCAAGGTGGGGAAATCCAGTGGGGGTTGTGGGAGTGGGTTGGGTGGAGGAGCATATTCTTGGAGGCAGGGGGTGGGAGGATGGGTTGGGGGTTTTTGGGAAGGGGGGAAACCAGGAAGGGGTATAACATTTGAAATGTAAATGAAGAATATATTCAATAAAAAATGCAAGTGAAATTTGAACCTTGAACCTTATTTGTCTCCTAGTACTACACTCAGTGTCTGGGAGAAGAAATTAGCTACTTCCCTGTAATAATCCACCCCTGGTAGGGGGGAGGCAAATGAAAATGCAATCTTTAGGTTAGGGAAAGACTGATACCCAAACCCATTAAGAGGGAGGAAGGGTGCTGGGGAGCAGACAAACAAACATGGCTGAGTTCGAAGTTAGCTTGTAGTGAGCTCTGTCCTAAAAGACAGACAAGCATTTGGGATGGGCAACCTGGAATGGAAAGGATTCACTCCATCTTACAGCTTGTAATTCAGGGCTGGAACAGGGGGGCAGGAGCTGATGGGGAGGTCATTGAGGAGAGGAACACTGCTTACTGGCTTGCTCAGCTTGCTTTCTTATAACCAGAAACACCAGCCCAAGGGTGGCACCACCCACAACTAGGTGGCCCCTCCCACATCAATCACCAGTGAAGAAAAACCTCCACGAGCTTGTCCACAAGCCAGTCTGCTCAGGATATATTATCATATGAAGTTCCCTCTCCTCAAACAACTCTGACTTGGGTCCTGTTGACATAAAACTAGCCATCAGGGGAGGGGACATTTCTGAATTGAAGCACTGGTGTTATACATGTTTCTTTTTCTGTGGTATTTAAGTTATTTGTGTTTTCATGACACTTGAGCTCCAGTTTGTGTCCCTTCTGCTCAGTGACTATCCTGGTGAACTTTCAATGAAGATCATAACGTAAATCATCCTTTCTCTTGAAACCTTCACTGATCCTCCTTACCACACCAGCCCTTTAGCATCATAAAACTTCAGACTTCTTCACATGCTTGATGCTTTCCTTCCTGAAAGGGAAAGTAAGCTCTAGAACGAGGTGACCGTTTCTCTTTCAGCACTGTGATCTCCATGCTTAACTCAGTGGATAGCGTATTCAGGCACTCTATACTAGCTATCTATCTCTTGAATAAACTGATTAGTAAATGTACACTGGCCTGGAATAATTTGTGCTTATTCCATGCTATAAAAGAAAGCAAAACTGCAAATTATCATTTTGGAGTCACTATGGGGGAACTGTGCAGACGATAAACTGAAAAACATCATTAATGACTTTGTTCTTGAACTAGAACAATGTAAGGGGTTTTCAATCACAGTTTCTTTTATGCTTCTAGAGCTTTCCACTCATCCGCTCATTTATGTTGTGTTTCTTCATGGACGTTTTGATAGTTCTGCCTCTTTTCTCTTTCTGCTCTTTACTGAATCCTCTCTTTCCTCTTCCCTAGTGCTATCCAGTCAGTTAGTACAGTTAGTAAGCCCCTTGAAGTCTACCTTTCTCCCATGCAGCTCACCATATGTAGATCTCTTCTACCCAATACTCAGAGACCCTTCCACCTGTACTGCTGGAAGCCTTGAATTTCCTTGATGCAGGAGTCCGAACTCCCTGAGCTGCAGCGACTCTGAAGAAGCAACTCTTCTTGCCATTGATGATTTTAGCTTTTGCTATTTAATTGAAAAAAAAAATGTGCCGTATGTTCTGATCACAACAACTTCCTTACTGCAGCTCCTCCAAATCTCCCCATCCACCCCACTCCAAGCCCCTTCTTTCTTTCTTTCTTTCTTTCTTTCTTTCTTTCTTTCTTTCTTTCTTTCTTTCTTTCTTTCTTTCTTCCTTCCTTCCTTCCTTCCTTCCTTCCTTCCTTCCCATCTGTCTGTCTGTCTCTGTCTGTCTGTCTGTCTTTCTTTCTGTCTTTAGAAAGCACATCTGTTTTAAAAACATATCAAACCAAACAAATCATGTTTTAAAATATCACAAGATTTCTTAATCACAACCAAATTATGTCTCTACTATCTTCTTTATTGGCTTCTGTAGTTTTGGTTTTTCTTTCCCTCTTGTGTACCCTCATTCTGTATTTATGTTACTGAAACCTCAATATAGATAAAATACACTAAAACTGTCTCATTTAAACGTCTTTATTTTTTAGATTTGTATGGCTTTTATTCCAACTTTGAAATCCCCATAATTCATTATTGATTGATTTTTATTGGAGAGCTTGCATGACACACTGGCAATAATGACAGCTTCTTAACGTCCTACATCTGCTATAGACTTACTACTAAATAATTATGTGAGCTTGTAAAGTTCACCTCATATAAAGGGTGAGATTTATCAAAAATAAATAAATAAAATATTAAAGAAGTGTTAGGACATTGTCTATCACTTGAGAGATGTTCATTAATTATCAGCTATTATTTATATTAATGCTGACTTCAAAGCTGCTTTTCTGGGCTGTTGGATAGCTTAGTGGTAGAGCACTTGCCTTGTATACAGAAGGTCCAGAGTTTAAGCTCCATGAGCCATTTACCCAATACTCTAATTTTCTTTAATATTCTTTATTGGTTTCTGGATATCCTGCAGTCTCTAGTTGGGTGTCTTGTATATAGAAAGCAGTTAGTGCATAGTTGTTGGATGAATTTATGCATTACCAAAGCTGAATTCCAAACTACAAATTATAGGAAGAGACGGAAATTACATTTGGACAAGACTGTCCTATATCTGGTGGTGATCAGACATGAGAACGTTAATAATTATTGCAGCCGTCATTCCTAATACATTAGCCATAAGGTCATTATCTCAACTAGCTCCTGGACCAGTTTTTTTTTAGACACTTGTGATGCAAATTTACATCCAATAGAAGAGAAGAGTGACCCATTAACCAATCCACTTAACACTACTTCTCAACATCCATCAGCACTGCCCAGAAATATTTCACAAAACATGGTGCTACTGAAGACTCCATAACATTCCAAAGAATGCTTAGATCAGTAGTCACAGGTTAGATGAATCATTCTGAGAAAACACTGTGCAGCCAGAGATGAGGAAAAAAAATGATACTGTTTCCACTGGTCATTCAGCAATTAGAAGCTGAGAGCACATGTACATCACAGAAAAAAAGATCTAATCCCATTTGATGTGTATAACATGAAAATACAACACAATATTGAAACCTAAAGAAAGCCCGTATGAAGTCAGTAGGTTCCCATCTCCCCCCCCTGCTCCCCCCCCACACACACTGCTGTCTGGATCCTACGAATTTGCTGTAAAATTTGTATATTCACTTAGTTGAAAATATTTTAAGATTTCATTTAAGCCTTCCTTGAATCATGTGTTACATGGAAATGTGCTCATTGCAAATCATTTGAGAATTGCCCAGTTATCTTTTTGTTGTTAATTTCAAGACTAATTCTAATGTCCATTTTTAAGTACTCTAAAGTCATAATAAATTCTGATCACTCTTCCCACCTAGAATTTGTTTTGATGAATATTTCATATGCATTTCTGCATTTATCAGATGTATTCTGTAAATATCAATTAGATCACTTTGAGTTTTGTGCTCCTAAGGTAATGATGTCAGTGAACTCTTAGAAAGACTCATGGATGTGTTTGTATATTTCCCTGATCTCTAAATGTATTGGCTAATAACAAAAGCACAAGGTAATTTGGTTTTGTTGGGAGCAATTTGCTGAATCCTGAATAGTGATGATTTCCCTTGATAATGGTAATTAAGGCAAAACTATCTATCAAATGACTGTTGATAAATACAGCTATTTTATTCTAATCTTAACTACTAATATTAACTCTCATCTTAGATTACACCTCATACAATGTGTGTGTGTGTGTGTGTGTGTGAGTGTGTGTGTGTGTGTGTGTGTATCCCTTTTACAACTTCTTTCATTGTATCCCATATGTTCTGATAGCTCTGATTTCATTTTAATTTGATTTAGGAATTGTTTCATTTATTTCCTGATTTCTTTAATGACCAATACATAATTTTTCCCAGTTTTTCTCTGCTGTGATAAAATAACTTGTACTTGTTACTTGCCGAAATGTAACTTGAAGGACAAAGGGTTTATTTCCGCTTATAGCATATAGTCTTATAGTTTATATGAGGACAGAACAGAAACTCAAAATAAGAATCTGGATGCAGGCACTGAGGCAGAGGCTATGGAGGAATTGTGCTTCTCAACTTGCTCTCTGTGGCTTAGTCAGTTTGTTTGCTTATACAACACAGGACTACCTGCCCAGTGGCTACATCATCCACAGTGGACTGCCACCCCTACATCAATCATTAATCTAGAAAATGCCCCACAGACTTACATATAGGTCAATCTAATGGAAACATTTTCTCAATGGAGGTCCTCCTACATACAAACTGAGCTTCTGTCAAGGTGACAGCAAAATTACCCAGCACATTCTATGGTATATGTTCAGTCTCCATGAACCTGGGCATGTTCTACAGTTTCTCTTCGGGTTGATTTCTGGTTTTTTATCATTGAGATAAAAAAAATACAATATTGTTTAATTTCCCTGTGTTTGTTGAACCTTGCTTTGTGTTCTATCATATGAACTCTTTTAGAAACAGTTCTAAGAGTTCCTGAGAATGGGCAATCTTCAGTGCTTAGACAGAATGAGAATTATCTATAGATACATATTAGCTGAATATGATCTACTGTGCCTCTGAGCGCCAATGTTTCTCTGTGTTGTTGTTGTTGAACTGAACTATCTATACGTGAGAACTGAATACTTAAGACATGTGCTACCAACATATTGGAGTTAATCTGTCTTTATGTCTGGTACTTATGGTTATGTGAAATTGGATAATCCATGCCGCATGTATCTATATTTAGAATTGTTGGTTAATCATTCTTTTAATGAATATGTTTCTGACTAATCTCGGTTGAGATATATCTTGTCAGATATTCAAACTACAATCTCTATGTGCTTTCTGGTTCTATTTGTTTAGAATGCCCATTTTCAACCTTTCACACTGATGGTGTATTTTTCTTTGATTGTTAGGTATATTTCTTAGAGGCAACAAATAGATTAATCTATTTTTTTAAGTGTAATCTACTAGGCCATGTCTTTTGATCGAGAGAATTGAGAATATGTCATTCAATGTTATGAATGAAAGGTGTATTGTTTCCAATCATTGTGTTGATTTTGTAGAGTTCAGTGTTTTGCTGTTCCTCATTTTTTAAAATACCGTTCTAGCATTGTATGAGCATGAGATGGCCTTTGGAACTAAAGTCTTGGGGAGCTCCCCACTTTAAAGAATTTTAACTTTAGAAAACTCTTAAGCTCATGTTGTTCTTGTGACTAGGAACTAAGAAAGAACATGTATTTAAGAACAGTAAGGAGACCGACATAAATACCTTTCCCCCCAAGCAGAAAAAAGCTCCAATGAAATCTTTCCTGTGGTTTTTGGTTAAGGAAAGTGAATGTACCCGTGCTGAAGGGGTAAAACCCACCATTTTTGGGCTTTCCCAAGGCTCCTCAGTAGCACCACGGATTTGTTCATTTCCCTCCACAGAGAGAAGCATCTTTCAAATATTTTCTGTGGTTCTTGACTCTCGATTATGCATTCCTTTAGTCTGTGTCTATCAGGGAAAGTTTATCTTTTTCCTTCAACTATTGAAGAGTGTCTGCAGAAAACTCAGTTGTAATTCTGATGGGTTTACCTTTATGTGCGGCTTTGTGGTTCTATCTTACAGCTTTCTGCATTTTTCTTTGCTCTCCATGTCTAGAATGTTAACTGACTGTAATACAGTATGGAAAGGCTCTTTTCTGGCCTTTGCTTGATGTTCTCAATATGTCTCCTATTGTTAGACAGCCATTTCTTTCCCTAGACCTAGGAATGATAAATGCAGCCAAGTATTCCTTCCATGCCCACATGAGGGTGGAAGACAATTCCCCAGTGGCTTTCACTAATATTGGCTGGAGACACACACTGTCCTGGGCACCCGTTCATCACTGTTCCTGCCTGCTCCCCTACAGAAATCTCACCTGCTTTAGTAAATTCTGTTTCAGCTATTGCCTCATAAAGGAATAGATCACATGACTTATGATCCTACCTGTTTTCTTTTGCCATTCCATAATCTTCTAATGGGCCTTACTTGGAAGTTCCCATCACAGTTCATGTCTTATCATTCCTGAGTTCCTGTTAGCTAGTCCATAAGGAATGCTCCCGGGGAAATGGCTCTTCCACTCACAAGGAGGAAAGATGTTGCCTCTTTAAGAAATTGGCAACATGCCTCCAAATTGATTTGCTTTTTCTTCATCTTAGGGTCTTTAAGAAACATACAAAAAACTAGCCAAAGTTACAAAGTTATCCTGGCTCATTCTTAAAATGACCTGAGGAAACCTTTACTGATAATTATGCAAAATTCTTGTCTGGAAATGTTTACCCCAGCCATCTCTTCTTTTGGAAATGTGATTCTTCTGGGACTCAACAAGTTCAAGCCTACGGCTGCCTCTTAGTGATGTCGTCCCTGTGTGAATATGTAGACGTTTCTTCAGCAATGGCCCTGTTTTCTCTGTCTGAGGGAAAGATCACTTTACAAATTGAGTACTCATGCTCCTGAAAGCACCAAGCCTTTCTGCATTCCTTCATCTCAAGCCTGTACTGACTGGCTTCTCTCACCTGTAGGTGAACCCCTGAATGCCTTCACATTGCCTTTTCCCATCATGCTATGCTTTTTTTTTACATATGTATATTTTTGTTGATGCAGAATGTATCAGGTAACAGAAGCACAGGTAATGGCGTGTTAGTGGGAATTTCATATAAATAAAGGGTTGAATTGTATCTAATGTTTGCTGCAACTGACACCGACAGTTCTTAAAATTCTTGCAGTTCATTTTTTGTTGTTTGATTTGTTGTCTCATCATGACATGGGGTCTCTTTAAGTCCTCTTCCTCGGAGAGCTCTCATATGCCTCTTCTTTTTTCCTTTAAATAGCTATTCTAGCTATCATCTCCTGTTGAACCAGAACTCAACAATGCGATGATAGGTATAAAAAGGGAAAGTGTCCTTCACTCTTAAGACTATATCTTTTCGTGAATTGGTGGTATTCCTAGATTAGGTGCATTGTAAATGTCTCTTATCTTGCTTTTGCTCTTTCAGATGGAGTGGCCTAGATGACGTGGTATAGATGAAATGACATAAATAGAGTGGCATAGATCAAATGTCATAGATCGAATAGCATAGATGGCCTTCCATTTCAGGAACAAATCATAGCATACAGAGTTGATGAAACCTTTTCTATGGACTTTGGTTAGGGAAAACCTCTGGGTCCATTCCAAAAGGATATCTGACTTTCTAGAGATAAAAACCATTAAAAGGTGGGGCCTTTAAGACTTCAGTCCCAAAGAAACTCTCACTCTCACCCTAATCTGCACAGCTCCCAGGGAAATTACGAACACTGGTGATGTGTTTGTTTCAGCAGCTACTGCCTCAGGTGGGTGTATTTCACCAACACTTTGAATTCACCTAGTTCTCTAGTTTTGAAGGGAGGTGCTATTTGCCTGGCGGCTGAAGTTCTCTGAAGGTTTTTGCTCTAAGGTGGGGAGTGATAACTTCTATGCACTTTACACATTGGGATTGAAAACTGCTGTCCCTCAGGCAGGAAAAATGCTAAGCTAGTAAGTTATGTTCCTCTTTGGAGTCAGTTGATCCCATTCTTATCAGCATTCTCCAAATGAGCTCAAAATTCGTGTATTTTCCAATGTCTAAAATACTCCACTAAAAATTCTTGTAAGAAGAAGCCAAAGGTAGGAGGGCATTCTGCCCATAAAGCCAGCAATTATGAAGATGAGACAGGATGATTGATTTAAGATCAATGCCTCTCTGGTCTACACAATAAGTTTCAGCCTAGCCCAGGTTTTATAGTAAGACCTTGACTCAAGAAATAAATCCTTTATGAGATTGAATAAACTTGTCACTAAAAACAATAAAATGGTCATTATTCAACCTCTGTGAATGTATTTTCTTTTTAAGCACACGCACACAATCTAAAAAATATTACCTGCTTATGGAATTATGAAGAACTGACTTGTGAGGGAGGGGGGACCTTGACAAGTACTACAGCTCTAACATGTATTACTGGAAAGACAGACAGCATTGGAGGAAAAGGCCTATGAAATCTTACTCTTCTCGGTGAAGAATTTGGAGTGGAGGCTGGACAGATGACTCAGCAACTGAGAGTGCTTGTTGCTCTTGTGAGGATATAGGCTTGATTCCCAGCACCCACATGACAATGCACAATCATCTGTAATCCCAGTTTTAGGGAATCTGAAGCTCTTTTCTAAACTCTATGGGCATCAGATATGCACAATGGTCCAAGGATCTATATGTAAGCAAAACACTCATAACAAAATAAAACAAAGTATATATTTAAAAAAGAGTTCAAGAGTGAACACAAATTGTAACAGAGTTGAGGTCATAGAAACATCTAGTAAAATATAATAGGTACCAATTGGATTTTTTTTTACCATATATAGGTTTTCAAAGGCTCATTAGATTTCTTTTGTTTATCACTTTGAAGGAATTTGGTGGTATTTGAACATGTTCACCTGTTCCTTTTAATCTCTTTGCAGAATTTTCTGTCAAACAGATATAAAGCAGCCTTAGTAAATGCCCAGAGACCTAGTCTAATGCCAAAGTTTTCCCATTTGAAATAAAAACATGGAAAAACCAGACTAATGTTGGCAGTTATTTGCCGAGGAGAATACCAAATGGGCTCCAAGAGTGAGTGCGGTTCAATGGCAGCTTCATTTTGCAGCCACAGCACAGAGTCAAGTCAGCGTGTTTATTGGAAACCACTGTAGATCAAAAAAATAAGAAACAGACACAGGAATGGGCATGCTGGGAAGTTAGAACATCTTCAGCTCTGGGGGAAATGGGGAGCAGGCTGACAGCTGAGATGGACACAACAGGAGACTTCTGGAAGGTTCTCTACAATTGGTAAGAGCAGGAATTTGTCACAAGGGATAGATATCCTCTCATTCTTGAAAATTTTAAGTAAAAAAATGGACACACTGCCATGATGGAGAAATTAATTCTCTTCTAAAATGGTTATTTTTGTTGTCCCACCACGATTAAGATAGATGGCTTGTGTGGCCTTGAAGATTGTGGGGGTTTTTTTCCCCATCAACAACCCAAATAACTAATTCTGTAGCAGACACAAGCTGGGGACCACTAATGCAACTCAGTCTGATACTAGAGATAGTATCAAATTCCACAAGTTGACAACTGAGTCTCTCCCTGTGTTCATCTACCCACCTAAAGTTCCCTACACCCAGTCCTTTTTGTTTGCCTTTCAATGGGGTCTCCATTACCCAATACCAATAGTAGGCTTGATATAAAACCCTAGCCAGGCCTATCAGCCTCAGCATTCTGCATGGCGTTTCTGTGCAGCATCCTCCCTCCAGGTTATGGGGAAGACTTGCTTTAAACAGAGAGGGTCTCACTTAGAAGAGAGTGGGTCTGGGTGTTTCTCTATGGTCAGCTCCAAGAAAGAGAGGTCACACAGATTAGAACTTCTCTGAACCACTTTGGTTCTTAGAAATTCTACCTCCTATGGATTATTTTCGGGGAAAAAATTATAAGTTATAAAGGAACATGAATAAAAATTTAAATTCTCTGTGTGTGTGTTTTGTGTGTGTGTGTGTGTGTGTGTGTGAAAGAGAGAGAGAGAGAGAGGAGATTCACAACTATAATCCATGCTTTAAGTGTAGTTTTGTATAAAGGCCACACCTTCTTCATGATTGTTTTATCATTGAACTCTAATATCATTTTAAAATGTTTCATTTATTTTTATTCTATGTGCATATATGTTTTGTCTGCATCCATGTATGTCTGGTATCACCACAGGTATGGCCACTACCCAAAAGGTCCAGAAGTCATTGGATGTACCAGAACTGGAATTAGAAATGCGAGCCAGCTTGTGGGTGCTGGGAATCAGCACAGTGCTGTTCACTGCTGAGCCATCTCTCCAGTCCCTAGACCTCCAGTCCCTAGACCTCCGTTCTCGAGTCCAAGCTCTCATACTCCTGCCTTGGGGTTAAAATGTTTGAATCGTAGTTTAGTCTGCACTGGGGTTAAAATGTTTGAATCGTAGTTTAGTCTGCACCGTGATAGGGGAACACAGCCCAGGAGACCCTGAGGCCAAAGAACCTCACAAGGCTGAAGAGAATCCGTGGTGCACAAAAGGCATCTGAGAGGGCTAGAGAGGGGGCTCAGCGGTTGAGAGCACTGACTGCTCTTCAGAAGGTCCTGAGTTCATATCCCAGCAACCACATGGTGGCTCACAACCATCCGTAATGAAATCTGATGCCCTCTTCTGGTGTGTCTGAGGACAGCTACAGTGTACTTAGATATAACAATAAATAAATCTTTGGGCCGGATCGAGCAGGACCGGAGCGAGCAGAGGTCCTGAATTCAATTCCCAGCAACCACGTGATGACTCATAACCATCTGTACGGCTACAGTGTACTCATATACATAAAAATAAATAAATCTTTTTAAAAAGTTTAAAAAAAAAAGAGGCATCTGAGAAAGGGCTCTCCAGTTCTCTCCAAGATTGCAAATTCGTTTATGACACGCCCCCCCCCATGCCCTTGTCAACTAAGAAAGGATCCTTGTTCGTGACGAAGATTAGCGATAAACAACATGTGACTAAGCATTGGAGAAGGAGGGCCTCTCACACTACAACCAAATAAATAAATTACTCCAGATAGAAATGTCCTCACTTGCGGGGAGTGTCACAATAGTGTGACGGTCTAAACAATGTTTTCACGTATGCAGTTGTTGGATTATTGGTAGTACATTTAATTATAAATACCAATTCTTTAACACTGACAGCGGGCAGGATCTCCATCTTTTACAGAGGAGAGTTATTTAATGGAATGAAGTATTTTTAAAATGTAAACACTTCTCTGTCTTTTCATAGCTAAGTAATACAGAACACCTATGGGGGATATTTAACATTATGAAATATCATTAGGTGCAATATAGGAATAAATTTTGTTTTCAACTATTTACATTGTGCTACTTACACAAACATGAGGGAGAAGAAAAATGACTTAATTACTTCAGTGTCTGTTTATTCATAAGCATGACAGCTCTCTTCAGTTGATTGCCTGAATTGACGTCAGTTGTGTATTATAAATGCTGTAAGATAAACTTCATAAGCCAGAGTCTGTTTCAGAAAATGTTTTAGAAAGTGTAAACATTACAACATTTGTGGAAAGCTGCATGCTTGAAGTCCTGTTTTGTTCAAGGGCACAGCTAAGTTATCAAACAAGATTAAAGTTCCAAGTAGAGAGGGAGTACACACACAATAATAGTCCCGGCAACCTGAAAGGTCAAATAATGTGCAAATTCTAAAGTAGTCTGTAAAAGTCCAGCTACATAAATCACGTTTGAGATGAATACAAAATTAGAATGGACCACTGAAATGTATTGGCCAAATTGATTTTACTGGGGTCAGTTTAATATAGTTAATTTTACTAACAGTTATTTGTACAGTAACCATTTCATTTCCGTGGTTCCACTTGGTAAGATTTCAGTTACCAATAGGCAACACCGTGACACCAAATTATTAAATGGAAAACACCAGAAGTAATGCATGTATTTTGAAAAGGATGCTATGCGGAGAGGCAGGATAGATTCTCCCACAATCCCATTCCACACGACTCACAATGACAGTCACCTCTTTCCCGTGTGTCCATGTGGTATAATTTACCCCTACTAGCCACTGAGCCATTTAGACTGTCTGTATTATATCTAAGTAGCCATTTTGTAGGTACTGAACACTGAACAACAACAGTTCCATCATACATCTCAGTCAGCCTATCAGAGACACTGTGTTATCTCACAGCATCCCAAGAAGGGCAAGGGCATTAGAAAAGGATGGATATATATATATATGTTCTCATATATATATATATATGTTCTCATATATATATATATGTTCTCATATATATATATATATATGTTCTCATATATATATATATATGTTCTCATATATATATATATATATATATATGTTCTCATATATATATATATATGTTCTCATATATATATATATATATATGAGAACAGGTTCCACTGTGTAGTCCAGAGCCCAGGTTAATCTTGAGCCTTGAATCCCCCTACCTTCAGCGCTTTGGCATGCCAACATACCTAGATAACATTATTCTATTTTATTACCAGCTGTTATTTTTGAATTCCCCATAGTTTTCAATTGGTTACTTAAATTTTGCCATAGGTAATCATATACAGGGAAAATACAGTAAGTTTAGATTTATTTACTTCCTGTAAAATCAAACATGCCCAGGGAATCTTGAGATGACAGTAGAGTTATTTTTAACTATTCAACCAGTTCTTATATTATTTTTACTTTATTTTACAGTCCCACCAGTTCAAATAATTATGTTGAGCCTGTGGTTTAAGGAGGAATAATTCATAACCCCAAAATAAAAGCAATATTATCTGAAACACAATGAATAGTGATTGGTCTGCGGGCTCTGCCTTTTGTCCCAACATTGGAATAGACCCATCACTTCTGAATGTGTCTGTATTAGAAGATACAGTGGTGCTTCTCAGCCTGTGGGCTATGACCCCATTGGCATTGCCTAAGCCTATCTGAAAACACAGACATTTACATTGTTTCAGTTCCTTCTACCACCACGTCTGCCTGTATGCCACTATGTTTCTCACCAGGACAACAATGTACTAAACCCCCTGAAACTGTAAGCTAGTCCCAATTAAATGTTTTCCTTTATAATAGTTACCATGATCATGATGTCTCTTCTCAGCCGTAAAACCCCAACTTAGACACTAGCTACAAAAGAAACATTTGAAAGTTAAAAAAAAAATTTTTAAAAAAATGCTATTTTTGTGGATTAAAAAAAAATCTAAAAACTACTTAGTTGTAGTAACAATATTTAGCTATGAAACCATCAGGCTTATATATTTTTTTTGTTCAAAGGGAAATATACACACAAATTTTGGAAACAAGGGTGTGCATGATGGTTCACTAGGTAGAGAGGGAATTCCGTCGCACAAGCCTGGAGACCTGAGTTCTATTCTTGCAACCTATATTAAGGTGGGGAGAAAGAACTAACTCCACAAAGTTGTCCTCAGACCTCCACACACACCATAACACATACAAAGTTATTATTACATATTGAAAACATTGTGGAATAAGCATTTGCAACACAGACAGTAAGGGAATAATACCTAAATATTTAAATTTCAGACATATAAGTGGGACACTGTTGAAATGCCTCTTGAAAGAGAAACAGTCTCTGAAAATGAATAAGAAGCTCATAAAATAGAATTCAAATACTCAGTAAATACATAAAAGCATTCAATCTCCCACCTAATCAAAGTTAATTTTGTTTCCGTCTGAGCTGGTAATTTCATTTTCTTTGTTTAGTATATAATCATGAACCCTAAATATAAAGAAAAAAGTCTCATAAACAGTTCAATTTTCTATCAAGTGTCCTTCATGATAAAATGAAATGAATGAGATTAAGAAGCAGGCAGATGCAATACATTGCCCCTGGAATGTTCTATGCGTTGTGATACTGTCCTTACATACAGAACAGGAGCATCCTCACCATGTTTGGTGACATGGCTATGATTCTCACTGGTACTAGAATCACCTGCATTCCCATTAGACCTCAACAACCTTTGGGGAACAGCAACGTAAATATCTTCTGACCTGAGTTAAAATGTCTTGCACTGAACTTCATCTCGGTTCAGTGATCTCCTCAGTCCTGTCATTTGGCAGGAACATACACCTTTAGTGTGTAACTGAATGCTCCCATTTTGAATTTATTTTCTCTAATCATTGATTCTCAGCTGTTCACAATTATGCACACACCATAATATATTCCAGCTTACCTCTACTGCCCCATTATTGTTTTCTATAACATCATGTTTCTTTTATTCCTTTATTCTTTTCCTCATCAGCTGGCCAAAAGGGTGTTCTCTAGTGGTTTACCTACTCTCTTCTTTTAGAAGTGAGATATACCATTTTTCCTTAAGGCACAAACATTTGCTGATAGGCACATGCTTAGTCTCACCCTTAAGTTTTAAAATTTATGATCTTTTCCAAGAAAACTTTTCCATCCCTATTTTGAACAAGGCCTTTTCACACTTGAAATTGTGTTCTGAATTCCGCCTCAGTTATCTATGTTAACTTGGTGCTAACTTTCATGTGTTGCCACAGATCATGCTTATTATTACTACTACTACTACTACTACTAATTATTCTATTTATTTTTACTTACCAACAAATGTCTGATTTGTTTAATTCTCCTTCCCACCTACATGGGGTGTTTCTCACCCTGTGTTCTTGTAACCTATGGATTTATTCTTCATTCTTGTTGCAGATATTTCAATAAGATTTTCTGCATTAAACTTTCAGTCTTTACGAAATCATTTAGACTTGCTAAGAAGGACCACCATGAATTATTAGTCTTAACAGGAAACTTTGTAACGAAATAGAAGCCAGTTACCGCCAATCATTCCTTGGAAAGTTGAAGTATTGATTCTACGATTGATCCTATAGATAAGACACTCACGCATAAATTACTTTTGCATTATTGTGGCAGAATGCCTGACGGAAACTATCTGTGGTAGGAAAGATTTATTTCAGAGGGCTTCAAAGTGTTCTGTGGCAAGGGGGGGAACAATGCAGTGAGTATTCCTGGTGGTGGAGAGAAAAAGAGAAAGAAGAGTGTGGGGCATTCCCAGGGATGCTCACTCTCTGATCTGCTTCCTCTAACAGACTCCTCCTACTTATCGGAGTATGACATCATCGTGTTACTAATCCTCCAAGGGATCCACATATTGCTTAGGTCAGAGTGTCTGTGACCTTTTATCATCTAGAAACTCAGTTACGGACATACTTAGAGGATATCTTACAATCCTCTTAAATGTTCCCAATCCAGTCACATTGACCATCAAAATTAACCACCACAACTCTACGGGACTAGTTGACACCTAAACATAATCATGAAAAGCCACTCCTGGTTCCACAAAAGGTCTGCTCCTGTCTTACAATGCAAAATGCATTTCATCCATTCCCGCGGATCTTCACAGTCTTAATGGTTTCAACATTGCTCAAATGTCTCAGTCCTCACTAAGAATCAAAGCAAATCGTTAGCTATAAGCCCCTGTGAAGTCCAATACAAAATTATACACTTTCAACGAACAATGGGGTGAAGTGAATATTGCAAATGAGAAGAACAGGGGTACAGCAAGAACAGATCTTTTAGGTGAGATCAAAACACAGCGGGGGAAATGGCCAAGCCTGTAGTTAATGCCCAGCATTGAGAGTGTTCTGTGTAAGCACAGAGCCCTTGCTTCTGGGAAGAGGGAAACATGGTGAACCCGTGATGTTTCACTTTCTTATGACAAAACTGTGCTCACAACACACGGTTATTCTCACTGAAGCAGGACTGTTGAAGTATAAGCACTTTCATTTTGTGCTTCGGAGTTTTCAATCTGCCACCACTGCCCGGCAAGAATGACATTTTTCAATTTTTATGTTATGTTAGCAAATACTCCCAACAGTGTGTTCCTAAGACAACTCCTGTGTGTGTGTGTGTGTGTGTGTGTGTGTGTGTGGTTTTACTATTGAAAATGTGAGTTCCTAGGCATTCTGATTCTCTCAGTCCATATTGGAACCTGGGAATCTGAATTTTAATGAAAGTCCCCTCACATAACTCCTCTCTACCTGATAGATTTTGAGAATCATCCATGCAGCGGCTACATATAGGAACATGGCTGCCAACACATCACAGAAATTTGTCTTCCCCTGGATTCCCCAGGGCTCAGCTCATCTACATAAACACAGCTTATCGTAATAGTGAACATGGTCTTTCCAACTACAAAAGCAAAGGCAAGTAAAATGCTTAAGAATTAAAATTTCTAAACAGGATCTACAGCTCTGGATTAGAAGAATACCAAGAAATACGGATAGCTTTTTTTTTCTATTTATATTTACATAAAGTTAGCTATAATATACATGAATTTAAAAAGTTTCAGAATCAATAAAGGATTTTGATATATCTGATAGAAATTTCTCACAATTTATTCATGGATTAGACAAGAAATATACAAAACTGAAATTCAAGCAATTTGAGTGCTAAAGTGTCACTAATAAAAGTAGTACATAAAAAGTCTTCCAAGCTATATATAATTAAGTTATTACTAATAAAAAATTAACATAGGTGATTTGAACATTCAATCCCCCAAATCTATATTTGTTAAATAAACCAGCTTTTAAGCTTTTGTGTTGTTAAGATAGGCAGTGTGTTCACTTTCAATCTTCAGTCTTGCTTTTTTAAATTCTTCATTGTGATGTTACTATTTTATTAGTTCTATTCATACAGAAAAATATTTAACTTCATGTTTGAGAGTTGAGAAACATTTGTGTTCCTCTACTCCTGCGTGTTTAGAATAGCTTTCACATTTCTATCCCTAACTTATTATAAAAATCATCTGAATTCAAAAAACCTTTTGCTATTTCATGCATTTCATGCATACTGGATGTATTGAGAGCATCTTAAAGCCAAGTCTTTGAAGTAGCAGTTCGATGTCCACATTCAGTTCAGGATGGCTTGACTGTGACTGGCCCATCAGAGCTGTGAGTCATAGATGAGTACCCACGTGTACACACACTGCTGGACCTCCCCAGTCAAAGCCATGCGTGAGAAAGAAATCCCCGATGCATATTGGTAGCCTGCAGTTCATGTTCCAGAAATAAAAATCACTACCGATTTAAATGATTACAAGAGACATTCCCCCCCCCCTTGAGAACCTAGCTGTGAAGCACTCACGGAAACATCTAGCAGGCATACTTCTCTACCTTGCCTGTGGTGTGCTGAGGACGGTGTTCATCCGGGTCCTCAAGCAGGGTCGTATCCATTGATCAGCGCTCGAAAGTCTTTCATGCCATTATGGTTGTATTTTCCTGATCACGTTGGAACTTGGACAGTTGTTTTGGAGTTGGAAGTTGTTACTGATTTGAACTTTCATTAAACAAATAAAGGCAAAAAAAAATCCAAACAACAAAACCGGGTCTATGTGACAAGGTGAACCTTATGAAACCTCAAAGGAGCAAAAATGAACGTACTTTACGTAGAAGCCTATGTTCTGGGAAGAAGTAGTTATTGCAGTCACAGATGATGTATCTGCAGTTCAAGGTCACGGCTAGAACTTCCATGTCTGGCTTAACTAGGTTGACTCTGCTGTGGTTTGAATTGGAAATACCCCTCCCCCGCCCCCCAGCATGCACTATGAACACTGTCCTCAGCTTATGGGGTTCATTTGTTGGCTATGAAGACATTGGTTAGTAAGTGGGCTTTGTGTGGGAAACGTGGGGTGGACCTTTGAATCAGGCTGCTTCTCTTATGCTCTTCCTGTCACCCTGAGAAGAGTCACAACAACATGCTCTGGCCACCACCAACACTGTCGTAGGTACAGTCTCTCCTGTAGCCATGCCCGCTCCGCCACGATAGGTGGAAGTTTCTCTGAAACCATGGATCAGAATAAACGTTTGCTCTCTTCTCGTCTTCTGCCTGAGAGTTTGTTCTCTGGACAGCTTGCTCAGTCTCAGGCAGGCTACTGCAGTCATGTAGCCAGTGTTTAGCAAACCGAGGATTTCCTTCTGCTAAATGCAATCTGAGAATGATTGGGAATGCAATCTGAGACAGAGATAAAGTGGCCTCTGACAAAAGAATGCTACTAAAAATTCCGGGGCTGGTTTTCCCTGATCTAGGTAACTAAAAATCCCTGCCTCTCCTTTAAAGGTCATACCTAGCATTGAGGGTGGTGGAATGTTCTGTTTGCCACCTAAACTTAGGTATGGGGGAAAAAACAAACAAACAAAAAACACCTAAACCTAAATACATAGCAGAGGGAAATGGAAAATCTAAGTGATCTTCAGAAAGGATGGACACTGGGATGTAAAAAACAATAAACAAATAAACAGAAACAAGTATCATTTTGGCAAAGTTCCACATATTGTCTTAGCCCTGCAAAGCAAAGAACGGGTGCAGGGATGCTTGCCGAGCTCTGAGAAGCACCTGACAGAGATAGTACAGTGGTGCAGGGATGCTTGCCGAGCTCTGAGAAGCAACTGATAGAGACAGTACACTGGTGCAGGGATGCTTGCCGAGCTCTGAGAAGCATCTGACAGAGATAGTATTCTTGCTTACCTACCCCTCAGGAAGTTGGGACTGGCACTGCTCTGCAGGAGGGTCCGTCTGTCCAGCATACAGCTCCTGATTCTGGTGCTTATGACATTTGCATAATTCCAGGGTAGGACAACTGATGGCTCCACCTCTCTTGTCTCCTACAGACTTCCGTTAGTCTGACGGTGCCTGCTTTCTACTGAATGTTTAGTGAACTCGTAATGAACTTCTTACCACTAAAACAAGCACAGGTTGGGTAAATTTCCTCACATTTGAACTATGAGTTGAACTTAGGCTCACAGGTGTGCCAAATACAAGCTCCATTACACCTTCCAGACCAGCTTGGGCTAATTTACTGCCAAATTTGTTGCAGGGAGTAAAAATTATTTCTCCACCACTTGAACACTTGATTGAATGTTAACAGTTTGCTCAGAGCATAAGGAAAGGGGTGGGTGAGTCCTGAAGAAAGCAGGGACACCTGCATCTCTGCATTAGCTCAAGAAGTCAGCAATGGAAGAATGGAAAGCATATTACGTTTGTTAATTTACTTAAGAAAATTCTGCTTGTGAGGTCTCTAATCATTTATAGCTTGATTAAAGGAATGAACGAGCAATGTGAAAACAGGAATTTGAATCCACTGTAAGATGAGGCCTTGGGATTGTGTCCTTGTGACTTTTACCAAAATTTGAGTAGATAATAAAGTTAATGACAATTTCCCAACATTCCTAAGCTCTTACATGTTAGGAATACTTAAAATAATGACAGCTAAATGATTTAGCTTGAGAAACAAAGGCTGCAATGATTTCAAGCCACGGTTTGTCTTGATGCTTATTTTGAAACGAGTTTATTTTGACATAAATAGAACAATTTGTGCATTCGTAGGCTTTTGTATTTGCATATGGAGGATTTCATCTGAGACAGATACTGTACAGGTGCATGGAACTGTTGAGCAGACCGGATGTGGAAACATACAGTATATGCACACACATGCACATGAAAACGCACACACTTACCTTGGCTCATATTTGTGTTGTGAGCCATATATATTCTTATCCTCATCCAACTCAGTAACCCTGCCTCAATCATTTGAAAATAACCCCTAGTCTACAACTCTGCCAACCCCTGCTTCCACAAGCAATCTGTAGGTCATTTCAATATAACTTTCTTATTCATAGTATCATCTATGTATACCTTGGCTATCTAGAATATAGAAGACTGTATGGTCATCTATATTGTTGTCCTTTGCTTGTTTGTCTCATATGCTGTTGATAACGTTTTTTGGATATTGTTTTGTAACCCTAATTTTCCCAGTAAAACCTATAGGTGCTTTTGTTCCACTTGGTGGTGTGATGAATTTCAGAAACATATATGCCACCTCATCATAAAATTTAGTGAGTGTAATCACTTATTGAAATGGCACTGCTTGTCTACATACAACAGCTATCTAACTTAATTTCATTCTAAAATGAATCTGTAGGTATAGTCTACCCACTTTATGAAGGAAGCAGCTATGACTAAAAGGGAGGCCATTTTCACTCTCAGTCACAAAGCTAGAAAACAGTTGGGTTTCTGACTAAGACTGTAGATCCTGCTTCAAACAGCCTTGATCAAGGCTAGCCAAGTCCACGATGTGCTAAATACAGTGTCTTCAGAAAGGCCAACACCCACCTGCCTTGTAAGTAGACAGACTTGAGATCACTCCCTTCTGTGGCTTAGTAAACATTGCTTAACCTTGCTAAATTTTAGTTCCTGATCTGACAAGACAGTCATAACAAAGCACCCAGGAATCACTGAGTATTTCTGCTATAAAGAGGTATTATCCTCTTTCAAGTAGCAAAGCTTAAGTTTGAAGAAGTAAACCAATCAATAAGAATCATAACAAAAACCAACCCCCAAAACGAGATCAAGGTAAGGCACATTTAGTGGACAGAGGTAAACCTCAATCTGTTAAGCTGAAGGAACTTTTTCTGTTATTTGGTTTGCCCTAGTGTTCCACAGTAGTTTCCTCCTTGCTGTCTCCGGAACCAGAAGATGCTGTACATAAATTATTTGTCACTCTGCTTTGCCCTACCAAAGGATGCATTGGTACTACTGTCACCATTGGGACTTAGTCAAGAACATAAATATAACAGGATTGCCCTCTTCGTTTCTGTGATATATGGAGGGACTACCAAAGATGCTAATATACTAGCAGGATTTTCGATATGCATTGGAATTAGAGGAAGGGGAAATGAGAACCTTCACACTGCTGAATGAGGAGTCCTCATTTGGTGTGGTATACAATTAGAAGTCGGTGTCACCCAGAAAGACATGCATGGTATGTATTCATTTATAAGTAGCCATTAGCCATAAAGTAGAGGATAACCATGCTATAATCCACAGACCCAAAGAAACTAAGTGATAAGGAGGGCCCAAGGGTGAGAGTGAATCTCACTCAGAAGGGAAAATAGACATCAGAGGTGGATAGAGGGAGGGAACTGGGTAGGAGAGGGGATGAGGAGAGGAACAGGGATAGGGGTCAGGTATGGGGAGAGGGCTGGGAGATCAGTGGGAATGGGCATCTCTGGGACTAACTGGAGACTTGGGATGGGGGAGGCTCCAGGAAGTCAGTAGGAGTGAACCTAGCTGAGACTCCTAGCAGCTGGGGATATGGAGACTGAAGTGGCCAGCTCCTGTAGCCAGTGAGGACTTCCAGTAGAGGGATGGGGAAATCAACCCACCCACAAAGCCTTCCACCCAAAGTTTGTCCTGCCTACAAGATGTACATGGATAAAGATGGAGCAGAGATTGAAGGAGTGGCCAATGACTAGACAAACTTGAGACCCATCCCATAGAAAAGAGCCAACCCTGACACTATTAGTGATACTCTGCTGTGCTTGCAGATAAGAGTGTAGCATAACTGTCATCTGAGAGGCTTCATCCAGCAGCAGATGAAAACAGATGCAGAGACCCACAGCCAAACATCAGATGGAGTTTGAGGAGTATTGTGGAAGACTGGGAGATAGGATGGAGTGAGCCCGAGGGTTCAAGGACAACACAAGAAGACCTACAGAACTGACTAACTTGGGCCCATGGTAGTTCACAGAAACTGAACCACCAACCAAAGAGCATATAAGGGCTGGACCTAGGTCTCTTACACATCTGTAGCAGATGTGCAGTTTGGTCTCCATGTGGGCCCCGTAACAATTGGAGCCGGGCTGTCTCTGACTCTATTGCCTGCCATTGGATCTCTTTCCCCTAGCTGGACTGCCTGGTCCGGCCTCAGTGGGAGAGGAGGCACTTAATCTTGCTGGGAACAGATGTTCCAGGGCGAAGTGGTTCCCAAGGGCATCTTCCCATTCTCCTCAGAGAAGGGGAGGGGGGTAAACAGGAGAAGGGATTTATGAGGGTGAGACTGGGCAGAGAGGAGGGGGACTGTGTATAAAGTAAGTCAATTAATTAATAAATGAAAAACAATTGGCTAATATTATTAAGGGTAACAGTCAAAAGGAGGAGTTAATAAAGATATTTATATCAGTTGCAGGGCAGGGGGAATGGGAGAAGCTAGTGTCAGGCTTTGAACCAGGAGGTGACTTTGGCAGGCTAACTCACTGAGAAGATACGCCCAGCAGCAGGTACTGTAGCAGAAAGCAGCCAGGGATGTGGGCAGGGCAGTGTCTGAGTCATCCGATGGCACCTCGCCAGCTCCCAGGTGAGTGTGGCTTCTCCTACCAAGTACATTCCTGGGCAACTCTTTGATCTGAGGTTTCCTCGGCCCAGTGAGGTTTGCAGTACAACAGGGCCCTCTACAGGCCTCTTGGTAATTAAATTTAGAGGAGGAAAGACCTTAGCACTAATCCAAACACCCAAGTTGGCAGATTTACTAGAATTGGCAGCTTAAGCACCAGAAGCCAGTTGGGTTTCAGGACTCAAGCGCCTTCCTAATCACAGCTAGGCAAGACAGTTTCTTGCCTTCTCTTCACAGGAAAATATTTTGGTTTCTAAATGTGGGCTTGATGGAAGCCAAAGGAGATAATGTCTGTGCTTGGGATCTTCCGGATAACCTGATCTTCCATCACAGTTTTTTATTTTTTTTCCCTCCGTGGTTCTTATAGCCATTTAATAGAACTTCATATCCAAAGGATTCCATGGAGTTAAACATGGACTGCCAGGACTGCATGAGAAGCTTTGTTAACTGGAGTGACACAGATATTTTTCGTATCTCAAATTGTTGCCTTAATCTATTCCATCAAAATTTAGTGTTTTTCTCTAAGGAGCAATTTGGATACTACTGAATTCTCCTGATAACTTGGGTGCTTTGCTCTTGTCTCTGATCACAAGCCGCAGTCAAGTGCACCCAGTGAAGTTAACAGTGCCAGATGACACTTGTCCACAGACCAACCAGGAATATTCTCAAGTGATCTTTTTTATCCTTTGAGTCTCGAGGATAAACCCGGCTTTATTTCCAGTCTTCACAGTCTATGGACTCTCTCAGGTCCACGGGCTCTTCACTCCTGTTCTGGCCCCACCCTGAGACTGGTATGCATATCTTAATCTGAAGAGGACAATAGGGGATTTCTGCGGTTGATCCATGACAAAGGCTATTATACATTATAAAGAAAGGAACTGTTTTTCATTTGTAGATCACTTGGCTACCTCTCTAGGTTCACCAAGAAGTTAACCTGCAATATGAATTTTCCATACCCTGTTGGGAAAATTCAGGTCTAGGTTACAGCATAGAGAAAGCTGAATGCTGTGTGTCCTTGAACAAGTCTGCCCAATTAAACTGTGGCCGTCAGGCTAATTAAAGCAGTGCTTTGAAAGCCTTGGAAATAAATGCTCATAAATGGCAGTGCTAGTCCACTAGTGTGATCCTTTGATTTGTTAAAGAACTTTCTATTGACTCAATACCTTTGTGCAAATTTAAAAGTCTAGAGATGCCATTCTTTCCAAAAAAGATCTACATCGTGTGATTTGTTGTTTTTAATTTTTAAAATTTTGTTGTTGTTGTTGTTATTGTTGTCACTTGTTTTGCTTTGTCTTTAAGACAGCCTTGATAAGTAACTCAAGCTGGCCTTGAAGATTTGAGTTTGCCCCTCTGCCTTGGAAACGCTTACAGACACACCACTAATCCTGGCATCTCATTAGCAACTCCCTGAGGACAAGCCACTAGGTTAGCTGTAGCTACTTGCCTTTGATCTTAAAGGGCATTTCAATCTGCATACATCAGTGCTCCTGAATCTGAGGCTTAAAAATGAGACAGAAAGGCAGTGAGGTATTTAGATAAGACTTGACAGAGCAAGGCCATCTACCACCTTATCACATCGCATTCCTGTCCCTGATGAGCTGTTTCTTCGGAAGCAGCAGGTATTGCCTTCGGTTAGGTTATGGAGCTAAGTGAAATAAAACAACCGGACACATTTTTTTTTTTAAAAAAACACGGGTCTTCTCAAGACTGGCATTTGTGGGTCACTAGTTGTTCAGAGTCTCCTGAAGCCACCGATCGATTTGAATAATTAACAGAACTATCATCCAGGATTTGAAAAGTATTCTCTTAAATGTGCTACTGGATAGATCTGTGCCAAAGGTTTGGACAGAAATGTGGACTCACCCGGCTTAGCAGTGCCAGACTCTGACAAATTCAGTTTCAACACTTCCACTGCATCTTGGCAGATGTTCATATCTGATGTCATCAGTCAGTGATGTAAGGCAGAAAGAGTGGTATTTTGCAATAGGGCTTCTGGTAACCCTTCCCACATGTGTGGGTTGCAAGCTATCAATATTTATATCACACGCAGATAGCATGTAACATTTTGTAACGTCGAGAAGTTAGTTAGTTTACTCACAAGTCTTCTTCTGCACACATGAATTGTCCTTGTGTTCAACATCAACAGTTTGAAATCGCTGATGTTTGTCTTATTTTCATAAGACATTGTTTTTCAATTAAGTGTAATGAAGGAAAACCTTACTGACGTCACTGACATGGACATGTCAAAATTAAAGGATTAGATCTGCACGGTGGCAGGAAATTCTAAAAGATGGGTTAGTTTATAATCTCATCCTATGACAACATGATTATAGAAAAAGCTAACTTGGGATACAGTGACAAGCTGTTGTAAATATGTTTTTTTTGTAATGTTACTAGCTTGGTATGGCTAATATTACAGGATTTGCACCACCCTTATCAGAGTCTAAAGTACTACGTAACGAAGTACTCATGAATGTGGCCGACCTAAGGATGTACTCTCACAACTGAGAGAGTACACAGGCAGACACAGGGGGCAAAGGGGTAATGAAGGGAGTTCAACTCCTTTGTCTGTCTGACTTTGTTGCAAACACCATAAACATATCACTGATGATCCACGTGCACGGTTGAAAAGGTTTAGTAGTTGTTCTTCTCAGAATATTATTGTATATGTGTTTCATTTTTTTGTATATGCACAGAGGTTGCCAGATGTTCCTTTGGCTCCATAGGTATTGTATATGTGTTTCATTTTTTTGTATATGCACAGAGGTTGCCAGATGTTCCTTTGGCTCCATAGGTATGTCAGGGATTCTTTTCCGGAAAAGCACCCCCTGTTGTTAGATCAGAAGATCACTTTAACACAATAGCCCATAAACAGATAACTTTCATAAATTCTGGTCTAGGTTTTTGTGTTGTTTTGCTGGGTGTGTTTTATATTGTTAATAAATAGCCCTCTGTGAGTGAAGAAGACTGAATGTGCGCGTTACTGGTTTTTGGAGGGAAGGGGTTGTTTTTGTTTTGGTTAACATTTTGATTTGACTATCTGGAAGTCAACTCTCTGATGTTCTAGTTTGGGGTCATTGTGTCTGAAACATGTAAGCACTTACAGAGAGTAAATGTGTGTGATTATTTATGGTGTCTCCTGCCCTTCCTCCAGAGGTAGTTCTTGGTTAATTGAAAGGAAGCCTGCAGCCCTTCTTCCGGGATGCTCCTCTCCTCAGCTTTTCTACCTCTTTTTGAAATGCTCAGGAAGAGGTAGCTTTCTAGGTGTGGTTACTGGAGTCACTGGGTGGAACCAGCACTCCCCACGCCTTGGCATGACGTAACCTCACACATGCAGAAAGTGCTGACACACAAAACAGCTGCATTACATTCCTTCTGGAGGAAACACAAAGACAAGGACATTCCTTCTCTTCAAAGGAAAGCAGAAAGTTGTGTCTTTAAAAAGGGGATGAAAAGCTATGTTAATATATGCCTGAGCCTTATGACTGACTACCATTGTAGCCATGTTTCAGTCTGACTTTTCTTTTAGTTAATCTCATGATCAAATTTGTTCTGCTTACAATAAAAAAGAAATAAGCCCATAGTTCCAGACGGAATCCAGAAAGAAAAGACAGTAGCTGTTATCACTTTGTAATTTCATTTTGTATTTCTTTTCAAAATAAATTATTATTTTACAAACTGAACATTACAATATATACTAAGGATAATATCCAGGGGTATTTTGGGGATTAGAAATGGGGTTGAGGATGCGAACACTGAGGATAATCTCACTTGCCATGTGTATATAGGAGGTTTTTTTTTTTTTTTTTTTTTTTAGTTCTATTGTAGAACTATTTTAGAACTGCATGGGTCTTGTAGAGAATGGAACCAAAGTCCAAAGAAAGTAAAAGACTTGCCCAAGATGGGATCGTGTAGCAGAAACAATTCCAAGGAGGGACACTGATTCCCTAATAAGTATTTCTACAACTGTTTCTTTTTTTTACCTATGTGCAAATCTGCTATCAACCCATCAAAAATGGTTACATTCTACATGCTGTTGTTCCTATATCTAGTTTTCAGTTTCCATTTTGGGAACAATTGTAGGCTTTTAGTCATTAGGTGAATTGTAGGACTTCAGTTCAAGTGATGGATACCAAGTGTGAGTCTTCCAACGAAAGGCTGAGATAAGAAGCAAACACAGGGGACAGATGAGCCCACACAGACTTTATAATCCACGTAGGAACAGCTGCTTTGCCTGTTCTGAACTTGCGGTTCAGGTGACTTTTCAGTCCTCAGGAATTCACCTGCTTATTTCAAACTACACAGATGAAGTTTCCAAACTGTTGTCACAAGCTGGGTGTGATTTACTCTTGCCTTGTATACTCCATTTTCTTTTAGTGGTTTGGGTTTAATGTATCTTTGATTCACTTGAGGAGTCTAGCCATTCATTGTTTTTCATCTAAAAATCGATAGCAAATTCCCTGAAATCCCATGAGGACAGACGGTCCATCAAGACGGGTGGCCCAACATGTTGAGTACCTGAAGAACCCTGAAGGAATGGCATTACTTTGACTTGATTGATGTGTGGTATAAAACAATTAAAATGAAAATTCACATCCAAGATGGTCAGAAGTATGGAACAAATCTTCCTGCAGTGACAACAACCACCCAATGGCAAACCCAAAGAAGGGTATTGAACTTGGCTTCTGTTACTGTAGCTCATTACCGTAGCTTCCATGGCACCCAATGATGACCAAAGCTAAGAACCAATGGTCAGTTACTGCATTGTGACCCAAACTACCATTATTTTCAAGTTAGCTTATCACATTTTGTATCATCCAAAGATCTCCATTGGAGCCCCTGTTGCTTTTGACAAAGGCTTGATGACTATGTCTTATAAGGTTTCACAGTGATCTCCCTCCAGAGCAGATGATGTAGGGTGATTTCAGATTTAGACACCTAAAACAGAGAGAACATTGGTTTCCATAAGAGTGCTGTGTGTTGATCATTATGGATTACACATACAAGTGTGCTGCTGTTGCACTTGCCCTTGGTACTCTACCTAGATGCCATTTATCTACTGGAGGATGCATCACTCAGTAGTAGGAAGTAGTAACCTATGCACAGTAGCATCCTGCTCTAGAGGATTACCTAGGGCTAACAGAATGCCTTGCCAACAAGTTTCTAAGAGATTGTAAGACCCTGATTCCTACCCCACTGTGATCATCATGACCCAATGATTGACTGATATGAAGTGTTAAAGCCAAGAGAGACTCCTCTTTGGGAAAGGCTTATGATGGCATTGACATCTCATCTCTCCCTGTGGAATCAGGCTGAGACTGCACTGTAGCTAAAGCCACATCTTTGCTTAGCAGCTTTGGGCTATGTTGTCTTCTTTCATTAGCTCACTACATATTTTGTCCTAGGTGTCACACCACCACCACCACCACATGCATAAACATCTCCATTTCCAAATCTTCTAGAGAGCCTGACTTTCCAGACTCAGCTCATGAATGCATACAGATCTTTCCTCCCCCTGCCCCACTTCCTCCTCCTTCCTTCTCCTTGCCTCCTCCCTTCTCTTTCTCATTATTCTTCTTCACCTCTTTGACCAACATAAAGCTAATCGAACACATATTCAATTCTTTCTGATAGACATTAAGCAAAACAAACATTTCTAATTTTGGTCATGGAATTTTAGTTGTATTTTTTTAAATGATAATAGTGAAAGTACCATAATATGAATATTATTGTAGAAATACATTTGTTCTTAATGTGACTCTTATTAAATTTTTACTTTTTCCTAGTCGTGTGGATTTAATGAAAAATAACCAGTATGAGGAAACTAGAAAAAATATGTTATATACATAACTAATGTAAATTTGTCTGTAGATTAAGCTCTTAATATTGGGTTTTTAGCAGTAAACAATATTGCTAAAGATAACTTCTCTTGATGTCTAAGGAGCAAGTGGCCAATGTTTGTCAATGTTTAATATTCATTTTTTTTTGAAACAGGGTTTCTCTGTGTAGTCCTGTTCATCCTGGAGCTCAGTCTGTAGACCAGGCTGGCCTCAAACTCAGAAATATGCCTGCCTCTGCCTCCCAAGTGCTGGGATTAAAGGTGTGTACCACCACTGCCCGGCTAATATTCACTTCTTAACTTTCTTTTTACTCCACAATATTTATGCTTTGTTGGACACTGAATGTCAACACATCAGTAAGATATATTTAATCTCTGCCTTCTAAAAGCCTGCTATCTTTCCCACTTAGAACTTTAACGCTGGCAAATATAAATAAGAAGAAAGGAAACTGTAAATTTTCATTGTTCTAATTGTATTGGTAAGGTTTCTTTCTTTCTTTCTAGCACTTGTCTGGGTTCATGAAAAGGCACCAAAAATCTCACTGAGGGTCTTCTCAGACACACACATCAACATTAGGGACTCAATAAATATTTGTCAAGTGAACACACACAACCAATTGAATGCTGTGTCTTTTCTCATACCTTTTTCTTATGTAGCAATAGAAGACAGAAAGAAAAGCACTAATCAACAATCCAACGCCAATCCCAATCGCAATGTATTTTTCATAAGAATCCACAGCATATGAAGTTAGGGTCAAATGCTCACACCGTTCTCCCGTATAACCAGTAAAGCATCTTTAAAGAGAGAAAAGAACATGCAACATAAAGCCTACAGTGACAGAAGTACCAACGAGTGACAAGGATGAGAAAAGAGACATTTGCTAAGGCACATGGGAGCCGGTCCATGAATGAAATAGCCTGCACTTTAGCACAGTCTAATCAGTAAGGCTTCACATGGTCCCTTGTTGCTAGGAGGGAAAGGTAGACTGCTTGTCAAGAAACTGAGCAAATCAGTGTGGGGCGAGAGGGTCATGGTAGTTCCAGGACTTTATCTTCCTAAATAGGTTTTCTTCTTGTGGGAATCTGTCTTGTCCTGGAAACCTGTGCAAGTTCAGAGTCGCTTTATATGTTGTTAGAAATGCAGATACTGACTTAATAGTTGTAGATCTTAAAGTCAGCATTCCAAACAAGTTTCCGGTTCTGTGTGTGCCATAGTCTGGGAACTAAGATGTTGAGTAATATGGATAAGTAGTTTAGAAAAAAAGATGTCGTAACATTCAAATGCAATGGCCAGTCACATTCGGATCAATCAGTGCCCCCCCCCTTCTCCAGCCTTCCATCATCCTATTCTTTTAAAATTATTTTTGAAATTATAATATAATTATATCATTTTACCCCATTCCTCTCCTGCCTCCAAGTACTCCCATGAACTTAAGAGGAACAAGAAGTTTGCTGTGAGACTGTGCCTCCTAGAAATGACAGAAGCAATACCCATGAGGTCTCCCCAACATGGTCACTTAAACATGACTTGAACAAGGACAAAATCAAGAGACAAGCTAATGTGGACCAGGGTTGAGGTAGGTCTCGTGATTTCTCAACCCTATATGAAGAGCTATGGGTAACTAAGGGATGCTGAGAGCAGGAGACATAGTCCTCACCAGGGAAGTACAATACCTATTGGCCGTTAAGCACTATTTACAGTGGACAACACGGAACAGTTGCAACTGTGCTATGTGCATCACCTTCTCCCATCTCTCAGACTTGCTAAGTGAGCTCTTTGCAGTTACCTGCAAATGGCTTTCTTCAGTTCATGGTGGAACGCACACGCTCCATTGATGCAGTAACTATTATGGTCTTCCAGACAAGGATGGGAGAACTTCAGAGCTATAGGTTCTTCTACGTAGTTAGCTGGGAAAAGGAGATACATAAATTAACAGTTATTAGTGTGACTTTCATAATACATGTTCAATATATATGGAAAGAGAACTTTTATTTTAAGGATATTTTAGTCACTTTGTCTTTTGAAATGTTGGGTGGTTTTTTTGGGGTGGGGGTGGGGAGTGTTCTATCCAAGAGGTTGGGTTCATGTCTCTCCACACATTGTTAATTAGTTGTAGAGTGGAGGTGAATAGATGATTGTCCTGTTCATCAGAAACTACACAAGAAAGCAGAGAGCCGAACTGGTCAAAAGGTGGCAGCACTGGTTCTAACTTAGGAGGAAATTTTGAACCACGTTTCCCAGCCCTGTAACCAATGCTAATTAGAGCAAAAGGCTTCATGTCACACTGCATTTCCCCTGTACATCCCTATGGAGTAACAGGTCATCACCTAGGGATGTAATTTTGCCCAATAATAAAATAGATGTTTATTCCCTCTTTAGAGGAGAGGATGAGAATCCCCTCTTACTCTTCCATGAACTGCCAGGAAGGGGCATCTATAGAGGGAAAATTTTCATTGATTAATCAGAGAGGGGCTGTTACGACTGATATGAGAAGCCAGTGTGGGCTCGGATGGACATAGTTAATCGCAACACTACACCACACTAAGTGAAAGTTCTGCTCGGTTAAGAGGTGTTGTGGAAATGTGGCAAAGCCACGGGGGTAGGATCTGTAACAGCTTTCCCTTTCTTTCATTTCAGCACTGCAAAAATGACCACAGCATGTAGTTAGTGATCAGAAACCTCCTCACAGGACACCTGGGTCAGGAAAAGGTACTCTGGAAAATCATCTGGGATTCAGGATGCCGCTGGTGCTGTCACGCCAGACGGAACACCTACTTGTACTATCCTTGGTGCTTATGCAATGGGAAAGACTCTTAGGGAAAACCGCATAATTGAAGGGTTGCCATCTTTAACCTTTTCTTAAGCACAATTGGTGGCATCTTATGGCCTGTTGAGCGCAGAAGTCCACCTCCTTACTATTAGTCATTCCTCACGCTATACTGTATGTGCATTCCTACAGAGGCTAAGACAATCCTACTTAGGTGTCTTTGGGGGAAAAAAAGACCTAAAAACATTCCTTCTCGTGTGAAAAATACTAAATCACTATACACTAGTGTACCAACAAGAAATCGTATCTCTTTGCTTTGAGAACACACACCAGGACTTAACATTGACATTCAATTTGCTGACTGTGATATACTTAATGTAATTCATCCCTTTAGGAATTTATGTGGAGACATTGGAATTTCTCATTCGAACCATGCTAAGTTCCTCTTAATTCAAGATGAACCAAGTTCACTTAAGCAAATCTAAAGGATTCTCTAGAAAATATGAGAATTTGAAAGAAACCATTTCCAAAGGAAACACACCGCAGAGAGACTCATTTTCCCTTTGAGGCGAAGTTAGTTATAACTTCATTAAAACATTAATAAGATATAAGATGTATATTTTTAAGTTAAAAAGCAAAATGAGAGACTATAGCACAGTGTTAGATGCTTAGCATGCACAAGGCTCTGGGGTCCATCTCAACATTGCAACAAAGCCAGAAAAAATACAAAAATTTTCCACAGAGAAAGCAAAGGAAAGAAATAGCTCCTTCCTGTCTTCATTGCTGTTGTTATGTAAATCAGAGACTTCATTTACAGTTCAGCAATATGAGAGAGATAAAGGGTAAGGGCGGAGGTGCTGGAAACATGTGTATGACATCAACCACTGAGATGAAACCATGTCTTTAAACATTCCTATATTTTTGGTTGTCAGCCCAGCCTTTAATAGCTAAGCCATCTCTCCCACCCATCTTTAAATTTTCTACACATTCTGTTTTACAAATTGACATCCAAAAGTCAAATGGACAACACATTTTTTTAGGTGTTTAAAATTATTGGCAAAATGAGGACCAGTTAGATATTCCCCTTTTTCATTTTTAGAAAGAGAACCATTTGGCTTCACATTCTTTTATTGGCTAGACCCTGAAAACACAATAAAGAGTTCCTGGGTCCTGCTCACAAACCATAATCTTTCTATCAGGGGTCATTATGAGTTCTGTGAGAGAGTCATTAGCCATTCAGACTCAGGTCTTGTCAGACAAGGAGCTTTCCAAATTCATCTCTAGTTCAAATAAGTGTGAAAGGTGTGCCACAATGCCATGCTCGGCAGTGCAAGAAGTCTCTGTGATACTCACATTGAGATGGAAAGAAAATCTATGACCACCACCAATAATAACCAAAGTGAGTGGGAGAGATCAGGAAATGCAGCATATGCTAAAACGACGAGTCACAAGAAAAGACCTTCCCAAAGATGAAACTGTGATTTCTGTGGGTGCTAAGCTTCCTGTCCCAGATCAAAACACAATGTCTCTCCTCCAGAGTGTCAAAGTCATATTCAATTATACCCAGAATAAAAGGGTCACTGGGAGTCAAGCAGATTCCCAGCAGAACCAATGGTAGGGCTCACATTTAGGAGAGTAGTGGAAGGCAGGCAGCTTTTCTCAACCCCTGCTTCACTTCTTTCTCTAAAAAAAAAAAAAAGCAACCCTTGGCAGGCACACCCACCTGTCACTTCAGCTTAACACCATCTCTCTGAAATAGAAGATTATCTAGAAAAAATTTTAGTTAAAAATTTTCAAGTGTTCTCTCTCACAACGCAATTTTCTGTCAAAAGTTTTAAAGAAGTCACTTGACATAGAGTGGGCAGAAGATACCTTCCGTGTTGTTAAATGTCCAGTTGCTCTGCTGTGCTGTGCTGGGGGGGATCGCCTCTGCGTCTTCACTCAGTGCTGCCTTCATTGCTGTGGTGGGGAGCGGGTGGGGGGGGGAGAACATCTTTTACAGGTGAACTTCCTTTGTATATTAACAGCAGACCCAAAGGGGATCTTATCCCGGGGTTCCCATTTTCTGTTCTGGTTCTAACTCATTGTATTTATTGAGATCCAGAACCTGACAAGGGCGGTTCCAGACTACTTCTTAGCTGTCCCCCTTGACAAGAGTATACAATTATGGAAGGCTGAAATGCACTCATTCTCAGGAGAAAGTTCATGCGTTTACATTAACTCGTTGAATCACCACATGCAGCTTACTGTAGGGCAGTAGCTGTTATCAAGTGTGCTTCAATTATGTAAACACTTC
Source organism: Tokudaia tokunoshimensis (assembly GCA_036184795.1). NCBI lineage: Eukaryota > Metazoa > Chordata > Mammalia > Rodentia > Muridae > Tokudaia > Tokudaia tokunoshimensis. The sequence goes on from BTHU01000014.1 coordinate 16,315,395, forward strand.
AGGCTTCTTTAAGAGAGAAAGAGAGAGAGAGAGAGAGAGAGAGAGAGAGAGAGAGAGAGAGAGAGAGAGAGAGAGAGGCATGTATTCTATAATAACATAATTAATCCACACGTTCCTTGTTTAGATCATTGCCAGGAGCAACTTTGAATTCAGAGAACTAAATCTTCACATTTAAAGGTGGGACAAAGGTAACAAAAAGGGAATTACGCACCTTTGAACAGGAGGCAGACTGCTATGGGAATCCCCAGAGCCATGTCCTGCAGCTGCTGAAGCTCTTTCCCTGGTCCTCCTAGACGGAAGGGTGGAGGGTTTTTATTGCACTCTCCGAGTCTTTCTTCCACTTATATTTCACCAAGCGTCATCTGGCCATTCTTACCAATCCAAAAACTATGTGCTCCTGGCAGCGGCACGAAGCCTGCGGGCACTCGCACACTTGTTTAGGATACCTACGTTATCTAGAGATGTGATCAAGTTCCCTCTTGAAACACTGGTTTCCTGTCACCTGTGGGCATAATCGTCCATGTCAAAGTTCTTAAAACTCAAAACTGAACGCAAATGCAGAAAAGTCCCTGCTGCTGTGACTGAACCACACCTTTCCTAGTAGACGATGAAGGATCACAGCCAAGATACCTGCAGAACAGCAGCCAAGATAATCTGTTAGGGTCTGTGACAATCCCCATGCTACTACGATTACCTTCCATTATGGCCTCCAAAAAAAAAGCACTAAGTGCATTTTAAAAATATTTTGTTCATATGGTTATAAAGAAGAACCAAATTTTAGTTAAAAAAAAAGGTTCTTTCATTTTTATTTTTGTTACTTAGCTAGATTTATGATAAAGTTTATTAAGTAAAACTACTTCTAATACTATAACATTAACCTTTGTGTCATTCTGGAATTTAATGCTTTATAAAGAAATCAGATGAACTTACTGCTAAGTTCCAGGATCAACAGTGCTTAAATCTGTCCTCATGGTAGGCTGCAGAGAATCAATATATTAATAATATTGAAACTATGTATGGTGGTAATAGCCATTTTTCATTGAGGTAGCCTCTAGTTTGGCTAAATCTAATGGGCAGCTAGCCTTCATTGGATACAAACTCAAGATTTTTTGACTGTTGACCCAGTAATGATTAAAATGAGATTACAAAAGCCCAAATGTGTAATTATGCCTATGCCCTTTTGTTTAAACTGTAGGGATTACTTGTAAATTTTAACTGCCCCCAAATAACTTTGAATATTTATGAATATAGTTTGCTGAAGTGGTGTGTCTTTCTACCTGGAATTTTATTTGCTTATATTTTCTGAACCTTAAAACCTTGCTCAGGATTGGTTATCGTGTGAATCATGTCCACCAAGCAAATTAGATTTATCAGAAAAGAACCTTTCCATATTTAAATAAGAATTTGGCTTTAGAAATTACACAAGCATGAGCTTGTTACACTCATTACAGCTTGGGCAATCACTTACCACAAGAGTCATCACTTTAAACTAAAAGAATATGTACCGCTTGGCTTTCTTGTGTCTGCATACTGTAGCTCTAGTTTTGTGATCTTAAAGGACTATTTAGTATATCAAATTCTGGGCATTATTTTTCACAAGAAAATAATAGTTGAATTAAAAATTAAAAAATTGTCTTAGCACCTTGTGGATAATTTAATATATAATCAACTAAAGATGAAAATACCATCACAAGTCTTTTGACATTTCTGGAAAAATGTTTGTATCCTGTCTATCTATCTATCTATCTATCTATCTATCTATCTATCTATCTATCTATCTATCTATCTATCTATCTATCTACGTATCTATCATCTACCTATCTACCTATTTATTATCTATCTATCTATTTTCTATCATCTATCTATCTATCTATCTATCTATCTATCTATCTATCTATCTATCTATCTCTGTGTATCTTTGTATGAGAGAGCAAGAAAAAGCAAGAGCGAGAGCAAGAGCGAGAGAGAGAGAGCGAGAGCGAGAGCGAGAGCGAGAGCGAGAGCGAGAGCGAGAGAGAGAGAGAGAGAGAGAGAGAGAGAGAGAGAGAGAGACCAAGAACTTTGTTACATGTAAGTAAGTTCTACTGGTGTCAAATATACCTGGCCTGATATCCTTATTCTTAAGAGTGAGCTATTGATACATAATGATCATCTTTGTCGTAACAACTAAGTTGGGGAGCTGGGGATATGGCTTAGTTGGTAAAGTGCTTGCCATGCAAGTGTGAGGACCTGAGTTTGGATCTCCAACACCCATGTAATAACTAGCAGTGGTGGAACATACCTAAAATCTCAGTGCTTTAATTGCAGAGTAGTATTCCATTGTGTAAATATACCACATCTTCTGTATCCATTCCTCCGTTGAGGGACATCTGCGTTCTTTCCAGCTTCTGGCTATTATAAATAAGGCTGCTATGAACATAGTGGAGCATGTGTCCTTATTGCATGCTAGGGAGGCTTCTGGGTATATGCCCAGGAGTGGTATAACAGGGTCCTCCAGGAGTATCATGCCCAGTTTTCTGAGGAACCGCCAGACTGCTTTCCAGAGTGGTTATATCAGCTTGCAATTCAGATAGTAAGCTATGATCTCTGCCCTTGGTTGAGCACTTTCAGTAAATAGGAGTACCCTTTCCTCACCTACCGCAGAGAAGGTTAGCAAAGAGAAAAGACAAAAAGATTAAGAGGAAATCTTTGGCACACAATAGCCACTCCATTAAGGAGAGTCTGCAAGTATTGAATGGGGTGAAGGAATACAAGGTAGATAGTGGCCTCTGCGTCTAGGAATGTAGTTGTTGGTACATGCAGTTGAAGCTTGTATTTTCATCATCAGCCATGAAGATCCACCCCTTTCCAGGATTTGTGTTACTTCATGACTGTCACTTGTGTATTATGTCATTGCCTCATACTCAACATGTCTTAAATTGAACTTACTATCTCTCCTCAAAGTCTACTTCCTTTATAACTTCCTTATGCTAAGGAGGGATGGTGTCTTCTGGCTCGGTCTGCAATCCTGTTAAATACAATCTTCATTCTTGCGCCTCTTGGTTTCTTCTAACTCTCACTAATCCTCTTCACTTCATCTAACTGCATTATTTTTATTCCACTCATGTTTCCTTGGGCTATAGTCAAAATTTCCATCAATTCCTTAAGGTTCAGACAGTATAGGGAGAAAAGCATCTCTGCACACCTCTCCTCAAGGCCACCATGTAGCCACTCTCTGCAGACTCCAAACATCCATAAATGAAGTCATACCATTCAGCTGATTTTGTCTCTTATGTATGAGAAAAGGCTCTGGCCTTTACTACACACTTACTTATACCTGTCTGAGCCCTCTTGTTAACACAACCTGGACCTCAGGCAATTGAGCTCAGTTTTGGCAGAGAATCTTTAACTCAGCTCATGGACACATCAACTCACACCTTGTATATCCAGGTCAATAAGGTCAATAAGGACTTGCCCCTCCTTGATATGTAAACCTTCATCCATTGATTTCCCTATCTTGGTGACTCAGCTATAAATACCCATGAGCCTTTGCTTTTTGTAGTTATAGGGTCAGTCTCTTTCCTTGACTGTTGACCCCACTGCACTTGTTTTGACAAAATTCTCCCTTTTCAATGTAAATAAGCATAAGAATTTTTCTTTCTTCTTTTTTCTTTTTGCTTAGTCTCCAGGAAGACTGACCCCTAAATACATAATATACCAAAATAATTCTTTTCATCCTGCTGGGATTAATATAGTCCCCACATTTTTAATATTCAGGCATCTCCGGGCATTTCTTCTGAAATCCAAGCTCCTTTAAATTTTATTTAACCCATATCCTTTCTAATATGTTTGCATGCAAACTGAATTTACAGTTCTGTTAGGAATACTCAACTGGCTGTTCTAACTCACTGTAGAAAGCCTTCAACTATCTTTTCTTTCATTTGGAAAACTTGATACATTTTCCCCAGCACATAGTAAATGAACAGCTAACAGGTAAAGTAAGATGGCTTAAAGAGTAGCAATGATTACTGCCAAACCTGATCTCTCTCTCTCTCTGTCTCTCTCTCTGCCTCTCTCTCTCTCTCTCTCTCTCTCTCTCTCTCTCTCTTTCTCTCTTTCTCTCTCTCTCTAACACACACACACACACACACACACACACACACAAATAGGAAAAACAAACAAAAGAAACAGGTAACAAAAATGTGAACCAACATATTTCAAGCTACCTGAATAAAAGAATATAGCTATAATTATTCTTCAAAATGTTTTTTATTGGACAGTTGAGATATTAGTAATAAACAGCTAGTCTACTTCCACACAAGAGGCACACTGATAAAGACATGCATTGAACAAGGATCATTATTAGTACATAAACATACTGGGATTTGGGCATGAAACTGCAGTACCAATTATATGACTCTAGTCGTTAAATAACCTTCAAGTAATAGTCATACACATTTCCCAATTTGAAATTGTGTTAGAGACTCAGCATCTGTGCTAGGAACCAAGTGCTATCCTAGGAAAGAGAAGATGTGTGTGCACAAAAACTAGCTATTCGTTATATCCAAGGGTTCAGTTTTAACAAAATTACTGCATTCTATCAGATTTATGCCCCCATGAATAAACATATCACAGATACTTAATAACAGATTCAGTCATGTATTTGGTTGATGTTTGTGGGGAAATGCTTTAGTTTGACTTTGTCCATTCATTTGTTTGGAGAGTTTGCTAAAGTCATCAGTGAACTGAGCTGAATGGTGTGGGAGCCTAACACGTGTGGTCTTACATTACACCAGTGAAATGGTGTGGGAACCTAACGCACATGGCCTCACACTACACAAAGTAACCATTCTTAGTGTTTCAAGTGTTGTTGCAGACTTTGCTTCCTGGAATAGCTTTCATTTCTTAAATTTCCCACAGGATTGCCTTGTAGAATGTTCTTCTCCACAGACAACCCAGAGTACAGACTGTATAGAAAATCAAGGTTAAAACAAAACCTAAGTTACAGTTTACATGGCACCCATTGAGCTGGCAAAACAGTTTTTTTTTAAAATATACAGTGTGTAATACTTGGGTTATGTCAAAAATATATTTATTAAATATGAACTCTTCATTTGTTTTAACATTATGAATGAATACCCATAAAATAAAGAACTGTTACCACAATTGTCATTGGAATTGTTTTGATTTTTTTCTTAAGACTCAAATCTATCAGCAAGAAATCCACAAAGTCATGTGAATAATCAGTTCCAGCATGATTCCACTCATGAAAAAATAAATACATGTAGAAATAAATAGCTTTGTAGTAAAATAGAAAGGATTTCACCGGTGGTCAAATAAATAAGCGGCAGTATCCGTTTTGTGTAGTCCCTGCTGTGATCTAGGAGGTGATATTCTTTGCAGCCAGAAGTGTGTTTTTCAGAAGCATGGCCACGGTCATGGGTCCCACACCTCCTGGAACTGGAGTGATAAAGCTGGCTTTCTTCTTAACAGCTGAGAAGACAGAAGAGTTCATTTAAAATGTATCTAAGAATGTCAATTTCTCAGCACACTGCATAGACTATTTTCCCCATTATGCAGATAACTTTATCAACTTTTAATCATTTATAAGATGAAGTGGGCTACAATGAAAATAGACAGACAGACAGACAGACGGCACACACACACATACACACACACACTATTCTATGTTATCTAAGGTGGAGACACAAAAGAATGTGCTCAAGCTCCTTGAGACTCTGTTGTCTTCAGCTTTATATGAGCAAAATCAATAAACTATGATCACTGTGATGACTTGTCATTCTTGTAATAACATATAGAAAAAAGTAGGCTTACAGAAAGGAAGCTGACTTAACATTACTCACATGACTACAGGCAGTCATGAACCTTGAAGTAGGAGCACATTAACCTGACATAGCTTATGTGCCAGGAGTTACAGGGAAGGACATTCCAAGGATACCTCCAGTCTAGGCATCAGGGGCTACTGGGCTTGCTCAGAGATGTGAGGTAGAGAGAAAGTGGTAGGGAGAGGGAGGGAGGAATAGACATGGAAACAGGGAGAGCTGTGGAGAGAAAGAGGAGGGGGAAGGCATTCTGAGAGCTGCTAGGTTAGTCATCAGCCTTCTGGAGCTGTTCTCAGGAAGGTAAGCCTAGGAGCCTGAGGAGAATGTGGCCTGAGGGAGAAGGAGACAGCTAAAGGAGCTGTGACCTAGCAATGCCATTTAACTAATTCAAAAAGAAATGACGTCGGTCACACCTGGAGAGCACCGTGCAGCCACTCATCCCTCTGCTCTTTGACAGAGGCACTCACAACTAGGTTAGGAAAATTCCATAGTTTTATAATTGCACTCCACTCCCGTGTAGTTGTCTTTTGTAGAAAAGGATGGAAAAGTCCCAGGTAGCTGAAGGGTGAGCAATGAATAAGTAGGATGTTCCTAAAAGAAACACGGTGCACACAACCACAACATATCAATTTGCCTGCTTTTTCATACTCTGAGCACTCACAGAAGAAGTTACACATTACACTTAAGTCACACAGCTGCTCAGAAAGCATTATGGGTAATTTTCTTGGGTGTCAGATCTAATAAATCAGTGGTCTGCCTGGGTTTCATGATCTTCTTAAGACTGTTTTGTTTTTTGGGTTTTGGGGTTTTTTAACTATGTTCTCACAATTATATTCATGCTCAGAAAGTAAGAACTGGACAGAGGGATAGGAATGGAATTAGACTGTTGCATGAAACACCTGTCTGACAGTTGAGCTCAGAATCTGCATTTTGTGTAGGTGGTTATGGGAAGTACATGTGTGTGTGCGTGCACACACACACACACACACACACACACACACTGTTCTTTCTGTTGTTCTTCATGGGGATCTTCGTCTGTCTTAGGTCTGGGCTTGTATGAATGTTAACAAGCTTCTATTAGCCTCAGTAGATCTCTCCACAGAACTCAGTAGGCAAAAGATACAGTATTGCTTCACACACAGTTGAGCATCCAAGTACTTTTGTCATTTTTTTGTGTGTGCTTCAGATAAAGTGAATATACTTGGAGATAAGATCTGTACACAGTAATACAAGGTAGGCAATAATAAATTTTATTTTAAAACACTCATTAGGTTTCTCTGTCATTTTCTGTTTCATTTTCCTGTATGTGTCTGAGAAGAAATCAGTTTATATGTTGTTAGACAGTGTTAATATAGTTTATGGTCTATTTATATGAGGAACAGGGTATGGATGTACTTCTTTCAGGAGAAAGACGTCAATGGGGTAAGAAAAAAAGTGCTCACTTGGGGAGGGAAAAAGCACCTATGGTTCCAGGACGCAGAAGGCTGAGATAGGAGAGTGACCTGTACCCAGAAGTTCAAAGCCAGCTTGGACAATATAATGACATTGTTTCTTAATAAGTAAGTAAACAAATAAATAAATAATATTCTCAATAACAGTTTTGCATAACCATCTCCAGGCTATGGTAAACTATATGTTTGTGAAATAGCACAGATGGTTTGAGATGAAATTCATCATGAGAGAAGATACAAGTTCAGTTCATGCTTGATACTGTGAATTGCATCTTCCTGATTATTTCTAGAAGAGGGAAAGTTAATGAGCATTGAATCACCAGAACATCGTCTCTTAGACAGTTTCCCTGAGGCCAGGCAGGCTTTGCACCTGCTTATAAGGAAGACGCTTTCAAAAAGTGTGTGTGTGTGTGTGTGTGTGTGTGTGTGTAAGTGTTGAGCACGTGTATGTGTGTGATTGTTGAGTGTCTGTGAATGTATATATGTATGGGAGTGTTGAGTGTGTGTATGTTTATATGACTATGTGTGAGTGTTTGAGTATGTATATGTAAGTGTGTATATGTGTGTGAGCATGTGTATACTGTTTGTGTGTGTGAGTAGGTATGTATGTGTGTGTATATATGTGTGAGTGTGTGTATGTATATGTGAGTGTATGTGTATGTGTGCATGAGTGTGTGTGTATGTATAAATGTGTTTTGGGGGCTTCTCTATGCTTTATTTCAGAGAAACACAGAAGAATCATGAGGCAATGATTCCATTCAGGGATGACTTCCTGTGACTCTAGAAGTAGGGTAATATGTGTGAGTGTGTTTAAGAAAAATTCCAAAAGACTTTGCCACATTGTAATAGGCACTAGAGATATCAGTAATTTCACGATTCACGAAAGGACATGCCAAAAAAGGTCACGCATTAGATTTAATTCCATAAAATCATCAAACTTTTAGAGTTTCTGAAACTGACAAGGTAAATAAAACATCTGTCAAATTCTATTGTCTGTGTGGCGTGTGTCCTGGGAATGAGATTCAGATGGAAATAACAATTTTGTTTAAAGCAAATTCTTGAAAATAAGAATATGTTTCGGAAAAGCAATAATTATCACAAGATGTTATTTGAATGACCTCTCTACAAAACTTTAGATGCTGCAAAGTAACTTCTGGAGACTTCTTTGGACTCCTTTGGAACACGAGTTAGGCTGGAAGAAACTCTGTGTCTTGTGCACATTACCTACATTGCTTAACATGTTCTGCTCTCCTTTTGCATCTGCTGGGCATTTGTTCTTCCTCCTCATTCTAATACAAATGTCCCTAGAGTCAGTTAACTCCTTGGGCTGAGTTTACTGTCTACTCATTGGCCCATCACATTTACAGGATAGTTTTTCTGGGTAATGTCCTGAGTGTCTTAAGATATCCCGTCAAAGGAAGGCAAACTATTGGTTTCCCTTGCCTACTGCCCAGATTCTAGTGTAAACCACTTGGGATCACAGTCTGAAGTCTGAGATGACTGTACCGGCAAAAGAGCCGAGTTTCCCATATGAGCAAGGTGGTGGAAGTGTAAAGCTTGATCGAGATTATGATTCATTGTTTTGGAATTATATGGCAGCTTCGTGTTGCTAGGCAAACCCTGATGGGCAGACACTTCTGAAACCTCTACAGTCTCACAGCTGATACTGTCTCATTGGCTAAGTCAAGTCTCATCATCACATTTAAACTCGAAAGTATGGGATGATGATAATAATAATCTTAATGGCAAAGTCATTTTTGAGAAAAGGGTGTACATGTACCCAAGAAATACATGACTACTTTTTGTAGTTGACAATATAATTGTTGGTGTCCCAGCTGCCATTCCAGCCGCACTGTCTCTAGAACAGATCCTATCGCCTCATTTACAGACATTTGGGGAATTGTCACTAATACTAGACTAAAATAAAAAGTGTTTATGGCAACTGGGATCTATTGTCCCCTGGTCCTATTCCCACACCTAGTCATTAGTGTCTCTACACATGTTACAAACTGGCCCAGATAGATCCACAGAAAATGTCCCTTGTGTAAGACACAGTTACTAACCCTTGGAACCCACAGTCTTATTATAGAGATACTTATTTTGAAAATATAATTGCTCAAGCAATAATTGACTGATGGCTGTGGTATGTGCTGCAGTGAGGTGTTTGTGGCATTGGGAGTGAGTTTGCAGGACTTACTAAGCCTGAGGATGGTGTGTAGATGTAGGTAGGCCAGGCTTTCCGGGGAAGAAACACACAGATGAGCTAGGGCACGTGGTAAGGGGGCTGTGTTTTGCAATCAGGGGGGAAAGGAACTTTTCTTGGGTGGAAAGTGGCTTGAATCTTGGAAATGCCACAGGAAGGCTGGCATTGCTGCTCTGTGGGTAAAAAGGAGCTACAGGGGAGGAGATGCAACAGGCAGGTGGTTTGTAGAGCACTGAATATATAATAAAACCTGAAGTTAATAGTTAACTTATTTCTGAAGGGAAGAATGAAGACAGGCTTCGTAATCATTCCCAACAATCTTACTTGAAGAGAACTGCTTTTTACTATCCGAGTAAGGACAATAGGTATGGAGCAAAGGTTACTTCATGTTTAAATGGAGGTGGTGACAGGGGTGATGAAAGACACTAGGTGTTCAGTCTATGCATGAGCCTCTGAAAAACGCAAGGGTAACATGTGGTCACAGGGTGTGGAAAGATGACTCACAGGGGACACGACTAGAGAGATAGATGTAAGGAATGTTAAAATGATCTTTAACAACTTGGTTTAGCACAAAAGAAAAAGGATGTGATCGTTAACCTTCTGGTGGCTGCTGCCAGGCTTCATAAGAGGGTGTCTCCTGCTTGTGTTTTCTGTGTCATTACTTCCTCAGGAAACTTTATGGTCCTGGTTCCCAGGGCTGGCACTTAAGAACCGAAGTTATTATCGAGAATATGTCATCTGGAACGTTCTCTGGTTCCTTGTCAGGTAGTGAATTTTAAACTTCAGTGCCACTGTGTATTTTTCCATGGTCCTTCAATAAGAGGATGGTTGTATCTAAAGGGCATTGACTATGCTAATATTTAATGAAAACTATGTTCTGTATTCCAGAAAGAAGAAAACATATTTGTGCTTCTAACAATCTGTGTTTGGGTGGAGCAACAGAAACTGATGCTGTGAGTTTCTCTGGTGTTATTTGTCTTTCTAGTTTGTCTGTTGGTCATCTTTAAAGAACAACTCTGTGGCCTCTGTTAGATTTCTAACTATGCAAGAGCAAACTTTGAGAAGCAACTTCACTTTAAGAGCAGGGACACACACACACACAAAAAAAAGTCCCACTTCTCTCGTGAGAATTTCAGCCTCCTGGTATACATATATAATTGTCTAAATTAAATGGTTGGAGGAGTTTCCCATGATTCTAAATGCAAACTACTTAAGCATGGCCTCTCAGACATATCCACTATAATGAAGGGGAGACAAGCTTTAGGAAAACGAAGGACAGGAGTAACAACCAGAAAAACCTGAATGGCATAGGACTGGAGAAAAGGCATGACTCAGGAGGTAAAATGAAAACACTCCACTTTCTCATATGGGCATTATAAAGGGATGCTTCAGTGAATGTTGAGCCAGAGAGCAAAGGGCTCTATAGCATGTGGTCCATCATTGAACTTTCCATGGCAACGGGATCAGGCACAACCAAGGTAATGTACCAAGCTTATCTGGGTTGCTGATCCTTTTTTTAAAAAAATTATGTTTTATTGATTGATCACTTGATTTATTCACTCTGTGTGTTTGCCTCTGTGTCTCTCTGTCTCTGCCTGTCTCTGTCTCCTCCGTCCCTCTTTATATTAAATCAAATCTTTATATCTCACAGCTATGAACACCTACAACAATGTGAGCCACACACTTAGAAAACATTGGATGGAGCCACATAGCAACCCAGTTGCCTGGATACATCAAAGATTACTCTCTATGAACTTGCTCATCACAGTGAAGCATCTTTGCTGGCCATGAATGTTGTCATCTGCCATTGCATTTTTATTCCGGTTGACAAGTTGTTAAATACTGCTATGACATCTCTATTGACAGCTTGGAAACTGATTAACAATATCTCCCTTTCGCGGTGTCTTTTTACAAGCAAGTTCGTTCGTCAGTGGTGCGCCGAAAGACTATCCACAATGTTGGTGAGTCCTCCCTATCTTTTGCCAGGTCCTTGATCTCAGTAGTTTACCATAACCAATCTAAAGTAGGAGATAAATGTCTTTCTCCTAGGTAATTGTAGCTTAGGATGCTAAGAGACAACTGCGAAAACAATCTCGTCAAGGTACAAGAAAACTTTACAAAGGCATCAGACATTCCCCTTGTTCCTGTGGGTGTGGTTTCATGCTTCAACCTTAACTCTTGCCTACAAAAATACAGCCATTCCATGTCAAGTACACCCTACTAACTAGAAAGTATTTAGAGATTCGCTTCATTCCAAAGACCCATACTTCACAATAACTACCTTGTCCTCTGTGAGCAACAGTGAAGGTGGCTGGCCCCTGAGATTTCATGGTGACCTCTATGATTCTGCCTGTTCTTGGAAGTGGCCTGGGTGGGAACTGTGAACACAGGCTTTCTCACAAAACTGCTTTTGCAATCTCTACCAATTTCTCAACTCACGGAGACAGATGGTCTCTGGGTTAAACCATTATTCTTCCCTTACAGTAAAGCTAGACTGTGGAGTGAGATGATAATCACATACCCCAAAAGGCTTACACTTAAGGCAGACGGATCAGCCATAGCATCAACTTAAGTGAACTACACTGACATAGAGTTGAACGTGGGATGTAGCTGAAGAACAGTCTATTTCCTTAGAAACTGGGAACATTCTCTTAACACCCCATGTAGTGAAAGGCACATTTAGGACTAAGAGGTACCAAAAGACTTTATTAAATGAATTTTGACAAATCCAAAGAATATAAATTTCAGAGGCTTATTTACTGTTTGCATGGCTTCATGCCCCATACTTGGAATGCGCCTCGAATGACACAAACTCAACCAATACACACAATGCATCCTGAGAATCCGGTCACTGGAGTAAACTCTGGACACAACATATGTCTATAATCCTTGCGGAGCCTCCTTGTTCATCAGATAAGTCCACCAAGGCTTCCCGGCTGGTTCATCCATATCTAAACAGTCTGATTTCGCCTTAAAACATTTCAGAGAAGCGAGAGGGGGTTGAATGGGGAAAAGAGGGAGGGAAGGGGGCTTATGGGACTTTCGGGGAGGGAGGAAACGGGAAAGGGGAAATGATTTGAAATGTAAACAAAAAAGACTTAGAAAATAAAATAAAATTAAAAAAACATTTCTGGCTATGCAATAACTTCAGATACAAATGATGGATTTGTGGATTGTTGAAAAGTTTAATTACTTCAGTCTCTTAAACATAAAAGTCTCAAAGCTAAGGATCAATTACTTGCCACCTCTCAAATGCCTAATAATCAAACAATGGAGCCTCCTAATGACTCACCTACTCTGCCACCCTGACACCAGGCTTAAAGTAAGTAAAGACACAAACAAACAAGGGTCCCTCATCTTAAAAGACACTGGGGGATTCTTCCACTAACAAGTAAATATGTATAAAGACTTTTATGGACTCTGTTATCTTTTACAGAAGCTGTAAAAAAGACAGATAAAAATGAGGTAGCCATTCACTGACTTATGAAAATCGAAATTTTGACTAGGCCTCTAAGGGTTTCAAATGTAGAAATCAGGGCTTGCTGTTTCTAGAGGTTCCAGTAGGAAAACAAATTCAAAAATACCGTGATGTTGTTACTGACTTTAAAACTGCTTTTTTTTTTTACTATTTCTTTATCTAAATTCATAATTTTATGCAAAATTCTTTTGAACACAACCTATGTTGGAGTCTTGTTCCCTTCATAATTTGGAGCCAAGGACCACATCTGTGCTTTCTACTACAGGCTTTTTTCTGGATCCCAACAGAAATGGCAAAGCTGTACCATTAACTGACACCAGAGGACAAGAATTGGTAATGAAATAGGGACAGTTTCCTAAATTTCAACCATGTGTAAACTATATGTTACTTGTAATTCTCACCCCAGCAACTAAGATTCTTTTCATTGCACCAACACTTGTACTGTATTTTGTAGATTCTTGTCAGGTTGTTCGATGTATTATTAATACTTTCATTCTACTTTTAAGATTTAAAACAACCATCTTTCATATGTACTACTGTAAAACTAAAAGAAAAATTGTCTTTAGAAAACATAAGTACTATTTTGGAAAAATTATTGATGGCATTAAAAAATTAGAAATAATTTTTATAGGGTTGGTAGTTGCTGATATCTTAGCGCTTATTGGAACCATAAATGCTACTATGGTAGACAGACAAATGGTTCAGTTTACCAACAAGAGAGCTAAAAATGTTTCAAGGATGGAAAGAATCCCCCCAAAAAGTTATACATAGGTTTTTTTTTTCAGAAAAGTTGGATGTCCATAATAATTTCATTGACTGGCTTGGGCAACATATTGAAGCTATTAAATCTTGACTATTAATTGTCATTACAATTCACTTATATTTGTAGCTCTGCTTTGCCCGATAAGGACAATATAAATATCCAAGGGAATTGGTTAAGAACTATCTAGATGGAGTATGGTCTCAAAACAATTCTTCTATTGACCTTGGATAGTTAAATCAAGATATATACTCGTTAGAATAGTCCCATTTGTAAAAAGTCTGTGACCAGCAGTTTGCAGATTAATTGTGAAGTACATTACATCTCAATTCTTTTAATATTTTACATGATCAAGCTTCTAAAGCCCTGATAAATTTAATACTAGCTGCTATTATTCTTTAATTGCTTCTAATAGGCTGTGTCTGAATCCAAAGAAGCCAAAGATGATTGATAGCCCAAGAAATAGCTGATTATGTTACCACTGTGCTACAAAATGAAAATGGGAGAGGTGCTGGAGAATGGGAGATGGTCTGCAATTCCCTTCTCAAACACAACTCATGACCGACCCAGATGCGGTAATGTGACTTCACAAGTCTCCGTGTGTAAGATAAAGCCTAGGAGGACTGTCCTCCAGGGCAAAACAAGGCCACAAGGTCAAAGAAGTACAGAAGAACTCAGATAAGGGATCAAAAATACTGATGTCAAGCTCTGCTTACAATGTTCTCACTAGTCCTAGCTATATAATACATAAACTCAGTGGGACAAATAAAAATGGTTCTTGAAGTGAGCCTAGAGTCTTGACTCTTTCTACCATCACTCTCCCTTCAGGTCCTTCTGATGCTCATGGTTGTGTTGTCTGAGGCATGAGAAGATGAATAATAAATAGTAAAGCTAAAATTTGGTGTGGGGGAGAAATACAAAATATACAGGACAAGAAGCTCACACTAGGAAAGAGTGGCTTAGTTGGGACCAACTAACTGAAATGCAAGATAGTATAAAAGATATTGTCAGGTAAACTTGCTAAGGAAGCCTGAAGAAGATAAGAATGAGCATGAAGGCACGCAGGTTGGGTCCTTTAACAGTTGGATGAAGAACAAACTAGACCAAAAAAACCCTCAAGGACAGAAAATCAGTGAAGAATGCGGAGGTAACGTTGAGGAGGTGTAAAGTTACAGCCTTCTAGATCAGCAGTGCAGTGGGAAGGAGAAGGTAAGCCACATACACAGGTACACAGCTTGCTGCCAGCAGTGTACTCAGCAACTCACATGCATTAATTAGCTCGGGGATGGTGATTATTGCATTTAATCTTTGCGACAACTTTCTACGATAGGTATTATTATCGCGGTTTTTCAATGATAAAAATCAAGTCTCAGGGGTGAAGCGATTTACCTAAGATCATAATTGTTTCCAGCAATAGAGCTAGGATTTAAACTCACGTCAGCCTGACTCCAAAGTGTAGTCACCTATGAAAAGTCAGATCCTTTCTATGGTATCTTCTGTACCTGAGATTCGCTGTTCTATCTCTTGTATTCTGTTGTCAATGCTTGCATCTGACTCCTGATTTCTTTGCTGGGTTTTCTATCTCCAGAGTTGTCTCCCTTTGTGATTTCTTTATTGTTTCTACTTCCATTTTTAGATCCTGGATGGTTTTGTTCAATTCCTTCACCTGTTTGAACTAAGCACAGGTTCTGCAATGGAGGAGCTAGAGAAAGGACCCAAGGAGCTGAAGGGGTTTGCAGCCCCATAGGAGGAACAACAACAATATGAACCACCTAGTCCCCAAAGAGCTCCCAGGGACTAAACCAACCAAAGAGAACACATGGAGGGACCCATGACTCCAGCTGCATATGTAGCAGAGGATGGCCTTGTTGAACATCAAAGGGAGGAGAGGCCCTTGGTCCTGAGAAGGTTAGATGCCCAAGTATAGGGGAATGCCAGGACAGGGAAGCAGGAGTGGGTGGGTTGGTGATCGGGAGAGGAGGGATGGGTTAGGAGGTTTTGGGAGTAAACCAGGAAAGGGGACAACATTTCAAATGTAAATAAAGAATATATCTAATAAAAAATAGTCAGATGCAATATAAAAAGAGTATGGAGCAGAAGGTAACTCTGAGGTTTCAAATGCAGAGTCTTCAAAAAGTAGGGAGACTCAACAAAGGTTTTGGCACTACATCCAGCAGTTTCTTAGAGGAAAAGTAAGTGCCTTTACTGTCCTGTGTTGTCTTAGATTTAAATTTTGTGGAACAAATTTCACCAGACTGTTTGCTGTCTCTAGTGTTACTTCTACTTGGGGAAGTCTTCCTTCTTCCCATACCTGCTCCCCACACACACATACATCAGGAGTCAGTCCCACCTCTTCTCTTGCTAACACTTCTGGGTCAAATTCTCTGGTCTGGTAAAAAACATTTCAAGAGTATTATGGAGCTGGAATCTCCACTCACACTCATTCCAAGATCCTTAAAGTCATACACGATTCTTTCCATTTTTTTCCACACATATTCATTTGACCAATCACTCCAACTCACCTTTTAAATTATATCTACCATCTAACCACCTCATAATACTTAAATCCATTACTACTCTTGTCCACACCCATCATTTCTTACTTGGATAATTACAATAGGCTCTTAACAGGTACCCCTGTTTACACCCTTACTCTCAACAGTCCAGCCAGCGATCTTGTTGAAAACAAGCCAAACATCATGTCTTTGCTAGCTGTTCCTTAAAGAGGAAAAAGCAAATGCCTTTCTGCAGTCTTTAAGGCCCAATGTGATATACAACTCCTGCCTCTTCTTTTGAGATTTCCCATAACGTATTTCCCTTTATTTACTGTGTCCAGTTACAATGGGCCATTTGTAACTCATCAAAACTTCCACACAGAGCAAAACTTGATGGCCCACACTAGGTACTGGGGACTTTTCAGGACTAGTTCCATTACTAGGGATATTGAGGCAGAGGAGTCATGAGCTCAAGGTTGGCATTGGGAACATAGCTTGTTTATGGCCAGCCTGAACACAGGAAGTCTCTGTCTCAAAAAATCACAAAACAAAAATAAAAATAAACTGTTGAAGGAAATATTAAAAAAGATTGTCAAGTTCCCGTGTTACGCCGGTGCAGCAGGGTGTTCTCATCTTGGCAGGTTCTCTGGCCCAGAGCTTCCAAGTTCCCTTGGGTTGCTGCCACGCCAGCCCCATGTAATGACTGCCCACCTCGCAGTTAGATGTCACAATACCCAGTAACCCTGTAAAATCAAAACTCTTGAAGCTTATAATTAATCGGTCAGATTTATGTATCAAAAATTCTCAATTCACAAGATGCCCATACAATAATTTCAGAGCCAATTGATAATGATACAACTGCCCACCTAGATTAGACAAGTTATCCCGATTATTCTATCCCTATATGATATATAGCTGCCTGTGGCTGTTTAAGGCCGTGCAAAATCTGGATCATCTTCCTCTTGCTCCATATTTCCTTCTTCTCCCTATCTGCCTCCTCTGTCTCTGTAACTCTTTGTTCCTCCTCCCTTTCCCCTTTTCCCTGTCCAATCACAGGCTTCTTGTTGTAGTAATAATTAAATTAACTGAACAGGAAAAATCCTGCTACATAAAACCGCCAAATATGGTCTCCTGAAGATCTTCACAATGGCCCCTCTAGGTGCCTGGAATGATCCTCCCTTATGACCACATGGTGTTTTCCCCCATTTTGCAGAGGTGGGCAAGGAATGGCTATTCCAGAAGGCTGGAACTAGCCCCAGATGAGGTAATTAGCATCTGGAACTGTAGCATTCCCATCTCTTCACTGTACTGATTAGTACTAATCAGTCCATCAGTCTCTGAAAACATAGCTTCTTTTCATGAGTTTGTGTTCATTGTGTGTGTGTGTGTGTGTGTGTGTGTATGTATGTGTCTCTCTGTGTGTGTGTCTGTGTGTGTGTGTGTGTGTGTGTTTGCCTCTAAGAAAAATCTATACACCATGTGGACAGTACCCTCAGAGTCCAGAAAAGAGTGTTGGGTGCCCCAAAGCTGGAGTTACAGATTGTTGCAAGCTGTCATGTGTGTGCGGATAATCGAATCCGTTTGACTGGAGGAGCAGTCAGTGCTCTTAACTGCTAAGACAGCTCTCCAGCCCAACTTATTTTGTAACATTAAACACTTTCATGTACTATAAAATATATTTATTTGCTTATTATTGTAGATAAACTTTGTCTATTTAGACCACAATTATATCTCACGGGATGGATTCCTAACTCAATAAATAATTGAAAACTGAAGGCTCCCAAGGATGAGTTGGATACACACATTCTTAGGTTTAAGGTAGATGTGTATTCACTCAAATAGGGCCACACTTGTAGAAATTATAGATTCCACATTCCATCTACTCCCACACATGTCTTTGTCCAGGTATAGTGGAAATGACAAGGGAACTTCCAGTTTAGTGTCTTAAAGGTGAAAGGGCTTTGTTGCACACTTTCCTCCCCTTGCCATGAAATAACATACTAATGAGGATGAAAAGGTCATATGCTTGTAAAGGTCCTCCCGGAGGACCCTGCTATGCCACTCCTGGGCATATACCCAGAGGCTTCCCCTGCATGTAATAAGGACACATGCTCCACTATGTTTATAGCAGCCTTATTTATAATAGTCAGAAGCTGGAAAGAACCCAGATGTCCCTCAACGGAGGAATGGATACAGAAGATGTGGTATATTTACACAATGGAATATTACTCTGCAATTAAAAACAATGAATTCACGAAATTCCTAGGCAAATGGTCAGAACTGGAAAATATCATCCTTAGTGAGGTAACCCAATCACAAAAGAACACACATGGTATGCAGTCACTGATAAGAGGTTATTAGCCCAGAATCTCGGAATACCCAAGACACAATTCACATATCAATAGATTTCCAAGAAGATGGAAGGAGAGACCCCCTGGTCCTGGAAAGACTGGATGTAGGACAGAGAAGCGAGAGGGGGTTGAATGGGGAAAAGAGGGAGGAAAGGGGGCTTATGGGACTTTCGGGGAGGGAGGAAACGGGAAAGGGAAAATGATTTGGAATGTAAATAAAAAAACTTAGAAAATAATAAAAAAAAAAAAAGAAGAAGAAGAAAGGGAAAAGCAAACCACGGATAGTCTTTGAATATATCTGTGTACTTGAGCTTTAATATGGAAAATACTGCTCACAGTTCACATGTGTAGGCCATATCCCCCAAGCTATAATATAAGCAGACATAAAGCATCTGGAAGGAGCGATGTGTGGATATGATTAAGACATACTACATATAAGTACAAATTTTTCAAAGAACAAATAAAACTAACATTTTAAAAGTACTAGTGGCATTTGAAGGGTAGACTTTCTTTTCGGCAAAAATGTGGCTTCTTACTCTGCACACTTAAGTTAGCATCACTGACAGTTTTTATGATTATCACTGTCATTTCTATGTATTATCCTGTAACCTTGAAACAACATATTCAGAAAATCCCATATCAGACACTGAACCCACCTATTCTGTTTGTGAGAGAGACAAAAAAAAAGGCCATTCCGGTTCCATCTCTCTCCTTCCTCGTTACCAGCCCTTCCCTGCACTGTTTCTCTGTTTAGTGTAAACCTGTAGAGAGGTGTGGTCACAACTGTAAGGGAGGGGGGAGGGAGGGGCAGGCAATATGGAGTAGACATTCCAGTTCTTTCTGTTCCATCTCAACCCTCATGGAATAATGCTTCGTAAAACTGAAACAAAGCCATTAAAGCTTCAAACATTTGTAGAATCGACTGTATGTCAGGCTTGAGGTATAGATGAGGCTAGAGAGGTAACCAACAGGATCAGGGCTGAGTTGGCAGCCTGGGACATCATCAATTCCACATCCAGTTGACCAAATCCATTTGGTGAATTGTGGCAATAAAAGCAGTGTCATTACGAGTGCCTAGAGCCGGAGGCTGCATTTCAGCTGGTAACTCAGAGGGTGCTGCTCGCCGTCTGTACTCCGTAATCTCTTCTTTTTGTATCTTTGGAATATAGACTGCTTTGCCATAAATGTATGGTGTAGACTTCAAAACTTCAACAGAAAACAGTTGAAGGAGATTATAGAAGAAAGTCACTATGATCATCCTAAAACAGTAATCTATGAAGAAAAATGAGATTTCTCAAATATTTATTGCATGATTATTGATAGAGAAAAAATTTCTATACATGAAAACAGTTCTGTCATATAGATGCTTTTAAATACTGCCCCAGGGGTTAGAGAGATGTCTCAGCAGTTCAGATCATGTAGTGCTCTTGTAGAAGATCCTAGTTCAGTTCCCAGCACCCATATTGAGTGACTCATATCAATTTTATCTCCAGCTCCAGAGGATCCAACATCTCTGGCCTTTTTGGGTACCTATGCTCACATGTACATACCCCTTACACAGGCACAAGCGTAATTAAAAACAGTAAAAAGGAACCTTAAAATTATTAAATACTGCCTTAAGGTAGATGGATGGTAGAAGTATGCTCAGAAAGTTGAGGGAGGATAGTAAATATTGGTCAGAGGCTAAAGGCATCCATGAATTCTCTTGAGTCTTATAATCAGGGACCAATGCAAAGGGAAACACCAGTTCAATGTAGTGCTAATTTTAAGGTTTTTTTTTTACTCTTGGCAGTACAGGAAAGGACTATTGGGACTCTGGTGTCTTCACAGAGGTTCTAAGAAAGTCACACCTCCAACCCTGGGCAGTCTACATGGACAGTACTGCAGTGGCTAGGGTGAGATGCTGGAATCAAGCAACCTGAACAACCATGAGAAGTGCTTACGTGTTGGATATGAGGCTGACCTACGGAGCCTCTAACTTCTTGATGTTTTATGGTGTGTTCAGATAGCTACAGCAGTGGAGATAGGGCAGGAGTGTTACCCTCTGATTGTTGAGGCCAAGTTGTGCAAAGCCACCTGAATAACCCGTACACGGGATTAGATTTACTCAAAAGGCAAATTATTTGGTCAAAGTACAGAAAAGCATCTTTCTGTAATTAATAAGTATATAGAATTGAAAATGATAGTCAGTCTTACAGCTATTAAAATCCATTTAAAACAGAAACATCCAAATTCAAAGTTTTATTACTTTATAAAAAATCTATGGAAGACAGTTTGGTATTCGCCTTCCTACCTGGAAAAAGCATCCATCCCATACCTCAACAAATTCTTTCTTCTACAGTTTCCACTTTGCCCCTTTGATGTCATGATATGCCCCTGGGAGTTCCTTTAGTTTAAACAGCATTGCTACCTTGGGGACACTGGGGGACACCCCACCCTTTCCCCACTGGGCTCATTTACATTGAAATCTCATTCCCACTAGTACAACCTACTTTCCGTGCATGGCCTGAGAGTTCCTGCATTAATGAGCCAAACTTTTCTGCTAGGAAAATTTTCTTCTCCATTTGAATCTACCCACATCTGCTTTGTTCATCTTGACGGAAGTTATCACAGAAACTTTCACAGATACTTACAAAGCAGTCACGCTTTCCCTGTAGTAAATTGCAGCCAAATGCTACCTGTGAGAGCATGGTGTGTCCCATGATAAAGTCCCTCCCTCTCAATGGGGGAGAGGGAACCATCCCTGATTTCAAGTTCCATCCTGATGAACAACCTGATGAGCAACATGTCAAAGCCTATTCATCTGGGTGGCTGAGTCTCAACCTCACCAGCAAGGTCTTCTTCACCGAATCCAGCTCATCCTTGGTGCTGCCAATCTGTGAACCACCAGGGTAGCAGAGGAAAATAAGAAAAACCTCGCGTGTGCATTTTATGATCGGATCAGAATATTCTGATCTTTGAACCTACTTCCGTCCAAACGTTTCTGTGCCTTTATGTGGTTATTTGTCAGCACTCTGCTGAAAGTCCAAGACACTAAACATTAAAAGTGAAAGGGAACTCTGAGAGACAGGAGTCCCCATTGCCTGTGGGGACTCATTCTGAGCCTTCCAGTGGCTGTTTGGAACTGTGAGCTACACAGCTATGAAGCTTCTGTTTTTACACGTGTGGTAAAGTTTAGTTTATAACTCAGACGCAGAAAATAAGAGAATAGGTAATTATAACACCATACTATAACACATATTGTCTCTTAAAATATTTTACTGAGCCAGACATGGTGATGCATGCCTTTAATTCCATCACTTGGGAGACAGAGGCAGGCATATCTCTGTGAGTTTAAAGCCAGGCTGGTCTATTTAAGGAGTTCCAGACCTACGAAGGCTGCATAGCAAGACACTATGTCATAAAAACAAATGACCAAAACTCCAAACCCACAGTATCTTATTGTCTGAAACGAGACGATACCGTGGTGTTTTCCTGATTTACTGTGCAACAGAAGCAGAGCCCTGGGACAGAGGAGATGGCCATAACCGCCGCTGAGCAGGCACACAGAGAAGATGCCGAGCTCTTAGGTGACAGTGCTGTATCGAAAACAGCCTCAGCAGCTGTCAGCTTTCCTCTGGCATCTGTTTTGAAGATCCCCATCTTTAGGCCATCATCTTCAATTCACAGCACTGCAACTCCATTAGAGAGATTCTGCCAGGCCGCGCAGAGTATAAACAGCTCTCGCAAATGCTCGTTTTCAAGTGTTTTCAGATGATCTTCCTAAGTAAAAACTTTACTCATTTAAAAATAAGAAAGCCCATCCATGCCCTGAGAACGAAGAATCCCCCTAGAGGATTTTGCTGGGTAGGCCTGCCCTGGAAAGAAGTCAAACTGGAGTCATCTCTGCTCCTCATCTGGCTATATCCTGTGACCAGTGTCATCTGCAGGCATCCTAGGTGTAAGAAGAGTTTGCCATGGACGCAGAGTCACTGTGTGTTGTCAAGGAACAGAACAAAAAGTGAGAAAAAAAAAAGAAAACCCAAGTTTAAAACCAAATGCATCTTGACCCATTTGAGCTGAGGAACTGCCGTGCATTATCAAATCTATCTGGAGTTGGCGTGGCATGGTGTACAAAGACGTGGTAGAGAAATTCTGTCCTTTTTAAATTTTTGTAAGTGTTTTTATAATAGCGCTTACATGCTTGTATGTAAATAAAAGCGTTATATGCCAAGATTAGCCATACCTAAAATCTGTACAACTTAATAAACTTCTATAGAGTTAGAGTGGGCATTTGGAATGGAAGTTGTGGAACTTCACATTCCATTGTACACTTTCAATACTGAATAACTTTATGAACTTATTTACCACCCAGAACAAAAGATCCATGGGAGAGTTAGAAGTAAAACGATCAGCTGTGCATCCTCTCTCTGTCTTAGCGCATGCACATCCCCTACACTCAGACCTTCTTGCCTCCTAATACTCAGCCTTTCTTCCTCTCCTCTTATGGTATGTTATACTCGTGTGTTCATGTGTTTATGTATCTTACTGGATAGATTCAGCCTATGAGAGAGAATGCAAGTTTATATTTCTGAGATTGTGTTGCCTCATGTAATATTCTCAGTTCATCCATTTTTTGCAAATTTTTTATCTTCATTTTTCTAGACCTGAGTATTATTCATATATATACATATACATGAATATATATACATATATACATATGTATATATATGTGTGTATATATATATATATGTATATATATACACATTTAAATTATCCATTCATCCACTGATAGACAACTAGGTTCACTCAACCCTTTGCTAAAACAATGAAGCAGCAAGAAACATGTGAGCACAAGGATCTCCATGGTAGGCTGCGGGCTTCTCTGGCTCACGGTGCCCAGGAGGAACTAGCGGACTCATATAGGAATCCAAGTCTAAATTTCTTGAGAAAACTCCAAACTGATTTTCACAATGACTGGATTAATTTGCATACCCAACAACAGTGAATAAGGATTCCTCTCTCCACATCTTCTCCAACATTTATTGTCAGACTTGTTGATGATGGCCATCCTGATAGATACTTCAATATATATCTATATCTATATACATATACATATCTATATACATATACATATCTATATACATATACATATCTATATACATATACATACACGTACACACACACATATATATGTATGTATATATATGATTTTAGCGCTTTACTGTAGAAGAGTAGAGTGAGAGAGAGAGGGTAGAGAAATAGAAGCTGGCCATGGCTATGTGGAGAGGGGGAAGGGAATGGGGAGAGATGGGGAGCAGGGTACAAGAGACAGAAGAAGAGAGTGGGAAAGTAAGAGAGACTAAAAGAGAGTAAGAGCTTACTATATTTTAATATGTATTTTCTTAATGGCTAAGGACACTGAACACTTTTAAAAACAGTTATTGGCCATTTGTATTTCTTTTTTAGGAACTCTATTTAGTTCACGTGCCTATTTGTTAATTGGTGGTTTTATTCGCTCGGTAACTAATTTCTGCAATATCTTATACTCTTTGGATATAAGCCTTTTGTCTGAAGTGCAATCAGCAAAGGTTTTTTTCCCATTCTGGGGAGCTGTCTGTTTACTGTGCTGATTGTTTTCTTTGCTGTACAGGAACTTGTTTTCGTGTAGTCCCATCTGTTGATACTGGGGTTAGTTCCTGGGCTGCTGGTATTCTAGATATCTTTTCATGAGCATTTCAACATGTTCATCCAGCACACACACATGTAGAGACACCGACATGTTTAGCTAGAGAATCAGTGCTGTCACACTAGACTGTAAACAATACTGAGGCTCCTAGCAACCAGAGCCCCTGAAGGCATTGGATATCCTTCCACGCAGCGCATAGCATTTGTGCTTGTTCACATTCCCTGCTCCACCTAGAACATATGATTGCGTACATTTGACTGTCTGCTTTTCTTTGCATAATCATCGGGCGTACACTGCTTAATCTGGATCTAGTCTCTATTACACCCCAGAACCTTACACATGTGAGGTCTGTGCCCCAGGACACTTGCAAATGTCTGCATTTTAAATTTTGTTACACATCATGTAAAAAGTGTATAAATTATCAACTAGTGACTAAGTGTAAAAGTTTAAAATATGAATTTTTAGGGACTGGACAGCTGGCTCTGTTGTTAAAAAGCCTGGCTATTCCTTCAGAGAACCCAGGTTCAATTTCTAGAACCCACCTAGTAACTTACAACTATCTGTAACTCTAGTTCCCAGAGATCAGACTGCCCTGGAACTAGCCTCCTCTGTTCTAAGCATGCATGTAATGCACAAACATACATATAGGACATATGCACATAAGGAAAAAAAGAAAATGAAATCCAAATTTTAAAATCACATTGCTTATACCTTTAATTTGTGACAATACATGTATAACTCATAAATACTCCAAAGAGTCCTCCTGCGTCAGTCATGACGATCAGCCCAGACATAGAATATCTAATAAAAGTTTCACTACCAAGCATGAGAAACTTCCCTTTGAATTGTTGGTCAGGAAAGTTTAAGAGCCTCCAATAGTCTATGGGCTATTGCCAGTAGCCTTGGCTGCCTCTTCGAACTAGAAAGTAGGACCTATTGCTCAAGAAACCATATACTTTAGAAACAGGATGTAGAAGGATCTATCTGGAACAGAAGTAGAAGCATCCTCACTGAAGACTAACTCTCATAGTATCCAAAGGTACTAAGCAAGATATCGAGAGAGAGAAAAAAAGTAGTCCTGGCCACTTGTAGAGCCTAGGAACCATGACAATTATCTGTCTACAAATTATCTAACCTCAATAGTGCAGTAGTGGCACTTATATCAACAACTGTATGGATTTAGGGTTCATTTACCAGGATGGAGTTCATATCTGGTACTATACATCTAGCCACCTATATGTAGCTGGAGATGTCAGAGACCCTAGAAAAGAACCTACTGCTATCATTTTCCTAAACCATTATAATTTCTAATTATATTCTACCTACACAGTTGGTGTACCCACAATACAACACCTACACCTAAGACTAGGAAAGGGGGTGGAAAGCCTGTAGGAGCCAGAGTACCAGGATCCCTGCTGTTAGGATCTGCATAATGATACTAGTCAACATGTCAACTTGGATAGGAGAAATTTCATAAGGCCCCACCCCTCGATGAAGAGCTACAGGTAATAAATGGGCGCTCAGAGAGGGAGAATCAGTCTTCTACATGGATCATCTGCCTGATAGATTATCCAATCCCAAGCAGTCAGCCCTAAACATATATACATTAGAAACATCATTGAATGGGTTCAGTAGGTTACATATACACACGTGCGTGCACACACACATGCAGATATGCACACACATATGTGCATGTATATATATGTATACATATATGTATGATGATAATTATAGAAGAACAGATTATGAATTTGAAAGGAGGCCACAGGAGAAGTTGAAGGGTAGAATAGAGGGGTGAAAATGGTATAAATACAGCAGTTGTATGACATTCACAAGAACAATCTTAAAAGAGTGAATGGCTGAAAGCATAAATGTCTAAGTATAGTGTAAACTGACTGACGTAAAAACCACAATAGGAGTGACCAAAGGGCTAAACGGGTAAAACTGCTTGTTACCAAGACTGTTGACCCAACACCAATCCCAGGGATCCACATGGTGGGAGAAGCGAACCAACTCCCTCAGGGTGCCCTCCGACATCCATACATATGTGAGTGCCTCCCAACCCTACATGAATACATGTAATAAAAATTAATTCAGACATAAAACATAGGTCTCCAAGGCTACAATCAGCTAGATTCATTGTCTCACTAAAAATATACAAGAAGAAATTTCATCTCACTACCAAGTACTGCCAAGCCTGGCATACCAGTTCTGTAACCTCAGCTACCTGGGAAGTGGAAGACGAAGGAGTTCAAGTTCTAGGCCAGCCTGAGAAACCTATTGAACTTATATCTCATTTTTTTTTCTTAGTTAAAAATCAGAGCTCGTTGGTAGAGTGCTTGCCTGGCATTTGGACACCTTCCATTCAATCTCAGAGAAGAGACATTCAGAAAAGCGAAGGTCACATCCAGAAGGCTGAGAGCACGGAAGGGAAGAGAATGAGGGCATGCAGAGGAAGGAAGGGTTGAGCGCATGTGGTTGTCTTCCCTCACATGGAGCCGTGATGAGTAACAATACTGTCCTCAGCACCGGGATACTTTTTCAAAGCACGAGGCAAAGGTCAGAATCTGACTTCCCCCTTACTTATCAAGAGGTTTAGACTCTTACCTTCAAAGTCCACATCTCCAACTAACTTTGTCTTTCCTGTCACAGGATCTTGTATATAGTTGATACCCACATCAATTACTGCCGCGCCTTCTCTGACCATGTCAGCTGTAATCAGCCTGGGAATACCTGCCAACAAAACAGTTGTAAAACAGTTAGTTATGTCTTGGTCCACGTTTTAAGAGTATATAAGTAAACCCTCTGCAAATAAGCGACCAGCTTCACTTTGAGTATTGATCAATAGGCAGAAGGACAAGACAATTAAGGAAGCACATCCAGCTTTGGAGGAGCAACTGGACCCTTTCCTCAGAGATTGCTTAACTGGCCTCTCCATATGAATATTTATTCGAACAGCATGTTTGTGTCTAACACAAAGTCATAGAAGTGACATAGGCTTCCACTGTTTCAGAGAAAAGAGAAAGCAACTCGGGAATTGGAAAGGAGGAAATGAAAGTGGGAAGGAAAACTCATAGCCCTAACTCCTACCCTCCAGTGTGATGTAAACAGTCCAAATGATGAAGCTTTTGCTATTTTCTGGTTTCCTTTGATCCCCATGTCTACATGGACCTGAAAGATGGAGGCTATAGTAGCTATCCTCATTCTTCTCCATTCTGGTTGAAAAGAGAGGTCTGTAGAGATAATATGTCTGTGATCTAGAGCTAGTTTTAAATTTTTCTACAAGTCCGGTGGTACTGGCTAACCCTTGATGACACTGCAGGGTTGTTTTGTTTTGCTTTATGGTGACTCTTGAGCTAGCTCCAAACATTGCACTAACATTACGATGTACTATCGCGCCTTCCAGTGTGTGTGCGTGTGTGTGTGTGTGTGTGTGTGTGTGTGTGTGTGTGTGTTGACTGAGTTCAGCTGAATGCTTAGACTTAGATGGTTATGTAACCAGAGACTGACTGGAGTCTTCCAAACACATGTGCGTGGATCTGGGATCTGAAGTACCTCACTAATGCTGACACTTAGGGTGGACTAGGGCCTCAGGGTAGGCTGCGGCTGCCGCTAGTCCAGGGTGTGTGAACTTGCTTGTGAACTAGCTTGTGCTCATCCAGTCCGGCAGCTGACAAGCAAGCATGCAGAAAGCAGAGAGTAGAGACAGAAAGCTCTGGAGGTGGGAATCCCGAGACTAGCTTCTCAGTTCTCTTACATTCTCTCAGTGAAGAAGTGACGGAGCCCACTCCGATGCAAGAGCCCCTCCTCATAGGAAGCTACTTGAAGAACCTGTGACATTCTGCATTGCTCTTGTGGATGGAGGGCTGATGGGTGATTTAGTCACATCCTTTGTGTGCCCTTTGCCAGTAGTTCATTAACACAATAAATTTAATATAAGTGTTTTTGTTGGATATTTTATTTACATTTCAAATGTTATCCCCTTTCCTGATTCCGCTCCCCCGCCCCCAGAAACCCTCTACCCCATCCTACCTCCCCTACTTCTATGAGGATGTACCCCCACCCACCCATCCTGCCTCCCTGCCCTCGATTCCCCTCTTCTGGGGCATCGAGCCTTCATAGGACTAAGAGCCTCTTCTTCCATTGATGCATGCCAAGGCCATGCTCTGCTACATATACAGTTAGAACCATGGGTCCCTCCATGTGTACTCCTTAGTTGGCGGTTTAGACCCTGGGAGCTCTGGTTGGTTGATGTTGTTGTTCTTCCTATGGGGCTGCAAACCCCTTCAGCTCCTTCAGTCCTTTCTCTAACTCCTCCACTAGGAACTCTGTGATCAGTTCAATGGTTGGCTTCAAGCATCCTCCTCTGTATATGTCAGGTTCTGGCAGAGCCTCTCAGGAGACAACTATATCAGGCTCCTGTCAGCATGCCCTTTTTGGCATCCACAATCGTGTCTGTGTTTGTTGAGTTTGTATGGAATGGATCCCTAGGTGGGGCAGTTTTTGGATGGCCTAGCCTTCAGTCTCTGCTCCATACTTTGTCTCTGTATTTACTCCTTTGAGTATTTTGTTACCCTTCTAGGAAAGACCAAAGCATCCATACTTTAGTCTTCTTTCTTCTTGAGTTTCATGTGGTCTATGAGTTGTATTTTGGATATTCAAAGCTTTTGGGCTAATATCCACTTATCAGTGAGTACATACCATGTGTGTTCTTTTGTGATTGGGTTATGTCACTCAGGATGATATTTTCTAGTTCCAACCATTTGCCTAATAATTTCATGAAGTCATTGTTTTTAATAGCTGAGTAGTATTCCATTGTGTAAATAGATCACATTTTCTGTATCTATTCCTCTGTTGAGGGACATCTGGGTTCTTTCCAGCTTTTGGCTATTATAAATAAGGCTGCTATGAACATAGTGGAGCATGCTTTCTTGTTTTATGTTGGAGCATCTTTTGGGTATATGCCCAGGAGTGGTATAGCTGGGTGCTCAGGTAATACTATGTCCAATTTTCTGAGGAACTGCCAGACTGATTTCCAGAGTGGTTGTACCAGCTTGCAGTCTCTCCAAGAGTGGAGGACTGTTCCTCTTTCTCCACATCCTCGCCAGCATCTGCTGTCACCTGAGTTTTTGTTCTTAGCCATTCTGACTGGTGTGGGGTAGAATCTCAGGGTTGTTCTGATTTGCATTTCCCTGATGACTAAGGATGTTGAACATTTCTTTAGCTGCTTCTTTCTCGACCATACAAGTTTCCTCAGTTCAGTATTCTTTGTTTAGTTCTGCACCCCACTTTAATAAGGTTATTTGATTGTCTGGAGTCTAATTTCTACAGGCAGGAAGATCAGTCGAATAGAATTGAAAACCCGAGGTAGTTGGGACCGCCAGGCTCAGAGACAGACAGGCATAATATCGCTTCGGTTTCAGGCAGCTTGTGTGTAACCTGCTCCCAGGTGCTGGGCTGATCTGCAGTAACCAGCGCGCCAGTTCCGCGGCGGGACCTTCTGCCTGGTGGAGGGACCCCGCGCAGGGAGGGAGCCTGCCAGCTTCCCTTCCGCGACCTCTGTTCCCGCGGACTGCGCTGGAGAGACCGGTACCCAGGCTCTCCCCCCGATATAACATCACTTGGGACACGGCCTGTTGGGGCTTCCGTCTGTGCCCGAGGGCGGGTTGGCGCTGTGGTCGTCTGGGTGCCAGATCGGCGGGCCATCGTGACCACAGGGTGAGCGGCGCCACGGAGACTGCCCTCCGCCATCTTTGCTCCAGTGACCAGGTAGTTGGGACCGCCAGGCTCAGAGACAGACAGGCATAATATCGCTTCGGGTTCAGGCAGCTTGTGTGTAACCTGCTCCCAGGTGCTGGGCTGATCTGCAGTAACCAGCGCGCCAGTTCCGCGGCGGGACCTTCTGCCTGGTGGAGGGACCCCGCGCAGGGAGGGAGCCTGCCAGCTTCCCTTCCGCGACCTCTGTTCCCGCGGACTGCGCTGGAGAGACCGGTACCCAGGCTCTCCCCCCCGATATAACATCACTTGGGACACGGCCTGTTGGGGCTTCCGTCTGTGCCCGAGGGCGGGTTGGCGCTGTGGTCGTCTGGGTGCCAGATCGGCGGGCCATCGTGACCACAGGGTGAGCGGCGCCACGGAGACTGCCCTCCGCCATCTTTGCTCCAGTGACCAGGTAGTTGGGACCGCCAGGCTCAGAGACAGACAGGCATAATATCGCTTCGGGTTCAGGCAGCTTGTGTGTAACCTGCTCCCAGGTGCTGGGCTGATCTGCAGTGACCAGCGCGCCAGATCTGCTGTGGGACTTCTGCCTGGTGGAGGGACGCCCCCTCCCCCCCCCAGGAGAGATCACACACCCCTGCACAGGGCAGGAGCCTGCCAGCCTCCCTTTGGCGACCTCTGCTCCAGGAATCCACTAGGCTGAGCCTTTAGATGTGCAAGGCCTCCCCAATATAAGATCACTTGGGGCAAAGCACATTAGGGCTCCAAAGTCACTCAGGAGCAGGCAGGCCCCAGAAATCGGTGCCAGGGGAATCCTGGTAATCCAGGGGGGGCAGAAATAGCTTTGCAGGCTCACAGGAGGTCCAACCAACAGCCAGTGGCAGCAGGACCAACTAACACCAGAGGTATCCAGATGGCAAAAGGCAAACGTAGGAATGTTACTAACAGTAATCAAAGTAAGGTGGGACCATCCGAACCCAACTCTCCAACAGCAGCAAGTCCTGGATACCCCACCACACCCGAAAGACAAGATCTGGATTTAAAATCACTTCTCATGATGCTATTAGAGGATCACAAGAAGGACACAAATAAATCTCATAAAGAGTTACAGGAGACCATGAATCAACGGTTAGAAGCCCTTACAAAGGAAACACAAAAATCGCTTAGAGAAATGCGGGAGAACATGGATCAAAAGATGGAGGCGCACAAGGAGACAACACAAAAATCGCTTAACGAGATGAATCAACGGGTAGATGCACTCACAAAGGAATCACAAAATTTGCATAAAGAAATGCAGAAGAATATGGGTCAACAGATGGATGCCCATAAGGAGGCAACACAAAAATTGCTTAAAGAAATGAATCAACGGTTAGATGCCCTTACAAAGGAAACACGAGAACTGCTTAAAGAAATGCAGGAGACGATGGATCAACAGATGGAATCCCATGAGGAGGAAACACAAAAATCGCTCAGAGAAATGCAGGAGAACGTGGGTCATCAGGAAGAAATCCTGAAAGAGGTAATGCAAAAATACCTTAAAGAAATACAGGAAAATACAAACAAACAAGTGAAGGATCTCAGCAAATCCATCCAGGAACTAAAAAAGGAAGTAGAAACAACTAAGAAATCACAAAGGGAGACAACTTTGGAGATAGAAAACCTTGGGAAGAAATCAGGAGTCATAGATGCAAACATCAACAATAGAATACAAGAGATGGAAGAAAGAATCTCAGGTGCTGAAGATTCCATAGAAAGCATCGACTCAACAGTCAAAGAAAATGCAAAATGCAAAAAACGCGTAACCCAAAACATCCAGGAAATCCAGGACACAATGAGAAGACCAAACCTAAGGATTATAGGTATAGATGAGAGTGAAGATTTGCAACTTAAAGGGCCAGTAAACATCTTCAACAAAATTATGGAGGAAAACTTCCCTAACTTAAAGAGAGAGATGCCGATGAACATACAAGAAGCCTACAGAACTCCAAACAGACTGGACCAGAACAGAAATACCTCCCGTCACATAATAATCAAAACACCGAATGTTCTAAACAAAGAAAGAATACTAAATGCAGTAAGAGAAAAGGGCCAAGTAACATACAAAGGAAGACCTATCCGAATCACATCAGACTTCTCACCAGAGACTATGAAAGCCAGAAGATCCTGGGCAGATCTCATGCAGACACTAAGACAGCACAAATGCCAGCCTAGACTACTATACCCAGCAAAACTCTCAATCACCATAGATGGAGAGACCAAGATATTCCATGATAAAACCAAATTTTCACAATATCTTTCCACAAATCCAGCCCTGCAACGGATAATAGGTGGAAACCTCCAATACAGGGAGAGAAACATCACCCTGGAAAAAATGAGATAATAACCTTCTTGAATCAAACCCAAAAGTAGATAACCACTCAAACATAAAGATAGCGTCAAGAATGGCAGATGGCAATAATCACTATGCCTTAATCTCTCTTAATATCAATGGTCTCAATTCCCCAATTAAAAGACATAGACTAGCAGACTGGATACGTAAACAGGACCCAGCATTTTGCTGCATGCAGGAAACGCACCTCAGTGTCAAAGACAAACACTACCTCAGAGTAAAAGGCTGGAAAACAATTTTACAAGCAAATGGCCCCAAGAAACGAGGTGGAGTAGCCATCCTAATATCGGATAAAATTGATTTTCAACCCAAAGTCATCAAAAAAGACACAGAAGGACACTACATACTGATCAAGGGAAAAATCCACCATCAAGAACTCTCAATCCTGAATATCTATGCTCCAAATGCAAGGGCACCCTCATTCGTAAAAGAAACTTTACTAAAACTCAAAGCACACATCGCACCGCACACAATAATAGTGGGTGACTTCAACACCCCGCTCTCTGAAATGGATCGTTCAGGAAAGCAGAAACTAAACAGGGACACAGTGAATCTAATTGAAGCCTTGGACCAAATGGAACTAACTGATATATATAGAACATTTCATCCTAGAGCTAAAGAATACACCTTCTTCTCAGCTCCTCATGGTACCTTCTCCAAAATTGACCATATAATTGGTCACAAATCAGACCTCAACAGATACAAGAAGATAGAAATAATCCCATGCCTCCTATCAGATCACTATGGAATAAGGGTGGTCTTCAATGGCAACAAAAACAAAAGAAAACCCACGTACACATGGAGGCTGAACAATGCTCTACTCAATGATAACTTGGTCAAGGTGGAAATAAAGAAAGAAATCAAAGACTTTTTGAAAGTTAATGAAAATGAAGGCACAACATACCCTAACTTATGGGACACAATGAAAGCAGTGCTAAGAGGAAAATTCATAGCCCTGAGTGCCGCCAAAAAGAAACGGGAGACAGCATACACTAACAGCTTAATGGCACACCTGAAAGCCCTGGAACAAAAAGAAGCAAATACACCAAAGAGGAGTAGAAGGCAGGAAATCATCAAACTCAGGGCTGAAATCAATCAAGTAGAAACAAATAAAACCATACAAAGAATCAACAAAACGAGGAGTTGGTTCTTTGAGAAAATCAACAAGATAGATAAGCCCTTAGCCAGACTAACCAGAGGGCACAGAGATAGTATCCAAATTAATAAAATCAGAAACGAAAAGGGAGAGATAACAACAGAAACTGAGGAAATTAAAAAAATCATCAGATCCTACTACAAAAACCTGTATTCAACACAACTAGAAAATCTTGAGGAAATGGACAATTTCCTTGACAGATACCAAGTACCAAAATTAAATCAGGATCAAATAGACCATCTAAACCGTCCTATAAGCCCTGAAGAAATAGAAGTTGTCATTGGAAGTCTTCCAACCAAAAAAAGCACAGGTCCAGATGGTTTTAGTGCAGAATTCTATCAGACCTTCAAAGAAGACCTAACACCAATACTCTTCAAACTGTTCCACAAAATAGAAACAGAAGGAACACTACCCAACTCGTTCTATGAAGCCACAATTACACTAATACCAAAAGCACACAAAGATCCGACAAAGAAAGAGAATCTCAGGCCAATCTCTCTTATGAATATCGATGCAAAAATACTCAATAAAATTCTTGCCAACCGAATCCAAGAACACATCAAAACGATCATTCACCACGATCAAGTAGGCTTCATCCCAGGGATGCAGGGATGGTTCAATATAAGGAAATCCATCAATGTAATCCACTACATAAACAATCTCAAAGAAAAAAACCACATGGTCATCTCATTAGATGCTGAGAAAGCATTTGACAAAATTCAGCATCCTTTCATGCTAAAGGTCTTGGAAAGATCAGGAATTCAAGGCCCATATCTAAACATAGTAAAAGCAATTTACAGCAAACCAGTAGCCAGCATCAATCTAAACGGAGAGAAACTTGAAGCAATCCCACTAAAATCAGGGACTAGACAAGGCTGCCCTCTCTCTCCATATCTTTTCAATATAGTACTTGAAGTTCTAGCTAGAGCAATTAGACAAGAAAAAGAGGTCAAAGGGATACAAATTGGAAAGGAAGAAGTCAAACTATCACTATTTGCAGACGATATGATAGTATACATAAGCGACCCAAAGAACTCCACCAGAGAACTCCTACAGCTGATAAACGACTTCAGCAAAGTGGCCGGATATAAAATCAACTCAAGCAAGTCAGAAGCCTTCCTATACTCAAAGGATAAGCAGGCTGAGAAAGAAGTAAGAGAAATAATACCCTTTACGATAGCCACAAACCATATTAAGTATCTTGGCGTGACGCTAACCAAACAAGTGAAAGATCTGTATGACAAGAACTTCAAGTCTCTGAAGAAAGAAATTGAAGAAGACCTCGGAAGATGGAAAAATCTGCCATGCTCATGGATTGGCAGGATTAATATAGTAAAAATGAGCATCTTACCAAAAGTAATACACAGATTCAATGCAATCCCCATCAAAATCCCAACTCAATTCTTCATAGAGTTAGAAAGAGCAATTCAAAAATTCATCTGGAATAACAGAAAACCCAGAATAGCTAAAACTATTCTCAAGAGTAAAAGAACCTCTGGGGGAATCAGTATCCCGGACCTCAAGCTGTACTACAGAGCAATAGTGTTAAAAACTGCATGGTATTGGTACAGTAACAGACATGTAGATCAATGGAACAGAATTGAAGACCCAGAAATGAATCCACACTCCTATGGTCACTTGATCTTTGACAAAGGAGCTAAAACCATCCAGTGGAAAAAAGATAGCCTTTTCAACAAATGGTGCTGGCTCAGCTGGAGGTCAACATGCAGAAGAATGCAAATTGACCCATCCTTATCTCCTTGCACTAAGCTCAATTCTAAGTGGATCAAAGATCTCCACATAAAACCAGACACACTGAAACTAATAGAAGGGAAACTAGGGAAGAACCTTGAACATATGGGCACAGGGGAGAATTTCCTGAACAGAACTCCAATAGCTTATACTCTAAGATCAAGAATAGACAAATGGGACCTCATTAAATTACAAAGTTTTTGCAAGGCAAAAGACACCGTCAAAAAGACAAAGCGGCAACCAACTAACTGGGAAATGATCTTTACCAACCTTACATCCGACAGAGGGCTAATATCCAAGATATACAAAGAACTCAAGAAGTTAAACTCCAGAGAGGCAAGTAACCCTATTAAAAAATGGGGTACAGAGCTCCACAAAGAGTTCTCACCTGAAGAATATCTAATGGCTGAGAAGCACCTAAAGAGATGTTCATCATCCTTAGTCATTAGGGAAATGCAAATCAAAACAACCCTGAGATTCCATCTCACACCAGTCAGGATGGCTAAGATCAAAAACACAGGAGACAGCAGTTGTTGGCGAGGATGTGGAGAAAGAGGAACACTCCTCCACTGCTGGTGGAATTGCAGGCTGGTACAACCACTCTGGAAAGCAGTCTGGCGGCTCCTCAGAAAACTGGGCATGACACTTCCGGAGGATCCGGCTATACCACTCTTGGGCATATACCCAGAGACTTTACCTGCATCCAATAAGGACACATGCTCCACTATATTCATAGCAGCCTTATTTATAATAGCCAGAAGCTGGAAAGAACCCAGATGTCCCTCAACGGAGGAATGGATTCAGAAGATGTGGTATATTTACACAATGGAATACTACTCTGCAATTAAAAACAATGAATTCACGAAATTCCTAGGCAAATGGTCAGAACTTGAAAATATCATCCTTAGTGAGGTAACCCAATCACAAAAGATCACACATGGTATGAAGTCACTGATAAGGGGATATTGACCCAGAATCTCAGAATACCCTAGACACAATCAGCATATCAATAGATTTCTAAAAAGATGGAAGGAGAGACCCCTGGTCCTGGAAAGACTGGATGTAGGGGAACGCCAGGACAGAGTAATGAGAGGGGGTTGAACGGAGAAAAGAGGGAGGGAAGGGGGCTTATTGGACCTTCGGGGAGGGAGGAAACGGGAAAGGGGAAGTGATTTGGAATGTAAATTAAAAAAATAAAATAAAATTAAATTAAAAAAAAAAAAAAAAAAAGAATTGAAAACCCAGAAATGAACCCACACACCCATAGTAACTTGGTATTTGACAAAGGAGCTAAAAGCATCCAGTTGGAAAAAGACAGAATTTTTAACAAATGGTGCTGGATCAATTAGTGGTTAGTATGTAGAAAAATGAAAATCGACCCATTCTTATCTCCTTGTACAAAGCTCAATCCAAGTGGATCAAGGACCTCCACATAAAACCAGATACACTGAAACTAATAGAAGAGAAAGTGGGAAGAGCCTCAAATACATGGACACAGGGGAAAAGTTCCTGGACAGAACACCAATGGCTTATGCTCTAAGATCAAGAATTGACAAATGGGACCTCATAAAATTGCAAAGCTTCTGTAAGGCAAAGGACACTCTCAATAGGACAAAACACAACCTGCAGATTGGGAAAAGATCCTACATCCAATTGAGGGCTAATATCCAATATATACAAAGAACTCAAGAAATTAGACTCCAGACAATCAAATACCCTATTAAAAAAAAGTATTTTTTAAAAATCCTATCTGTTCTGTGGTTAGAGACCTTCCTCTAGCCTCCCAAGTGTCCATTTGAGCATTCCAAATGGCTTGTATGTAACCTTGTGAATTACAGTTCTTGGCATAGGTGGGATTTTCAAGCACATGGAATGGTCAGTGCTAATACAGATGGCAGCTGCTGCAGACTTCCAAACCCTAGCTGCAGAGGCACCGTCATTTGAGATGCATCTTCCCCACTTTCCAAGCTGAGAAACAGGCTTCATCCTTTATCAGTTCTAAGGTACCCACTGGCCAGATTTCTCTCAGTCTCGGGGGTCAGCCATTAATTCCTCTTTCTTCTTTGTACAGGAAGATGAGACAAACACTGGTTACAGCTTCAGGAGACTTCCTTAAATGAAAGCTGTTAGTCTAGATTCTACCCCACAGTTATCTGCCAACAGCCAGGTGTGTCTGACTCACTATAAAAGGGGCTGCTCCCCACCCTGCCCCCCTTCTCTTCTCCTCTTGCTTTTGCCCCTTACTCTCTTCCCCCCCTCCCCATTCTCCTCCCCCCTCACTCTCCATGTACTCATGGCCGGCCTCTACTCTCTCTCTCTCTCTCTCTCTCTCTCTCTCTCTCTCTCTCTCTCTCTCTCTCCCTCCCTTTCTCTCTCTCTGACTTTTTCTGTCTCTACTATCTCCCTCAACTCAACTTCCTATTCCCTAAATAAGCTCTATTATAGTGTGGCTGGTCCCTCAGGGGGAAGGGATGCCTCAGCATGGGCCTGCAGAGGCACCTGCTTCTCCAGCACCATACTGTGCCTCCACCAAATGTATCCCTTCTTTCTCTTCCTTTTTATAAAACACAACAAAAGCATTTGCGGAATAATTATCAAATTATTAAATTATTAATTATTAAATCTCTTAAGCCAAGATTAAAATATATGTTTAAATACTGTGATATCTCAGACAATATCAGATTGGCAATGGACAATAACCACAATTTTAAAAGGAGGAGGAAATTTGAACTTCATTTTAATTCCCAGAAATATTATAAAACAAAATGTTTATGTCTTTTTTTTTCTAATAAAGGCATTTATTTGTATGTCCACTGTAACGTTGAATTGAAAAGTTTAAGACCAAAAGAAAATTAAGTATTTTCCTACCATTCAAAGATAACAGACAGGTATTAGAATTTTCAATACATTTCTTTCTAGAATTTTAAAATACTTATTAGATATAAAATATGATACCTGAAATTCATATGTATACTTCATCATTAAAATTAAACTGTGATTCTTTTCCCATCTCATCAATTATTTGAAACTTAAAAATTAGGCCAAATAAATCATATTATAAGTTACTATTATTCCTGTATTGTTTCCAAATTTTTGTATTAATGGGTCATGCAGTAATGGTCACTTGTATTTGGGAAGCCATGGATACATTTTTCTGCATCAAACTTGCTGAAATTTTCCACAGGACCTTTGAAAAGAATACAAGTATATGTAGATTGGATGAAAGTATCTATTAAAAGAGCTGTAGCTCGTTAAGTACTACATTCCCAAACAGCTGACGAGTGTGCCTGCCGCATTACCCACAGAAGCCCACTGAAGTCCTTTGTCTAAAGTATTTGTTGGCACATCCTTCACAATTTTATCTAGAATTTGGACCTACACACTGGTGTTGTGATAATGATTTCTTCTCTCTTCTCTTGCTTTCCTCTCCATTTTATTCTGCCTGGTCTTATGTCAGGGGTGGGGCTGATCCTTACACAGATCTTATATACCTCTTTGTTCTCTGGAACCCAGTAACAGCCAAGAGAATAAGCTCTCAAGCTGGCCAACAGAACACATACGTTCTGCGGCTGGAGAAGAGTGATTTCAGCTGTAGTCAATCTGGACTGACCAGCTTCCAGCCAAACACAGGTTGGTAGCAGATACTTGAGCTTCCCTGGTAATAGGCAGGGGAAATGGGTCAAAGCCACCACAAACCACTGAACCACAGACTCTCAAAAGCTGTTTGTAAAATGTGTTCTTAGGCACCTAGGCTTTGAGACATTTTAGTATCAATACCTGATGGACCATCTTTAAAAAGGACACACAGTAGGTTACAGTAACAAGCAGGCTGTGACTCTGGAATGATAGATTCTAAGTACCAAGAAGAATTTGAAAGACAAAGAATGTATAATTTTCAATAGGGGCTGAACATGATTCAAAATTCATTAATAACTATGGTGTAGTACTTCCACTTCATGTTTCAGGAGGATTTTCTTGGTACCACTTTCTGCATCCAAGCCTAGTACAGAACAGGGCTCCTCACATTTTTCTACCATGACTCCTATCACCCAAGAAATTTCTGCATGATCTTGGGTAAATAAGTATAAAGTAGGCCAACAGATCAAATATTTACTGACATAAATGATAAGGATTTATTTTAAAAGCATTCTTTGGTATACATATAATTCCACAATTTTATTAAAAAATAAAACTATGTTTGCATACTGAGGTGCATGTACTTGTTTATTTTCACATAAAGAATTAAGCACTGACTGGTTATTTGATACTTCAGACTGTAAAACATATTTAAACATCTTTCAGAGCTCATCAATATTTGCTTTGTTGTGGGTGTTTGTTTGTTTGTTTGAGACAGGGTCTTAATGTGTAGTTCCACCTTCCTAGAACTCACTGTGAAGACCAGGCTGGCTTCTAACTCACAGAGATCTTCTTGCCTTCCTGAGTGCTGGAATTAAAGGCATGGTCCACCATGCCTGGCCTGGTATTTTGATTTTATTTTTTTTCCAATGGTGAGAATTCTACCACACATAAACACATAGGACAAAAATGGAAGAAGTCTGTTTAGGGTCATTTCAGAAAGTGATGGAAATTAAGTCCTAATCCCAAGCCAAAACTGAGTTAACAGGTTTTTATGAAACTTAAGCCATCAACTTGAACACAATTTTAAAAGTCAAACATTTGTAATATAATACAACCCCAAGAAACACTAATTTGATAATTTCCTGATGGACAATATTAAAAGTCTTTATGCAATTAAACCATTATCTTCCCTTTCTTTTCTTCTTGCCCCTCCCTCCCTCCATCTATCCATCCATCTCTCTGCTCCTTTCTTCTGAGACAGGGTCTCCTTGCACCCCAAACTGGCCTCAAACTCACTATATAGTCTGTTATCTAAGACAGCTCAGAAGCTATGAGCACCTCTGTGGCTCTTCAGCCACTCATTGGGCAAGGACCTGTTAATTGCTAACTGTGATGAATCTTACATTAAGTCTGCAATACTATTTCTTCTCGTTGATCTGTATTTCAGGTTTATATTGTCTTCTATGAATTAAAACCCTTTCAAGAAGTTTTTATTATCAATTATTTGAAATAATTTTATTCTTAGTAGAAATAAATTTGCTGACAACAGTGACTATCAGTTTTTGTTGTACCTCCAGGCACACAATAAGGGAAAGTTGACATCCAGGACCGTGTGTGACAATAGGAGCCTCTAAACTGACCCTTGGAGCTAAGTTCAGGAAGTCTTTCTAAATCTGAATCTGAACTTTTTAGTCAAGAAGCCAGCCACATACTCTCAGACCTAGTTTACAATCCTTCTGTCTAGAAAGAAGCCCCTCGAGAAAAATATCTTCAAAAACTTAAAGTGACCTTAAAATAGCTCTTTGTTCGTGACTTTAAAATGCAGTCTCACTCTGTGTTAAGTACCAGTAAATAAGTTTTTGCCCAAATCTAATCAGAACTTGTGGAAGAATTAGGAATACATTTAGAAGTTATAGTTTAAAGATCTTAGACTTTTCATTGCTGTAATGAAATATCTAAAACAGGCTGCTCACTAGAAAACAGTGTTTGACTCAGTTTGGTCAAGGCCAAAGTCAAGGATCAAGAAGGAAACACTGTGCTGGCCTTTAGTGAGGACCTAACAGCATATGGAATCACATTGTGGCAAGGGTGGATAAGGGGAAAAGAGATGAATCACATTTCAAACAGGAAAGTATTATGTGATTTTTCTTGAGGACATGTGAATAAATATCCACTCATCCCATATAGGGTAGCAATGAGAGACCAAAGAAAGAGTTCTACCTGTCCAAAGTGGGAGGCTAATCAGTTTAATCATATTTCTTCAAGAGTATGAGTGAGGAGTTATCTACAGAAGCATGTGTGACCTGGAAGCAGTTGCATCACCAACACCATCATGGATGATGATTCAGAAAAGCTGCATCCCTGAATCTCCCTCAATGGCTTGCAGGCATCCTGACTGGCCAGAGATTCCCTTTTCTGATAAATCATCACTGCTTATGTAAGCTTGTGGAGAGCCCTGAGAATCCTGTAAGTTTTAGGAATTTCCTGAAACTTGTAAGTTGTTTATTTCCTGAACCTTGCAAGTTTTGGTTGGTTTCTGACTCTTTTTTTTCCCTCCTTAAAAGATTTTTTTTTAATTTAAACATTTTGTCATCCAATATGTTTTCCTATTCTTTTCCCTTCCCCCAAATCCTAATGAGCCTCTTTTCAAGATGGAATGTTTCAAATTGGAAGAAATTGTCACACAACAGGAAAAGAGAGATAACTAGCATCAACAGGTTTTGCTCCTTTCATTAAATCCGTCTCTAGTGCTACCAGCTGGTCACCGTAATCTCCTTAGAAAGTGTGCCCTCAGGGACCTAAGAACCTGCTCCAATGCCCTACTTCCTAAGTTCTACTACTGGCCAGTACAGTCACTCTGGGAACTAGGCATTTAGCATACGTGTCTGAGGAAAACTGAAATGACATCTAAGTCACAGTCATTCCTACATCTGTATCTATTAGTTAATGTGTTCAAAACTCTAAGACTCCAATTATGTAAGAAATAGAAGTATTTAGAAAACTGTATATTCTAGACAGCTTTGAGAAACTATGTCAGGAATAATTCCTGTAAGTAATATAAATATAGACTAGAGTCTTATTGAGTCCTATTAACCAAAGGATCATCAATTCATTGAGAGATTTTGGGACAAATTCTTTTTTCTGTTTGTTTTGTTTATTTTGTTTTGTTTTGTTTGAGACAGGGTTTCTCTGTATAGCCCCAGCTATCCAGAACTAACTCTGTATACCTGTCTAGTCTAGAAATCAAGGATCCACCTGCCTCTGCTCTCCTAGTGCTGGGAATTAAGGGCCTGCACCACCACTACCCACCTGGACAGATTCTTATGACAGCATTCATAAGAAAATCCTGATGTACATGAAACCTTGGCTTTCTGTTCATTTGTCTTAATACTCTTAGTGAGAAATATAACAGTATACTCTAAAAATGCCTCATTACAGAATAGAATAGCATTCAGAATAAACATATGGCTTTATAATTTTTTGTTCAAAAGGGATGTTCTCCATCATTAAACACAGGGTAAATATGTTTAAAGATATTGTAAATAGTAAAAACAAACAAACAAGCAAACCAATGTGAAGAGGTTGACCTTGAATTGAAGAATGTGAGGAAGAAACAGTGTTCATAGATATCACTTTCTCATCCCCTCTCAAATTCTCAGAAAAAAAAGAGGTTCTTCCAATGTTATGGGGCAACCTTTATTTATAGTGATGAGGGCAATATTTTATTAGCTCAAGTCTGTTGTTCTTATTCAACGTGTCCCCTGGGCTAAAATAGCTCCGGGTGGGGGTAGCAGGGTTCTTAGCCTTCACATCCTGCTCCATACAGAGGCACTGAAATCCTTCTTCTGTGATATCCCTGGTAATGTCACACTCTGAAAATTCAAATGTCACATTAATGATATCCCAGTGTCTCCTTAAAGCCTATTGGGTAAAGATTATTCACAATAAAATCATAGCTAACTTGACATTGATGTATGAGCCATACTTTGCTGTCCAACCAAAGATCACAAGGGGATGCCAGAGAGCTTTTAAAATAATAATATTACAGAATTTGGGGGTGATTACATCCACAAACATTCACATTTACTTCTTTATATTCTCTCTCTGGATTTATGGTACTCATTGACAGAATAAACTGATTCTTTTTTTTTCTAAGTTTTTTTTTATTTACATTCCAAATCATTTCCCCTTTCCCATTTCCTCCCTCCCCGAAAGTCCCATAAGCCCTCTTCCTTCCCCTTGTTCCCCATTCAACCCCCTCTCGCTTCTCTCTCCTGGCGTTCCCCTACATCCAGTCTTTCCAGGACCAGGGGTCTCTCCTTCCATCTTCTTAGAAATCTATTGATATGCGAATTCTGTCTAGGGTATTCCAAGATTCTGGGTTAATATCCCCTTATCAGTGACTGCATACCATGTGTGTTCTTTTGTGATTGGGTTACCTCACTAAGGATG
The DNA here is from genome assembly GCA_036184795.1 of Tokudaia tokunoshimensis. NCBI lineage: Eukaryota > Metazoa > Chordata > Mammalia > Rodentia > Muridae > Tokudaia > Tokudaia tokunoshimensis. The sequence goes on from BTHU01000014.1 coordinate 16,358,669, forward strand.
ATATTTTTGATTCTTAAACCACCTACCCTTCCTGTTAAATATATACAGCATGGGATGTGGGTTTATCTGGGGACAGACATGTTAGCCCGTTTCCTTTTAGCAACACATTTAAACTTTATATTTTTACCTTCTAAAGCTATGCAAAGATCTGCATTTTATTATCATTACAGTAAAAAAATTCCTAATGATTCTCTGCAAATAACAATACACAGTTGAGATGCTTCGCCCAGGAATTTACTAAAGGACCTCCCTCACATGTTCTACCAGTCAGAAGTCAGTATCTAAAGACAGCAATTTACCTATAGTTTCTTTCTTATCATGCTAATGAAGATTTAAAAGCTAATGTCAAAAAACATATGTCAGGTTCTGAATGTGAAGTACCCAGCAGTTCGAATTATCATTATCTTATTTTTGGTCTGTCAGCTGACACATTTCTGAATTTGCAATGAGAAGCAATCCAATAAAGTAGTGACCAGATTTTACAGAAAACTTCTACCTTGATATTCTGGAGTTTTCAGAATTCTCTTATCAGTTGTCTACATTTCCAATTAAATAGCTAACTAGGTTTCCAATGATGAAAATTCTGAGTCATTTAGTCAAATACGAAATTGAGTTTTGCTATATGTCTAAACTCTTATCATTAAAATTTCTATTTTACAAATATAATTACACACAATAGCTCATGGCAGGCTTAAAGCAACAAGCCACAGTCTTTCCCACAAGCTAAAATATCCATCTATGAATTTATTTCTGGCAGAAGAAAAGATTTATTACGAATTTAAAAATTAACTCAGATGATTATATTTAGATAGAATTGTCTCACGATAAAAAGTATGCTTCACGATTCATATAATATGTGTGGAGTGATGACGTCTGATTGGTAAGTAGACCATCAGTAGATGCTTATACAGAATTACACTCATTTGGGTACTATAGCTGTCTAATCAGGAGCTGCAATTTGCCATTCTATCATTCTTTACATGAAAAATAAAACAATCCGCTCCTATTGTTTAAGCAAAATGTACCAAATAAAATAGGATAACAGTACCTAACGCTGCAGGCGCCGCTCCACACTGACAGAGTTAAGGCACTTAGTATAAGGCTTAGCCTTTACCACTGGGGTTAAGTGCAACGTTACATCTCATTAGACACAATGCTAAGTGGGCATTTTCATACACCAATGTGACAGGTTCAGAACTGTGTTCACACACACATGCACACACAAAATAAAGTCTCCTCCCTATAGCTCCTCCCATCACAGCCATCTTCCAGTCTTTATGAACCGGCCCAGGCCAGGGATCCTGCTAAAAGGAAGTGCTGTATTTACACATCACTTTAATCAGTAGAGTTCAAAGAGCTCTGTAAACCTTACCTAATTAAACCCCACAATGATTCGGTGAAGCAAGAGAGCTTTACCCATTATCCTCACTCACAGAAGCTAGATTTTGAGGTACTGGGCAGCTAAATGATTTCTTGGTTTCACAATGTTGAGTCAGAGGTGTGGCTGGGAACGAGACCAGAGCTCCAGTTCAGATACAAAACTAGCACTGTGGAAACGCACGTTCAGGTGGATCACTCTGCAAGTTGACCTCCTCCTTCCACAGCGAGAGTAAGCACAATGGAGTGTGTACGGAGGCATGGTTCCTTCTAAATAATAATAATAAAACATTTCTAAAACGTTATTTGCTTTGGAGGCAATCTTATGAGGGACAAAGACTAGCCTACCTGTCTTAGCTATGTTTGTGGATCTAAGACTACAATAACTAAGAGGAAGATTGTAAAATTAAGGAATCATCTGTTATTCATAACTTCAGAGGCATCATGCTTTCAGGGAAGCCAGGAGAGAAAGTCGATGATATCAGGGCAGGCAGAAAGCAGAGGGGGAAAGAAAGAGGCAGATGGCATTGTCAGGAAGGACCTACTTCCTCCAGCTAGGCTCCTGTCCTCAAGTTTCCAGACCCTCTCAGACTAGAACCACCAGCTTCAGACTCAATGTTCAACACTTAGAACCATGAAGAGTCATTCAGACTGAACCCATAGCACTAGCTAAATAGAATCCCCATGAACAGTGAGACTTCCCTCCTAAGCATGCTCCTATTCTTTCTAGGAAGCCTCAATGAGTGCTGAGTTAGAGGACAACTACACAGCACATCCTATTCTTTCTGGTGTTCTTCCTCTGTGGTCTCTGTTTCCTAACTGTTTACATGTATGGCTACAACATGTCAAAATAATCATGTTCACAATAAAGGCAACATCTGTGGATACCAGGATAGGGACATGTTTGTTAACAGAGCTAAGAATAGTGATCTTTACTAGGTTACATCAGCTTGAAATACAGAATTTTGGTGGGGTTTAGAAATTCACAGGAGAGCTATTACGTAGTCTCATTAGCTTCTGCCTCGAATACTTTCCCTGTAAAGCTAATGAGATACAATCTTCTCTTTTCTCCCTGTAAGCAAATCTTACTCTCTACAAAAGGATACTGCTGCATTTGTGGATTTGGATATGGACACAGCTTAGAGGTTGGAGAGCTAAATATGCAAAGGTTCATATTGTCAAGTGCAATTTTTATATGTGGAATGCAGAAGTCAAATGGGGTGGGTTTCAGTCACCTAAAACTCTTTATTCTGTCCTCGTGTGTGTACATTGTGTGCAAGTGTGCTTACATGGTGTCATACACATAGGGGCCAAAGGACAATCTCAAGTGTCATTCCTCAGTCACTGACCACCATTTGTTTGTTTGTTTGTTTGTTTGAGACAGGGTCTCTCACTGGTCTGGAATTGGTCAAGTAGGATCTCCCAACCTCCACCTTCACAGTGTAGAAAAACATGATGTGATGGGGTGTATATGTTTGGCCAGGGGAGTGGCACTATTAGGTGGTGTGGCCTTACTGGAGTGGGTGTGTCACTGTGGGAGTGGACTTTAAGACCCACGCCCTGTACTAGCTCCCTGGAAGCCAGTCGTCTTCTGTTTGCCTTAGGAACAAGATGTAGAAATCTCAGGTCTTCCTTTACCATGCCTACCAGTATATCATAGACGCCATAGGATTAGCATAAAATTTGAAGCAACTAAACAGGAAGATGCTGTAACAACGGAAGTGGAACCATGCCAGCAGTCACATGGACAGTGAGCGAGTCAACAAATAGGAGAGAGGATGTCTGTCTCACTGGATGTGTGTGTACAGAAACGTTCATGGAAAAACTGAATGGCTCCTCTATGTCTTGATATTTAGATGCAATTTTAGGGAAAACAAAGGAAGACTTTAAGTAAGTTAAACTCTGGTTTCCACTACTTTAGAATGACTTTTGGGAGAGGATTGGGTTGTGGTTTGATACGGTTCCCCAAGGATTCATGGGCTAAACATTCAAGAGGTTAGAAAACGAGGAAGTTGAGCCACTTAATCTTCCACCTTTTGTCCCTTCATGTGAATTTTTTCCCCATGTTTCTACCACTTTATACTGCCTGAAGTGGTGTCTTCATCAGTGTCAACACTGAACTAAGATTTTCCATCTCCAAATCTATGAACCAAACACAATTTCTTTATAAAGTGTCTACCATCAGGTAGCTTGTTATGGCATCTAAAAATGAAGTAATTCATAAAACACTCCATCTGGGAGCCATCAGTATTTAATAGGACAGTAACAGTATACCAGAGCTTGGCACATAGGACAACATATACAGTAAAGATATGTGTTCTTTGACTAAAAATTATGTTATATATGGATTAAGACAAAAAAATGAATGTTTCATTAAAGGCCTGATTATTTCCATTTCTCTTTCTTCTCTCCGGCACACTAGGATTCCTGCCAAGGCAGGTGGCAGCACCTTGCGTCCAAAAGGTCAAAGGTCCACCTTGAATCTGGGCCTGGCTATAGGAGACAATTTGGAGTAGAAGAAGGCAGAAATTGTATTGCCTCCTCCTAGTGATCCTGCAGTTCCTGATTCATTCTGGGGTGCTTCTGTTTTCACTATAAGGCAGGCCACACTTGTGTGTATGCCAGGTCCATGATCAGAATGGGGCATATGGGGAATAGATGCAGTCGCGTAAGCAAACCTTGACAATAGCAAAGTCCAGAAACGACTGACAACATAAAAGTGAGCCAATCAATCCATAAATATATGAATGAATCAATTTGAGATAAACTGAGGCCAGCCTACAATGTTAATCTCCTGCCAAACTACAGACTCATGAGTAATAATAATAATAATAATAATAATAATAATAGCTGTTCTTTTAATATACTGAGGTTTTACATAATTAGTCCAACAACAATAGTATTAAAAGAATTATATGTCTTACAGTTGGTCATAACTAAAATACTTGTGAACTTTTGACACATACTCTATAAGTTATAAAATATGTTATATATGTGCAGTGAATTATCTTTTCAACTGATATCCAACAGCTTCATTTTACAAACAAATTAATAATTGCTATTATCACTTCAAATCACTGTACAGCATGACTTCTCATTCATGGTATCCAATAAATCTATTTTCTTTGTCTGAAAACTCAATAATATGGATAAATATTATAGAAATGTATATGTATAACAGAGATATAATTCAGATAGCATAGATTTAAAAATAGGAAATCGAAAAAAACAAAAACAAAACAAAACAAAAATAAAAATAGGAAATCCCATATCACTACTACTCGAGTTCAAATTTATGTTTACACCTCAAAATGGTAAAACTCATGTTACATTCACTACCCGTTAAACTGTAAGGATTATGTAAATAAAGCATTTCTCAAAGATAATCCTCATTCTCATCCTCTTAACAGTCTCTTGGATAGTCTTCAAATCTTCCAACCTTTTGTTCTCATTTTTCTACATTATGGTTTCATGAAACACAAAATACACATCAAAAATACTGCAGGGCTTTAAGCTATATGGACAAAATAAGAGGATCACATGCATATGGAATATGAATTATTTAGAATAACATAGATCTTGAATTTTGAATTAGAATTTTAAATACATAACTTTCATGGTTATACTAATATGAGTATATATTTAAGCCTCTTAGATTAAATTATAAAATTGATTTGTTTTTGTAGTATTAATTTCACTTTATTTTAGCATAGATAATCATGTTGTCTGAAAATAAAGTCACCCAGCGTGGATACATATCTCACTACTTTTCTTTACTTGTTTGTACTAGATAGACCAATAGCAATGTTAGAAGTTATAAGTACATTCCATCTTATATAAGACACAGGATACTTTAGAGGGAGGTAAAACCATTCTATCTTACAAGAACATCCCTTAAGCTCGAGAAGTAAACAACTCAAAAGTTTCAGGAAGTCCCTGAAACTGAACAGAATCACCAAGCCTCTCTAGTGGTGTGTAAAAGCTTTAAGGACCCTCAGACAAAGCATGCTGCCTGCGAGAGATTGTTCTTTAACCTATGGAGCTGCAAATTGTGTAGTGCACTGCAGGTTTCAGCTTTTGGTCATCCAGTTGTCTGATTCATTCCTTGTCCAGTAAGTAACCCCTCACCTATACTCCTTTAAGTTACCTCAATAAAACTCACTGGACTACAAAGTTGGAATTTAGTATCATTACTTGGGTCTTTTGACAGTACTTTATCTTGGATATTTAGCTGATTCTTTACATCTCCCTGGGAATAGACTTACACACACACATACACACACACACACACACACACACACACACATAAGAAACATTCACTCTTTTTATCAAGTGCAATGTTACCTATAAGATTTTTACAAATACTTTCATCATGTAGAGAAGTCCCTTTATACTCCCAGTCTGCTGAAAAATATTTATCATGAATTTGTGATATATGTTTTCTAAGATTATGAAGACTGTAAAATTTGTAATTTGGTTAGGGTTGCTAACACAGAAAATTACATAAATGATTTTACAATGTTAGACAGATCTTGGATTTATGGGATAAACACCATTTTAGTCATGATGCTTTATCCTTTATTGTAGTGGGCTAAATTTGGTTTATTTTTTTAAAACTACTTTATTGAGGTGTGACTGACATACAAAGCTCTGTATCTATTTAATGTAAACAACTTAATGAGTTTGAAGGTAAGCCTACATTCATGAAGCCATTAGAAGAATTCATGCTATAAAAATATCCATCATCTACAAAGTCCTTCTTTGCACCTTTTAAATTTAATTTCACATCGTTTATTTTAAAGGAATAAGAACACTTAGCATAAAACCTATCTTCTTAGCAAGATTTTAACTATGCACCAGAATACTATCAATGATGGACACTGTGATAAACATGCCTCTGGGCTTTATTCATCATGTGTGACTTAAATTTTACAACATTCAAGACACTGACCCTTTCCCTCCATCCCAGCTGTGGAAACTGTCACACACACAGATGTCTAACATCTGTGTGTGTGAGCTTGGGTAATTTAGCTTTCTCATATAATCATGTCCTGTTTGCCAATCTATGTTTACTTTATTTCACTACACATACTGTCCAACTACAAATAGTTGGACTTTTTTTATGTGTGGGAGAGAGATACTTGTGAGCGTGTGCTTATGTGTACACGTGCACATGGAGTCAGAAGGGACGTGGGGCCTCTTCCTCAGTCATTCTCCACCCTAGTGTTTGAGTCAGGGTCGCTGTGAACTGGGTCCTCTTGAGCTGGGTAGTCTGGCTTGACAGGGAGCTAGAGTTCCTCCTCTTTCTGCCCTGCTTGGGGAATGAGATGGGGGGGGGTTATGTATCTGTGTCTTTGCACTCATGTCTTGTGTATGTGCTGGGGAGTCGAACTCATGTCATCACGCTTACACAGCAAACACTTTACCGGCTCAGCCATCTCCCTAATATCGATTTTCTTTCTCTTTATGGATGATTAATGTGATATTTTAGATTATGTTTTATTTATCCATTGACCTCTCAGTGAATGGATAAATAAGTGAACATTTAATTTACATATCTCAACTCCTGTGACTGATGTTCAAATGAGCAAGTGAATATGGAGAATTCAAGATACTGGTTTTTGTTGTTTTGGGTGTGTACCTAGAGGCTAGTTTGCTAGAACCCTATTTGAGGAATAGAACATTTTCCATGGTGCCTGCACCAGTTTCTATTCCAACAGTACAAGGATGCCTTTTGTTGTACCAGCACACATGGTCGCTTTCAAGGCAGCCATCCTAATAGGTATGGAATTCTAGTGTAGCTGTGGTGTGCATTCCCCTGATGACTAGTGATGGTTAACTTTTCATGGATCTGCTGCTTCTCACCGTTTCCTTTATGGGATAATGGTCTGTGCAGTAACACTGTCCAGTTTTAAACCAGATCTCCTTTCCCTGGGCCTGGCTTTGTTCCATTTCTTGCTATCAGTTGTTTATGTATTTGGCCACCGACACTTTCTAAGATAAATGATATCCTAATCATTCCCCCATTCTGTAAGCCACCCTCTCACTTTAAAAGCTGCTTCACAGCTATGTTAAGGATTTGTAACTAACAATTGACTATGTTTGCTTCTGCTGCTTATAGTTTCCTTGGACAATAAATCATAAAGAAGTTTGTTAAAAAGTAATTATTTGATAAACCTCATTTTACCACTTACAAAATGCAAATTTTTCTTTGGGATAAATGTAATAATTCATTTTAAATAAAGAATTAAATCTTGGATAAGCGTTTGGTATTTTAGGCCTTAGAATGTATTCAACAGTTAACTTATAACCATCACTTCACCTAAGCATGTACCATAAAAGACAGAACTATGTGTGACACATATGGAGCCTAACAGTAAAGCACCTGCCCTTTGCACATGTGCAGAAGAGCTGTATGTAGGGAACTATATTCCATCCACAGGTATAAAGCTCATGCTCAGAGTTCTCTGTCTCTCAGGCTTTGTAATAAAGTCTCATATAAAAATGAGCAATTATAAATCAAGAGCAAATACACGCGTTCAAAATGAGAACAGAGTCCCAGTCCCTTTATCGACTATAATAAATAGGTTGTGCTTGTCTTTTTGGTTTTAAGAACTTCACAGGAAGTTACTTGAAGAGGTACAGTAGATGCTAATAAGACTCTGTTTCGTGGTTCTCCTTTTGAACTAAAACCAGACCTAACGCAGGTAGCCAGGAGCACTGTTAGACTCTATGGCCTTCAAACATCCCCTCTGTGCAAATGGCAATACAGTCACTGGTTTACAGCTTTTCTGAATCTATGTCCACGAGTGCTCCTGCAACAAAAGCCACAGCTGAGAAAAGCTAACTACAAACCCGTTTGCTCCCCACCAGTCAGCACATGCCTGGAAGAAACACTCAGCAATGCCACACACGGCTAGCCCACACGAATGATGAGGTCACCCTCAGAAGAGCTCACGTTCCTACCCACACTAGGAAGTGCGCTGAGAGTGTTTTCTTCTTCTTTAACTGGAGAGAGTCACCACTTACTCGGTTGTTTCTCCTCCTTCCCTCACCTTGACCTTTGCAGGTGCAAGTCCTGAGTCACAGCACTGATGTAATACCATATTCACCCTTGGCAACACGGGATAGCCCCAAACAAGGAATTAAGAAGAATCCAAGGCTGGATGGACCCAAGAACTTACATTGTTGAGGTTTGCAGTTTCTTCTCAAGCAGGGGCCTCGATGTGCCCTGGTGACCGCAGAAAAGCACGGGTAGTGAGACAAAGGCTCGAGGAAACGTCCTTCATCTTCTACTAGAGAAGTGTGAACCAAGATACGCCCCTGGATTCTGAAGAACTCATCAGTGGGTTGTCGACTGCTGAGAGCAAGGCTCTTCATCAGACTCAAGAAGCCCAGTGACAGTCGTACCTAGCTGCTGAGGTCCCAGTACAGAAGAATGTTCTATGGTAATTCTCAGTGTTTCCTGCATCACATCTCAAATGTTTCTTTATAGTTCTGGTCTCCTTTTCATTTATTTTGTTTTTTTTTTATTTTACTACAGATATTTATTAGTTCTCTGATAATTTTGTACAGTATGTTTTAACCATATTTGCCTTTCCCCCAACTATACTCCCTTCCATAAATTTTATTCTTTTATTGTTTTGTTGTGCATTAAAAAAAAGTGACCAATAGAACAGAAGATCCAAAAACTGACCCATGCTGCTACAACTACCTGATTCTTGACAAAGGAGTCAGAGCCATATGAGAAAAGAGACAACCTCTTTAAAAAAAAATGGTGCTAACTGGGAAAATTGTTATCTACATGTAGAAGAGAATAGCTTGTATACAAATCAATCCAGGGCTTGGGGAGGTGGCTCAGTGGGTAAAAAACACTGCACGGTTCTTGCAAAAAAAAGTCTAATGACTTAAATTTGACCCTGGAAGCCCTCACAAGTTTGGAAGAAACCCGACTCTGCAGAGCTGTTTATGACTCTTATCCTTGTTTCTCTAGCATCTGATATAGTTGTATTATGCATGTACTAAAGCAAAACACATCAAGTAAGTGATTAAGCCAAGAAACACAGATAGACTTACACTGTTGAGGTTTGCAGTTTCTCCTCAAGCACGGACCTAGATGTGCCCTGGTGACTGCAGAAAACCAAAGGCAATGAGACAAAGGCTCAAGGAAATGTCCTGGGGGGGGGGGGAGAAAGCAAGGCCACAGGGCAAAGAAGTATGGAAGGAAAAACTTTGATAAGGGGGTCAAGATTCAGACTCTCCCTGCAATGCTGTATCTGGTACCTAGCTAAACAATATATAAACGGCAATGGGAAAAGCAAATATTATTGATTCGTGGAGTGAACCCAGCGTCTTGTGTCTGTCTACCATTACCCTTCTTTCCAGGTTCCAGTGGCACTTACAGCTATGCTGGCTGCCACAAGGAGCACCCAGTATGAGGCTGAAATATATTGTCTACTCAAGATACAAAGGAATTTCAGTTTGGACAAAGGGCTTCACAGGCTTGTGGAATACATGAGGAATTCCTAAAATGTTCAGAAACATGAAGACATTATATATCTTTACTCAATGATATGTTGAGGTTAAGAGGAGTTTAAAAATTAATAAGAATAATTTAGATAGATATTTAGCCACCATTATTGAGCATAAACCATGGTTTGCAGAAGAGGGAATTTTAGATCCTAAGAACTGATGGAAAATAGGAAGAACTGGAAAATGAAGCATGAGCAAAGTAAACCAACTCCTGTACAACACTTCAGTATTTGGAGTGCTGTTGCTGATGCTGATGCTGATGCTGATGCTGATGCTGTTGCTGATGCTGATGCTGATGCTGATGCTGTTGCTGATGCTGATGCTGATGCTGATGCTAATGCTGTTGCTGATGCTGATGCTGATGCTGATGCTTTGGAGCCCGGGGAAGACAAATCCAGGAACCAGCAGACTGCTGGGGAAGTTAAAATTCCTTGTCCTCCTACAGCATACTAAATGAAACCTTTAGTACAGATCAAAGTAGCAAGATAAAGAAGTCTTATTTTTGAAGTCCAGAGAATGGCCAAAAGACATCATTCTAAATAAAGATTTAAACAGACTTCATAGGCTTGCCTGAAAATTCCGAACTATTTCCCTTACAATAAGTTTGTGAACTTTTTTCTCTGGACACACCATGCATGCACAATTCCTGTGGGGCCTCCTTGTTCTAGGCCCTGTCTTCAGCAGACAATTCAACAGCCCTGCCCCCTGCTGCTACAGTATCAAGCAGAACTCTGCCAGCACTTCCACCAAGGCCACCTGCCTGGCCCATCTACATCTAAGAAGTTTGTTTTCACCTTAAAATAATTCTGACTTTGCAACATCTTTGACTACAAAGGACAGATATGTTTCTTGCTGATGATGCATGTAACTAAAGAACTTGAGAACTATTTAAAAACTTAGTTACCAGGTTCTCATAAATGAAGAAGAAGAAGAAGAAGAAGAAGAAGAAGAAGAAGAAGAAGAAGAAGAAGAAGAAGAAGAAGAAACAAACAAAACTTTGAAACTGAGGCTTAATTACCTGTCAACACTAAATTAGTTAATAAACCCATAGAGATCCCCAACAAGACATTCATTTATATATATATATATATAAATGAATATATATATATATATATCAATCACACACACACATACACACACATACACACAAAGCACAGAACTTCTGCCATTTTCCCATTCGCCACACAGGAGAATGTCTTACATTAAATTTCAAAGCTTCTATACAGAGAAGAAAACAATAGGGTGAATCTTTGCTAGTTACTCATCTGATAGGAGATTAATGCTTAAAATATATATAGACCTCAAAAATCAAACTCCCAAAGAGAAAAATGAGACTATCAATAAATGGGCAAATGAACTGACTGAATAAAAGATCTCAAAGAAGAATTAATGAGCAATAAACACATGAAATACATTTAACATCTTTGCCCATCACTAAAATTCAGATCAAAACTTACACTATAATTTGTTTCATATATGTAAATATTCACAAATATTTTAAAAATATTATATATAATAAAAATATTTTTTGTTACAATAAATCCTGATGGAATGCAGGGGGGAAGGAACTCTAGATACTGCTAATTTGAATATGAAGAGGTACAGTGGGTTTCAGGGAGATGGGGTAACTTGTCAAGGTTGTCCAATTACTAAGCAGTAGAATTAGAATTTAAGTATTTCTCCCTTTCCAGAGCCTGTGCACATCCCTCTATACTATTTAAGATAGTAATTTGAGATAAAGGAGGGGAAGAATTCTAAATGGAGAAGCAGAGTCTAGTTAAAAAGGAGAAACTGGAGAATGAGAAACAGGGTACGGGGAGAATGATATTTTAATGTGGCATCATTACAGTGGCGGTATTTTTCATTCTGTGGGCTGTATGTGAACTCACTCTACTCCCAGGGTGCAGAAGATGGAGATGGTAAGTAGACTACAGTCATGTCCTGTGCCTTGGGATTTTGGCATTCAGGTCTTTTTAAAATCACTAACCCGACTCCAAGGAGTGAGAAACACAGCAGAGAGAAGAGTCTGAGATCCTAGGATGAGGATGGACCAGAATGTACCTAAGAACTGATGCGATGTGGGAAGTGCAGACAGGAGTGAGTGGCTCACTTTGTGTTAGCCGGGCGATGGCTCTTCCACATCTCTGCACTGACCTGTCGTTCGCCCTACTTTCTATTATGCTGTCATGTTTCCATAGAGGTGCTGAGGGCAGGCTGGGAAGGCTCATCGCCCTAGAGGAGAGGGTGACCTAAGGAATAAGATGCTGTCTTCAGCACTGCAACAGCTGAACCTACAAGTGGACATACCAGTGACTCAGCATGCCTCTGGGAACCCAAGTCAATCTGAGTTTACTCAGATGAGATGGTCTTTGGGAAGTTCCAAAAGAATAAATTGCTGTCCTATCTGAATAATAATTCTAAGGAGTCTTACAAACTTACTCTATCCTTCAGTTTCCTTGTAGAACCACACAGAACATGGCCCAAGGACCTCTACTGCCATCTTCTAATGTATGTCTCCTCTTCAATAGCTTCATACAGAACAGATACTGTCTTGGTCTCAACTACTCATTTCCATTCCATTGTATACATTACACATCTATAAGAGTCTTTTTTGTCTTCAGCCTCAAACTTCCTTAATCTTAACATCTGTATTCAAACCAGCCCACTCACCACTTAACACTATAAGCAATTCTTCATAAATAACATATTTCATTCACATGAATTATTAACTATAGTACAGTGACATCCTAGAAATACTAATAGTTTCTCAAAATAATGTTACATTATATAAACCATCCAATAACTAGAATAAAGGTTTCATACTTTAAAAATTATAATCTTAAGGTAAATCAGCTAACTTCCAACCAGTTTGAAGATGTCCTTGTTTCTGATATAATCTTAAGATCAATGCATCATTGTTTAACTTGGCCATTGCTATACACAAATGCTGTGTGTGGGGTTGTACACAGATGCCATGTGTGGTGCTGTACACAGATGCTGGGTGGGGGGCTATACACAGATGCTGTGTATGCTGTACACAGATGCTGTATGTGGTGCTGTGCATAGATGCTGTGCTATCAGGAGCCATAATGAGACAAGCTAATAACTAGCAGGTGATCATCCTGAAATGACCTGCTTCAGATTATTATATAATCTGCGACAGGTGCACCTTATTAAGCAAGGTTGTAAGGGATTCTTATTAGGAAAGATTACTGATATTAATATGATTTTCCTGTTATTATTGAACATATATAATAATCAATAAGTAATAGCATACTCCTTTGGAGTAGATTTCTGCAGATCCACGAAGATATACTGTCTTATGGTGATGCTATGTAGACAAATAGATGACTTAAGTTTTAATGATGATCCTATAAGAATTCCTAAAATTATATCTGTGATTATTAAGCTCTTTTATAGTGGAACTTCTATTAGGTCCTTTTCTGATAGTCAAAACTGCAATGAGAACTCTGCCAGTCTCCCAAGAGTCACCAGTTAATTGCTCTTAGATGGTAACCACTTTCTCCTACTCAGAGCACATCCAAGAGGTTGTAAAACAATTAACCAAAGGTCATAAAAAGTGAACTAACAATTTATTATAGGTGCTAGGACAGAAGATAAAATATTGACTGGGTTTATCTATACAAAACTTCACTTATAACTTAGTAATGGTTTTAAACCTTCAATAATCCTGTGGAGTTGAGACAGGTGATGGATGTTTAGCTAGATAATTACTCCTTTTTTGTTTCTTTGTGTTTTGGGTTTTTTTGTTTGTTTGTTTGTTTAATTTTCTATATTCTTTATTTACATTCCAAATAATTTCCCCTTTCCCGGTTTCCCCCTCCCCAAACGTTCCATAAGCCCTCTTCCTTCCCCCTGTTCCCCAGTCAACCTCCTCCCACTTCCCTGTCCTGGTATTCCCCTACACTGCTGCTTCTAGTCTTTCCAGGACCAGGGGCCTCTCCTTCCTTCTTCTTGGGAATCAATTGATATGAGAATTGTGTCTTGGGTATTCCGAGCTTCTGGGCTAATATCTATTTATCAGTGACTGCATACCATGTATGTTCTTTTGTGATTGGGATACCACACTTAGGATGATATTTTCCAGTTCTGACCATTTGTCTAAGAATTTCAACATCTGACAGAGGTCTAATATCCAAGATATACAAAGAACTCAAGAAGTTAGACTCAAGAGAGCCAAATAATCCTATTAAAAAATGGGGTACAGAGGTAAACAAAGAATTTTCATCTGAGGAATATCGAATGGCTGAGAAACACCTAAAGAAATGTTCAACATCCTCAGTCATTAGGGAAATGCAAATCAAAACATCCCTGAGATTTCACCTCACACCAGTCCGAATGGCTAAGATCAAAAACTCAGGAGACAGCAGGTGTTGGCAAGGATGTAGAGAAAGAGGAACACTCCTCCACTGCTGGTGGGATTTCAAACTGGTACAACCACTCTGAAAATCAGTCTGGTGGTTCCTCAGAAAACTGGGCATGACACTTCCGGAGGACTCTGTTATACCACTCCTGCGCATATACCCAGAGGACTCCCCGGCATGCAATAAGGACACACGCTCCACTATGTTCATAGCAGCCTTATTTACAATAGCCAGAAGCTGGAAAGAACCCGGAGGAATGGATACAGAAAATGTGGTATATTTACACAATGGAATACTACTCAGAAATTAAAAACAATGAATTCATGAAATTCTTAGATAATTACTCCTAATGGATATGCATGTAAACATTCTCTGTTGTAAACTTCAATTTCAATTTATGATTTGAACTTGTGATAAACTTTGTAACGTGATCATGTATTCTGAAAGATGCTTAAGTGCTGAGGACAAAGGGAAGAGTCAGTACTATGGTGAGAGGAACGATGGTGAGAAGAACTGAGCTGAGAAGAACTGAACTGTGAGAGGGAACTGAGCTGAAGAGAATTTTTTAGACAGAACACCTTTTAGACAGAATTGAACTCAAGAAGAACTTAGAAGTATAGGCATAGCTTTCAGAGAAAAGTCATTGAGAGTAGGAGCATCACTGTGACTTCAGAGCAGGAGGAGAGAACAAGACTAGAAGGAGAATGCAGAGTGGAATTACTTAGAAACTATGGGTAACATAAAAAAACTAAGAGATCAATGTATGGAATGCAGAGGGAAGGAGGAAAAAAGAAGATGCTGCATTGAGCAGAGGAGCAGGCAAGCTTCTTCTTACCATGGACAGAACAGGTCCCATGGTAAGGACAAGGCAGGCTTAGCCTTATTAATAGGAACAAAGCTTTTTCTTACAAACATGGGTTTAATTCATTTAGCATATAAAAGGTGGAAGCCTTTTCTTTCTCTATGTAATAAAGATTGGAGCTCATTTTTCATCAAGAATGAGTGAGTTCTTTCTACACCGGTGCTTGGTCTTTTGCTCCATATGCATATGTAAATATGGATGTGTGTGTAAGTATGCAATTGTGAGAATGTATGCATGTGTGTGTGTGTGTAAGCAATTGTGAGAATGAATGCAAGCTGGGCCCAACTAGATTTGAATGGAATTGTATAAATGAGCAAGCATGAAGGGGAGTATGAACTTAGGTGAGATTATGTATATTTGCTTATGTAAAAGTTTTTCTTTCTGCAAGTGTTATTCTCTTCTCCTGGTTCAGTAGAAGTTTATTGCTCCAAACTTCCCCCTAGCCCAACAAGCATGAGGCATCTGGACAAGAGGGAAAAGGCTCTAGCAATTAATCCTTTACTTAATCTCCTGCTGTTTTAGGATGAGGTGCTAAGTGCCTGAGACTGCAGTCTCTGGCCTCAGAGGAACACGGAAAGCAGGTCAGCTACAATAGCATAGTAACTTAGACTTAGATAAGTAAAAATTTTATTATGCAGCAATCCTAAATATCTCTTAAGACAATGTCTTACCCCAGAATCTCTTAAGACAAAGCCTTACCCCTGAATCTCATAAGACAAAGTCCTACCATTGAATGTCTTAAGACCAACATGGTATGCAGTCACTGATAAGGGGATATTAACCCAGAATCTCGGAATACCCTAGACACATTTCGCATATCAATAGATTTCCAAGAAGATGGAAGGAGAGACCCCTGGTCCTGGAAAGACTGGATGTAGGGGAACGCCAGGACAGAGAAGCAAGAGGGGGTTGAATGGGGAAAAGAGGGAGGGAAGGGGGCTTATGGGACTTTCAGGGAGGGAGGAAACGGGAAAGGGGAAATGGTTTGGAATGTAAATAAAAAATTTAGAAAAAAAAAAAAAGACCAAGTCTTACCCTCCACCTATGCTCTTCCCCCTCCACTGCCTCAAGAAGAACCTACAAGAAAGAAGCTGGCCACCTGCACTATGCCTGGTGCTGTACACAGATGCTGTGTGTGTGCTGTACACAGATGCTGTGTGTGTGCTGTACACAGATGCTGTGTGCTGTACCCAGATGCTGTGTGTGTGCTGTACACAGATGCTATGTGTGTGCTGTACACAGATGCTGTGTGTGTGCTGTACACAGATGCTGTGTGTGTGCTGTACACAGATGCTGTGTGTGTGCTGTACACAGATGCTGTGTGTGTGCTGTACACAGATGCTGTGTGTGTGCTGTACACAGATGCTGTGTGTGTGCTGTACACAGATGCTGTGTGTGTGCTGTACACAGATGCTGTGTGTGTGCTGTACACAGATGCTGTGTGCTGTACACAGATGCTGTGTGCTGTACACAGATGCTGTGTGTGTGCTGTACACAGATGCTTTGTGTGTCATGGCAGGGGACACAGATTTATGTCGCTGAGTCGAGAGAACAGGTTAACCTAGCTGTCATTCCTCAGGAACCGTTTACCATTTCCTTTTTGATACGAGGTCTTTTATTATTCTACAACTCACCAAACAGTCTAGGCTGGGTGGAGAGTAAGTACCTTCTGTTCCAGTAGTGCGATTACAAGCACATTCTATCCTGCCTGGACTTCTCTCACATAGGTTCTGTGTAGCAAACCCAGATCTTGGTGTTTATAAGGCAAATACTTTACTGACTGAACTCTCTTCATAGTTCTGTGCCAAATACAATTCTAAATATGTTTCTATCAAGCTTTAAAGGGGGAGAAGGAGAAGAAAGGACAATGATGAGGTCTATTCCTGCTGTAGGAGAATGAAGATGGCAGACAACTACAAACAGGTCTTCAGTGCCCTAGAAACTGGTTGTCTCTGGGAGCTCAGAAGGGTAGCTTCCCATAAACTTGAAGCTTAGTTCAACAGGGTCTGATTTTCTGATTTAAGATTCTGACTAATTCCAAGTATCAGTTCTGAGGGTATGTGCTCAAGAGTTCAGTAACATACAATCAGACAACTCCAGTGAATACTCCGGGAAACTGGAGGGATGAGGTCTGTGTTAAAGTAAGCTAATATTACTCATGCCTCAGGTTCACCACACAGGGATTTCTTCTTTCACTCTTCTTCTGCAACCGTTTCCAGAATTCATCAGTGAATTCTTCACTGTCATCTATAGAAGGTTATCAGTCTTTCTGACACATAGCACACTCACTCCCCCCCCACACACACTCTTTCTGATTTCTGGATGCAACTGCTTCCATATATGCTGACATTCCAGTTGTGATGCTGACCCAACCCTCCCTGCTCTAGCTACCTCTGCCATTAGGTCACTCTCTGCCTGTTTAATTCCCACTCCTAATTGTATTCGTTGGTTTCCCACACCAGATGCATGCTGTCGCTGTTCCAGTGACGGTTTATGGCTATTGTGTAGTTATATAGGCCTCTTTTAAGTATAGATTCCTGGTTTCTGTCATTACTGCAGTTACTAATATCTCCACATTTTACCCTTAAATTCCCCCTCGTGACTGTTAATGAATGATGTGGAAATGTAACAACCATCTTTATCTGTCTCTCACTAAGTCTAAATGAAGTCTAAGTCTTCCCAGAAATTTTCCCATAAGTATTTCCTTCTTTGGGATGATCTCGGGGCTGCACATGAGGCAGATGTCCAGCACTCGAAAGAGTGACACACTTTCTGAAAAGAAATAGGAACAAGGAGTATGAATTGCTCTCAGTCTCTCCCCTCAAAATAATCATAATTTTGTCATGGTGACCTGTGGCCAAATTACCATTACATTAAAATAGGACTGGCGCCCTCTGGTGGTAAGAGGATCCGCCCAGGGAGATGGGTTGTAGTGGAAGAGCTAATCAAAAAGACCTTAGCATGCACCTTTCTACATCCTGGCCCCTCTGCGTTAATTATAGATAATAAGCTCAGTTCTTCCTTTTCTACCCTTCTTTGTTTGCCTTTCCTGGACTTTGTAACACCCTAGGCTGGATTCTGACCGCAGGCTTTACACAGATGCCCACAAGAGAAGCTTGAGGGTGGTGAATGGCTTGTGTGTTGACATAATGTGACATATATGCTGATTCAGTCATGAGAGACTGTCAGCGCATCTCATAGGATGATTCGCTGCTTGTCATGATGAGCTTGAATACACGCTGAGGAAGTTTTCTCCACTAGGAAAAAAATATCCATTCAATATTATGGTTGATAAATACAAACGGTGAGAAACACAGCTCACTATTTACAAGTTATTAACATTAAACACACTTTCAAAATATAAATACTGTGACATTAAAAGCCTGGAGATTGCCAGTAATAAGCAATGAAGCAGGAGAATGATGAAGGTTATCACTCAAGCGTCGGATATGGCAAGGGATGTAACACTTCACTATAAATAAGAAATAAACACCATATGCACCAAGTAAGGAAAAAAATCGAAAAAAAAAACTTGGATCCATTATATTAAATTGTAATGGCTTTTCTCTTTGCCTCTGCTCTTGGCTCTATAGAATCAGTTCTTGACAGTCTAATGGAGGCTTTAAAAGGGTGAGTTTGTCTCCTGTACTCTTCTCCATCCCTGGCTCACACAAAAGTCCATACCTTTAAGATTACAAATAAGGTGACCTTATCTGTGTATTTCTTACACTATCCTTCATAATATATTAGTGTACAATCAAAACCAAACAGCATATACAATAAAATCCCAATATCTCCAGCTTGGACCTTACCATGTACAGTCCCCCTCTAAGGACTTGGTGGTCTTTGTGTTTTGTTCTCTCTGTCTCTGTCTCTCTCTGTCTCTCTCTGTCTCTCTGTCTCTGTCTCTCTCTCTCTCTGTCTCTCTCTGTCTCTGTCTCTCTCTCTCTGTCTCTCTCTCTCTCTCTCTGCTTGTCATGTTGTTCTCTCAGATGTTTTCTTGAATTTTCTTCCACCTTACCTAGAGCACAGAGTCCACCTCAGACCATCATATGAGGAAGAGTTATAAATGAGCATTATACTGTGCTTTCCAGAGCTGTGTTTGGGACCACTGAGAGCCTGGGGTGTGAGAGACTAGAGAATGTATGTGCATGCCCATGCCTGGGGGGGCGGGGAGGTTGATGGCACAGCATTACCACAACACAGTGAGAATGCTGGCTGAGAGAAGAGTATCACCAGTAAACCACAGCTACCTCAGAAAGTAGTGGGTGGGAGGCAGAAGAGAGAAGAACCTGTCCAGAGCTTTCTCTCCCTTCCCTTCCGATTTCCTGCAGTGCCAACCCTGGTAGAAGCCAGTGGCTAAAATATAGAGTCCAGGCTGTCCACACGTCATGAAGAACAAAACAGGACAAGGCAGAGTGGATCAGTGGGCAGATGAATGACCAGGAATGAGACTCTACTCAATGGCCATTTCTTGCAAATTATTATCAGTGATCAATATCTAAAATGGCGTCTCATCCATATTCTCTTCCTTCACTAAACTTCAATGTGGCACTTCCCTTTACTTGACATGATTTTCGATTGATTGAGTTTTTTAATGCTGTTTTTTCCCCACAAATGTTATAACCTCTTCAATGACTGGGCTTCATCATTTGATTGAGTGCCAGACCCTTACAATTTGTAGCATCTTCTGCTGTGCAGCAATAGTTCAATGATTATTGAGTGAAAAAATCAAGTCTTCTTCCCTTTGCTATCTGAAAGTATTCATGTTGATTAAATCAGAGACATGCTGTAGACTCTCAATATTTCTAAGTAAACTAGTCAAGCATATGAGTGCTGTACTCCAGCCTTTTCTAGGAACTAAAATATCATTCTGGTCACTTTATTTACTCTTTGAATAAAAACAGATCAATTTAAACATGTTATAATGAACATATACATATTATTTTCACATATTTTCTCTCTTTATTAAACTACAAAAAAATAATCTCAAAACTGAAGGAAATAATGATATTTAATGAACACAACTCATTACACTGTACTCAGTGCATGCACATTCTTTAAAAGGTGGGCTACACAGAAGGAATGTGAAACATTCTACAATCAATGTATTTAATATACTCCTGCTTACTTGTGCTTACACCATGATACTTGATCTGTTAAAACATTGTAACAAAGTTAAAAAAACACACACACACACACACAAAATACTTATGCCATTCAAAATACAGCAAAAGTTAATTCTTAAAATTAGCAAAGATTTCTCTATAATACCTGGGGTTTTTTTGTTTGGTTTGGTTTTAATTTCTCCTCCTAATAACTTCAGTAACAGAGCTGATGGGCTCAAGTGCTGGCGGCTTTAAGTGGATCCATTTATGACCAAGTTGGGTTGGCTCTTCTTTTTCCTTATTCTTAAGAAAATACAACTTTGGGTTCTTCTTTCTATATCTTCTTTCATACAAAGCAGAGCCCCTCATTTTGATGCACCAATTGCAATTGCAGACACCATCATTTGTGTAAATACACTGACTCTCGTGCCAGGTACAACCAATGGGACATGCTCTAGTTGACTCCAAAAAAGCCTCATGCTTGGGTGTGGTCAGAGTTGCATGGTGGTTATCTGTCCCTCCCTCACATAGACATTCTGCTTTCCCCAACACAATTTTAAAAATCAAATTCAGGTTTTTTTTTGTTCCCCTACACCACAAGATATTATGAATCAGCATCGATCTGTTTGTCAAAGTGGCCAGCAAAGTGCACACAGTGGTGTGACAGGTGCCAACGCAGGTACAATGGGTCAATATGATGACTGTGCAGAGACAAACTTCAGTTCACAGAAGTTAGTCACACCCTTACCTACGCGTATCTCTCATATGTTCTTTAAATACATCAAAAATTAGGGCAAGAATAACCTTATCATTTCACCCCGCCAGATAACCATCAGTGCGGACTTACCTGCAGCCACTACGACAATGTCTGCGAGCTGAGTATGGGCCTTTAGTTGTTCTCTGGGGGTGTATCTGTGTGCTATTGTCACCGTCGCATCGCCTGCAATGCAGAAGAGCCTCTGTGAGCAGCTGCCACATTTTCCAGAATTGTACAAAGTTTTAAGCCTATGGTAGTTTTTGTTACTACCCATGAACGATTAAATCATGTTACAAACTAAAAAGGAAGTCTGGATGAATGGGAATTTAAAAGTCTACCTTTCAACTGGATACATGGAAAATCGAATCTGTCTGAATGAGGGTAGGAGCTGCTCAACCTCAGATGGTTTTTCTTCTATATATTTTACTTGATTAGCTATTCATCGTTTGGTATTAGTGCTGTACACTGGCGTATCAATGTCAGGGAAATCAGTACATAGAGCCACAAGATAAACATTCTTAAAACAGCCAAAGTATTACAGGATACATTAGGTGAGGGTTCGATTCTGCCAAGAGGAGATGTCAAGAAAGGGTTCCAAGGGGAGGCAAAGGCTCTTTTAATGTTTCTAAGCAGGAGTGTAACAAGCGAAAAGCTACAGCAGCATAAAGCAAATGAGTTTGGGTGCCATGTTTAGGAAGAGTGGGACAGATTAGAGTTAGCAGGAAACCTTAGTGTGAAAACTTGAGTGGGTTACAGATGAATGAAGGAGGGAGGCTGTGTCATCCCAAGATGTAAATGTGGGCCTGGGAAGAAAAATGAGGCAGATACGGTGATGAGAAACAGCACAGGGCAGGACTCCCTGCAAGAGACGCAACTTCTCATCTCTACCCCTGGAAGATATCAAATCCTTCCCAGGCAGCAACAACCACAAACTGTGCAATGTACGGCTTTGGAAAAATGAAAAGTCCTATTTTCCACAGACTTCATGGTATGTAAAAGTCACGAAAGCAGCAGATAGTAGATACCACGCAGACACAGACACAGACACGTACACAGACACGGACACGGATACGGACACGGACACAGACACAGACACAGGAAGGAAACTCGTTGACAGCAGAAAATGACCATCCATGCACTTCTTAAAGATGATGAGTTCAGTTCCAAAATGCCCCTCGGTCTCCTGTGCTATAGCCGTGAGAAACACAGGTGGAGGCTGGAGCATGCTGTGGATGACAGTGTACTTATTGCACAGGATGACACAGAGGAATTGTCCCAACAGGAAGCACTGGGAAAACAGTAAGAGGAGTGGAAAGCTAGGCATGCCTCCACCCTAACCCCCAGCAGAAGTGTCCAGGTCTACGAAATAGCAGGTCTACAAGAATCTATCCATTTAATGATGAGTAATAAGCAAGAAGGATTTGGTGAAGCATCAATAAACAGACAGGCAAAGGACAAGTCTGGGGTGAGTTGGGAGGTGATGAAACTGTTAGGATTCCAGTGATTAGTCAAGTCATGATGACTCTGTGCACATATCCAAATCAATGGAACTATGCACCAAAAGCAGAAAACTTTACCTTACGAGAAATTGTAAAGCCAATAGAAGGAAATATTTCAAAAGTAGCAAAAATAAAAAAAATCAGACAAAAATGAAGGTGAAATATGCTTTAACTAGTTTACCAATGTATCAGCAAACAACAAAAATTTGTTGTGGAAAATGAACAATTATGCACAAACCTTGTAACTTTTTTTAAGTTAGAGCTTAAAGTAATAAAGTCCAAGGAAAGCAGGTTGAATCTATCCAAACTGACCTATAATGGTCAATTCCCAGAAATACTTGTGTAAAGAAACTGGGACACAAGAACTTTCCAACTAATTAATCAAATTAAGACTGAGAGTTGCAAACAATTTTTAAAAATTCAAGATTTTGGAGAATATTGTCCATAATAAAAAGAACTCGCTAACATGTGTGCTTTGATTTATCAAAACTTATTTGAGGAAATGCCCAGTTGACTGTTGGAGAGATGTGACATGTTTTAGTACAGAAATACGACTTTTGAAAGACGTGAGTTGGACTGATAGACTACCATGGCTTGAGTACCCTCTCCTCACTCATGTTGAAACTTAACTGCCATGGCAACAGTATTGAAAGGTGAAACCGGAAGTGTTTATTTAACCCAGGACAGTCCTCGTGGACGGGAAGTGTTTACTTAACCCATGAGAGCCCTCATGATTAATGCTGCCGTGGGAGTGATTTCTTATGAAAGATGGTTTCAGCCGCAGCATCTTGTAACACTCTTGGTTCAGAGTTATAAAGAAGTGATCTCCGCTCTTAACAGATTACCTGCCTGTGGTATTCTGCTATAGCAGCAGAAAACTGACTCAGCCACTGACAAGTGTAAATGCTATTTACATTGCCTAGATTATGTAGCAAGAATGCAACACACAAGGGTAGACTGGGAAGGGAAGGTAAAGTTCTCTGATTGTTCATATATAATAATAGGAACCAACAAGTCCTCTCAAAAGCTAATTAGCCAGCAACACGGGCATATGTTTCAAAATATAAATATTCTGAAAGGTGACTTTTATCAATAATATCAGGTAAGAACAAAAACTGAAACAGAGTGGGAACATTTTATCAATTCTTTTATAGCATCCATAGATACCACACAAAAATAAAGAATTAAATCTACTATGTATTATAATTATTGAGATAATAAGGATCTTAAATATTAAATCATATAGAAAACATATAGACAGAAAATATTAAAAATAAAACAAAAACAAACAGAATAGGAAGTACATTGCTAATTCTGACCATATGTATTTAGCATAAAAGTAAATAAAAAAATTTCAGTGACCTCTAATGGATAATGGAAGGAGAAATTCCATATAAGGTATATGCATTAGAAAGCAAAGGGGAGGGCTGGGTGTGGTGGCAGAAGTCTTTAATTCCAATATTTGAAAGGCAGAGGCAGGAGGGTCTTTCAGTTCAAGGCCAGCCTCTCACATAGTGAGTTCCAGAACAACCAGGGCTATGTAGGGAGACCCCGTCTCAATAAAAAGAGAGAGGGAAAAGGTAGCTGCACTCAGGAGGTAGGGGATTTCCAAAATGAGGCCATCCTGGGCTACATAAAGAGTTTGAGGTCATTCTAGGCTACATAACTAGTTTAAGGTTAGCCTGGGATACACATGAAAACCTTCTCCAAAACATTATTTTAAAAGGAAAGAAAAGCAGACAGAAAGAGAAGGGAGTGGAAGACAACAGATGTTATACAGTGAATATAAACATATAAGTTAGAAATGAAATTGATATAATGAATTAAATAAATTCTAGTGAACATAAATGTACAAGTAACACATAAAGGAGAAATTCAATTCATAAAACAGAAATTACAAATGATATAAATAGAAATACCCTGTAGTTGCTAAATTTAATATACTCCTTTCAGTTCATAACAGATCAAGTATAGAAGATACAATGAACATATGATTATAACTTATTAAACCCTGAAAATAAATAATATATTTTATGTACCTATCTTAGTTAGGATTTCCATTGCTGTGAAGGGACACCATGACCAAGACAACTCTTACAAAGGAAGACATTTAACTGGGGCTGGCTTATAGGTTCAGAGGTTCAGTCCAGTATCATCATGGTGGGAATCAAGGCAGTGTCTAGGCAGACATGGTGCTGAGAATGTGCTAAGAGTTCTACATCTTGATCCACAGAAAGAAGGAGGAGACTCCCTTCTGCACTGGGTGGAGTCTGAGCATAGGAGACCTCAAAGCCTGCCCCCACAGTGACACACTTCCTCTAACAAGGCCACACCTCCTCCAACAAGGCCACACCTCCTAATAGTCCCACAACAATCATTCTCCTATGTTTGCTACAAAAACAGTACAACTCTAATCAATGTTTTCCTTTTGGAGGGAAGCATCTAGTTGATTATAAAATTATTACGGAAAACGTGAAAGAAAGTATTGAAACATTTCTAAACTTATGAGCCCAAACATTTCTCTCAAATTTTGTACTTCTATAATGAACATTTGAGAGAAAATGTTTGGGCTCATAAGTTTAGAAGTGTCAGCCCACGATCAGATGGCCTTGTCCTGGGCATGTGGTAGAAGGTATTCACTCACAGAACCATTCATTTACCACAAGCAAATGCCTACAGGGAGCCTACGGTTGTACAGTTATCCTGGAGAACATGCAACTAGCGACCTCAAGGCTTCCCAATAAGTTCCACCTTAAAGTTCTCTTTACTCTTCACACTTCCTCCAGTCTTCCCAGGGAGAAAATCTTTACCACACTATCCTTAGAGGACACTATGGGAAAAGCAATGAGAGTAAGCGTTGTAAATGGAGTATTAAGTGTTTATGGAGCCCGTGAAACTGCTGAGCGGATCCCTAAGTCTAGAGTACAGTTGGTATTTTGAGTCATGGGGTTGCTAAGGATCACCTAGGGATGAGTCTGAATAAAGATCTTAAGTATGAGTCTCAGTCTGAGTTTTGAGAAGCCACTCTCAAGCCCAACCACAAATATTCCCCCACGCTTTCTAAAAAATATTCATGCTTTGTTTCAGGTCCTAGATTCTCATTTCCATTGTTGGAGGATGGACTTGGGAAACTATTTTTTAAAGGCACCTGGATAATGTTGAAGCCAGATGGGATTAAGAACACTGGTTTAGAAGCTGAAAGGGGGAACGGCTTAAAAACAGAGTGAGCAGAAGTATCTAATGAGAACCAAAAGACATGGTAGCTTTGATCTGCACTTAAATGATTAGAGAAATAGTCCTATTAAATGTAGGCATTGTCGTAACTTGAAAAGCATGTCTTACATATTACTGAATCCATTAACTTTCCATTTATAAGAGCCCTCAAGAGAAATTAATTGTTCTAAAATTAGAAAAGTATTATATTTTTTCCAAAGCATGTGCTCATTTTTAATCTTACAGATATTTATCTGGCTAACTATTCCTATTTTTTTTTCTGCTAACAAGTTTTAAAGATGAAACTAATGACCCATTCATACATAATTAGACTTGATGAAGTAAATTCAGCAAATATATATTCAGTTCCAATAAATAAAAGTAGTTTGCTTGACAGTGAGAATATATCTATGAAAATTTAATGATGTCCTTATTTTTAGTAGAAGAATTATCTTTGGCTCCATTTTTAACCCCAGCTCCCCTTTTTCCTTTTACTTCACCATTTCTCATTCCTATTATGTCTAATATATTTCTATGGGTCTATGAAGATGAAAATTTTAGTTTAAATATAGTCTCAGTGTGTAAATATTAAAAGTGATCTCAGGGCTAAGAGAATGAGTATCCAGTCTGTACAGAGCCTGTCATATAAATAATAATAATGAGGACCTGAGTTTGGAT
This sequence comes from Tokudaia tokunoshimensis, assembly GCA_036184795.1. Taxonomy (NCBI): domain Eukaryota; kingdom Metazoa; phylum Chordata; class Mammalia; order Rodentia; family Muridae; genus Tokudaia; species Tokudaia tokunoshimensis. The sequence goes on from BTHU01000014.1 coordinate 16,385,080, forward strand.
CCCCAGAACCCACGCCAAAGCCACGTATGGTGACACACGCCAAAGCCACACATGGTGACACACACCTGTAATACCAGAGCTGGGGAGTGGGGGCAGAGATGATCAGACCCCTGAGGTTCACCAATCACCCAGTCCCGCCAATCTGTGAGCTCTAGTTTCAGTGAGAGACGATGTCTCAAAAGACAAGTGAGAGAGAAGACTCCTGATGTTGACCTCTGGTCTTCACATACACACACACACACACACACACACACACACGGACACACACGGATACACATGGACACAGACACGGACACACACTGACACGTGGCCACATACACTATACACAGTATACACAGTTTTTTTAAAGTTTCGTTGTAATACTAATTGGAGTGGGTCTCCCAAAAGGTAGTGTTCCTGTCTAGTTATATGCAGAACTCATTCATTCTGTCCTACACCAAGCTTTTCCCAGAGTGCTGTGCAGCTGCTCTAAGCACTTTGCATTCACAGGTATCATTAGAATCATTTATTCCTTGTGGTTTAATGATTAATTTTCTACAGCTTTTCAGTCTCAGGAGACAGTCATGTCTTGTAGACTCACTGTTGTATTTTATATATTTACTAGCAAAGAAGTCAGCTCCTCTGTAAGAAAACAAGCTAAACAGACAGAACTGTGATGTTTTATAGAAACAGTGGCTTCCTTCCATGAATGTCCCCAGAGACTTCCCTCCCTTAACACAGTGTCGCTTCCTGATATTGATGTGGCCTGTCCCTCCCCTACTGACATTGGCAACTCTTGGGTGTTAGTGGAGATTTAAATCATCTTTCTATATAAAGGCATATAATTTTAAATGTAAAAGAATGGATTATGGGAGCACATATACATACTTCTCTCCTTCTTTCCTTTCTTACTTCCATACAAAAATTTCTTTCCAACAAATGACAAATTTGTATTTCAAAATTTGTGGCTTTATTTTGTACAGTTGGGCTAGTATTTGGTGCATAAACATATCTTATAGACTTACTAGTTGAATGAATTATTCTATTATTACCTATGAAAACTTATGCTAAATTTTACAAATATAAAGCCTAAAATATTGTTACCAAGAAGTTTACGTTTGGCTGGGCATAGTGGCACATGCCTGTAATCCCAGGACTTGAGAGGCTGAGCCAAGACAATTGCTGTAAGGTCTAAGCTTTACGTTACCTATAGAGTTCTGGAGCAGCCAGGGCTATGCAAGGAGACTTAATCTCAAACTGCCTCAACCCCAACAAGAAGTTCACATTTACTTCATTTTGGAATGAGAGAAATGTGAGAGAGAGAAAATCAGTATAAGGGCTGAGCTGGAAGGCTATACAAGCAATGGCTGCGAAGTGTGGAATGAGAGTTTCAGGACAAAGGACCAGGACATAGAACTCCCACTGGTATGAGAAACGGTGCTTTGGGAATAGTATGCAGCTCTGTGAAGTCTCAGCATACAGTGGGGGAGAAGGGGCAGGCGATGTGGCTGAGAAGGTGGGGTGAGTGCCTACTCCAGTGAGTATGCAGAGGTTGGAGACGGTGTTCTGGGCTGACAGTGGGGCTGGTGTGTGGTATTCTGAGATCATCAAAAAGAAAGCAGCAGAGGATAGAGATAAAAATCTGAATTTTGCTTTGTCATGGTGGGACACTTTGAAAATGTAATGTTTACATTTATTTAACGTGGGAGGGCAGGCAGGGCTTGCACGTATCGCAGCATGCATGTGGAGGTCAGAGGACATCCTTCAGGCGTCAGCTCTCATTGTCCACTCTGGGTCCTAGGGATCAAACTCAGGTTGTCGACTCGGCTTGGTAGCAAGTGACTCTACCCACTGAGCAGACTCGGGAGCCTTGCTTTATAAGTTAAACAGGTTTAATGCCATTTCCCTCTGGGTAACAATCACCTTTGTCCAGTAAGAATGTCTATTTCCAACTAGATGCTTTCGAGATAAGAGCTGGCTAAAGTTAGAAGACATTGACAGTAAAACACCACTCCTACTATTCAAATGAGAAAGTGAGACATGAAGAATCATTGGCTTTTCTCTAACACATTAACTACGCAACCTCAAGATTTTAATTAACAAACCTGGATGAGCACAGAGCGTCACAGATGCAGTGGCGATGCTTTGGGTGAATCCTGCATTCCTAGGTGTTCCTATTTGGCTCTTTAAAACTTAAGGGAGCTTGGCCCCGCCTACTGCTGGGCGGAGCTTAATCAAACACACCCCTCACATCATTTTGCAAGGCCTCAAGCATCTCCTACTAGTTACTGCCTCCTAGGGGTGAGAGATAATCTCCGAGTCTGGGTAAAGTATGAGTTTTCAAAACTGGAGTTAATTCTCACAATGAAAAGACTCTCCATTGAGAAAATGCCTCCATATGTAACTCAGGCATTTTCTTAATGGGCCAACCCGTTGTGGGGAGGGACACACTAAGACTGGCGCTCCTGGGTTCTATAACAAAGCCGACTGAGCAAGCCATGATGAGCGCGCCAGGAGGCAGCAACCTTTCTGGGACTTCTGCATCAGCTCCTGCATCCGGGTTCCTCCCCTGTTTGAATTCCTTCAGTGATTGACTACAACGTGGAAGGGTAAGACAGATAAACCCTTTCCTCCCCAACTTGCTTTTGATAATGATGTGTCATCACAGCAACAGAGACTCTAACCAAGACAGTGGTTTAACAAAAACTCCTGTGTATTTCCACGTAAGAAAAAACATCTCAAAGAAAGAGAATAGGAAACAGGCCAGGCTGACTGAAAATGTTGGGTATCATGCAGCCAGTGGTTGAAGAAAATGCACCTCCCAGAGAAAAATCTGAAGAGGAGGAGCAGGGACCTCAGAAAACAGAGACCAAGTCTTCACTCTTGATGATGCTACAACGTTTTAGTTAAAGAAAAATCATGTGACCCATGCCCTGTTACTTCATTGGTCTGTTAGATGAGATGCGTTGCTTAAGAATGAACGTATGCAGGAGGAACTTTAAATGAACGGGAAATCAAATTAAATTCTAAACTCTACTGTACATAATAGTTATGATGTCTTGATTTAGGAGGACTTTCTGCCATCTTGATTAAAAAAAAAACGGTTTTAAATATGTTAGAAGGTCCTCTCCCCCCCCCGCCCCCCCAGGGTTCCTTTCTTATGGGAAAGCTAAAAAACAAAGACACTGTGCAAAAAGCTCCTGGCATTTGGTTTTCATTCTCAGAGGAAGAGAAACTGCTGCGGTTGATAGATATGAAGAAGTCAAAAGAATACCCCAAACCTTGGGACGGTCACAGTGGTCCGTAATATCGTATGCTAAGTTTCCTAAGAAGCAAGTCTGAACTCTTACCTTCCAGCATCACTTCATCCCAACTTGGGCCGTAAGTGAGCAGAATGGCTGCTCGTCTCTGACATCTGTACATCCCTGTACTTTCCTGCCATGTCCCCTGGCATCACCTACTTCCACCAAGACTGAGTCTATGAAGAAAGACTCTCCCCCTAGAAGCTGTGGTCACTGAACCTCTCCCCTAACCCCTGCAGTACCTGTTCTCAGCAGCAGGTGGCGCCATCCCTGTTTCCTTTCCGTTTTCATTTTTCCCTCCCTCCCTTCCTTCCTTCCTTCCTTCCTTCCTTCCTTCCTTCCTTCCTTCCTTCCTTCCTTCTTTCTTTCTTTCTTTCTTTCTTTCTTTCTTTCTCTTTCTTTCTTTCTTTCTTTCTTCCTTCTTTCCTTCTTTTCCTTCCTTCCTTTCCTTCATTCTTTCTGTTTTCTTCTTTCTTTTCCTTCCTTCTTTCTTTCCTGTTTTTTTATTCATTTGTCTCCCCTCTCATACAATGCAGACTGCAGCGCTCCAACTGCAGCGCCTCCCCTCCCCCTACCCCCTCCGATTCCCCTCCCCCTCCCACAGTTCTACCTTTGTACTCAGAGATTTAAGTACATTTTCACTCTTGAATAGTTCAAACCCCAAGTAAATGAAAAGATTTTTCTTACAAAGAATCCCAACTTTGTGCTATTAATGTCAAAACTTAAAGTGAGCTGGGAATGGAAACATTAAACTAAGTGACTATGATTTTTTTTTTTTAGTGAAATTATTTTTGTCTTTGAAATAAATTTGAATTATTAGGCTTCTCGGTCTCTTTTGGTAAAACAATGCACAGTGTGTGCTAAATGCTCAACATTGTGTCATTAGAACAAGTTCTATAGACATAAATTTGCAGTTAATCCTCCTTCATTATCTCCATTAGCTAACAATGAATGTAATTATTGCTCTGCCAGGCAAAGACACCCAAAACACTAACTTTCCCACAGACTCCAAATATTCAGTAAGCCCTTGCTTACTTGTTCATTATGCTACTAATACATGTCACAATGCTCCTATTAAATGTGTATTAATTAAACACCACCCATGTAGCAAACCTTCAATATTATTTTTACTATAATTTTTTACCTTTCAGATACCGTAATTATAACGGCTGCAAGGCACCACTATCGTAAAGAGAAATGCAACTTTATAAATTTAACTTTGTGAAATGTACGTTTGTAAGCAACATTATAACCAATTGCAGATGTTGTTTTTAACATTCATTAAAGCAGAGAAATTTCATTGAACAAAATATAAAATATCTTTAAAGTGATTGGTTTTAACTCCATAATTCTCTTCTCAAAAATCATTACTGGTAGGAACCAAGTCTGCCCCCAGCCCGCCTTCAGTGACTCAGTGCCAGCAGCCACCACGCCGTGACATCACTAGCCGCAAATGCAACATTTGCACTGGGAGTACACTTTAAAAAGTCCACACCTTTACAGCCTGCTCTGTGTGTGTGTGTGTGTGTGTGTGTGTGTGTGTGTGTGCATACACATGCGCCTGTGCATGTCTTTCTCTGTTTATCTGTCTCCCTCTGTTCTCTCTGTCTCTCTGTCTCTCTCTGGTCTCTCTGTCTCTCTGCCTCTCTCTGGTCTCTCTGTCTCTCTGTCTCTCTCTGGTCTCTCTGTCTTTCTGTCTCTCTCTGGTCTGTCTCTCTGTCTCTCTTCCCCTCTCTCTCTCATCCCATTCCAAGGCAGCCTTTTATCCCCCCTCTCAATAAATCTCTTGCATAAGATCAGCTGCATGGTGTGGGCACTTAACTACACCTGTGTACAGTAGTGTACCTACATGTGTGGGCATTTCAAAAAATAAAGTATGCCCCTCTTTTTGTAATTAAGGAAGCCAGTTAAGTGCTTACTGTATGGAGATTAGGCAAAATGTTCTAAACAGGAAGGATAATCAGTAAAGGTCCCAGTGGACATCACCTGGACATATACAGACTATCAACTGCTTCTACTGAAACCAGGAACTTGGTTTGAGTAACCTTTGTCCCTGCCTCAGCATTGGCTCAGGCAAACTGTGAACAACGCCCCCTTGTCCTTTGCAAAATATCCTTTCTACCTGGTCACCAGTCCTCACTGTGGGGCTGCTTAGGTCCAGGTATTACACAGTTGAGGACATCAAGGGTCTAGGAGTGTGACGTGCCAGCAGGTCCCGGAGAATGCAGCGCATGTTCTCAAACACCTTCATGTCCTCCTGGGCTTTTGTGGTGAACTGTCCCTCTTACTGCAGCTCAATACACAGTTGTCTAACACGGACAATCAGCTACGAGCCCTAAGTCGCAGGTCCCTTTCTATTAAGGGAACTAACCAGTGGTCTTGTGAGGTACTAAACCATTTTACTACTCAACACTCATCTGTAGGCTTGTATTTTTTTTTTAAAACCTACCTCAATAAGTGTTCTTAAACGTGTTAACCTCCCTTCTAACCCATCCCCCACGAGAGGGAGTAAAAAGGAAAGGTTAATAGGGCCAAGAGGGATATAGACCTGTTTAGAAATAGTTCTTCTGGACGATTTTAGTCTTTGTTGTCAGAATATTAGCAGTTCAGTTCACACAAATCCTCAGTGGTAGATGGATCCACTCACAAATGCCATTTATGGTAGCAACGGCAGTTTGACCCAGAAAAAAAACAGAATAAAACATGAGTCTCTGCCAGTTGGCTGAGTCTGCACAGAAGCTGGAAGGAGCCACCAAAATATCATGAAAAGTTCTTTGATGCATTTCTCTGTACAAAGTCACAACAAAGCAAAAATGACAAGTGAACAGATGTCATAGTATCATCAGTGAAGACCAGCGTCAACAAAGCCCAACAAAAAAAGGCAAGGCAAACCAATGCCACACAGCGTCTTCCACTGTCTGTTGGTTTATATTCACACCTTTTCTAAACATCATGAGTCCACTCAAGCATCCACTCTAGCAAAACAACACATGCCCTTTTTACAGGCAACTTCCATAAATCCACCACGAGTCTGTTCTCAGCAAAACATCCTCTCACGTGTCTGCTTCAACAAAACCATCCTCTCCTAAGACAGTTTCTTAAAAAACATCACATGGGTGGGGCATTGGTGGGCGCATGCCTTTAATCCCAGCACTTGGGAGGCTGAGGCAGGAGGATTTCTGAGTTCCAGGTCAGCCTGGTTTACAGTGTGAGTTCCAGGACAGCCAAAGCTACACAGAGAAACCCTGTCTTGAAAAACCAAAAAAAAAAAAAAAAACAAACAAAAAAATTGTATGAAACCAAGTCTCCAAAAAAATAAATAAATAAATAAATAATTCCACTTCACATAACTTCTAACAGTTTTAAGAATTTTCTGAAATAGTGACTTTTCTGTCTCTAGTGATTTTTATCCCTTCTTAATGTCTGTATTGTTATTGGCTTTTAAAAGAATATTTACAGACATAATAAGTAAAAACAAAAGAAAGGAAGAAACAAACAAACGAAAAAGAAACAAGAATCAGAAACAAAACAAAAGAAATGAATCAAAGGGGTCCCATATTTTCAGCATCAGTGGTGTAAATAAGGTTAACTCTGATAGGCTGACACATTTGAATACTTGGCCTCCAGTTGGTGGGACTCTTTGGGAATGATTAGGGGGTGTGGCCTGTTGAAGGATGTGGGTCACTGAGTTTTCAAGTTTCAAAAGGCCCTTGCCCCTCTCCTGTTTTCCACCTCCTGCTGTTAGAGATGTGAACTCTCAGCGGCTGTTCCAGCCATCCTCTACCTCCCTCCACCATGGTGACCTCTACCCCTCTGAACTGTAAGCCTAGAATGAGTTCTTCCACAGCGATTTGGTCATGGTGATTTATCACAGCAGTAGGGAGGTAACTGGAACCGCACCTTAGATGAGCCACAGAAACCTGCACTCACTCACCTCCAGGACGCTCGTGCTCTCCGTCTGTGTGCAGCAGCATGGCGATCGGCATGCCCACGTTCTTGGATCGTCCTGCCACCACCACGTTTTTCCCAAATGTTTGGATTCCTTTAAAAATACAGTCTGTTTAAATGAGTGCCTAACAACAAGGAGCAAATTAAATATGTGAAAAGCCAACTGAAGCATTCTGTAAAAACTTCTAATTAACTGTGGATTTCATGCCCTCACTGGATGATTTATAAATATTTCTTTTAATGCTTCTTGGATTTGCCACTTCCTCTCTCATTATGTTCTCATTTCAAAACCACAAAAATTCTCAAGTTACCATTAATGTCCTTTTAAAATACCAGTTTCCCATGAAGTGTACAGTCTTAAAACACATTAACTGCTAATTAGACTGGAAGTTAATACAACAGTCTGAAGCGCAAATGGCGATTGGACTTCTAGCGAGACGGGGATAACATAAAGAAGAAGGTTCACACACTCTACTTCACAAACACAAGCAGTACAGTCACAGAGTTAACGCCCTATCTTTTGCAGACACCAGGAAGACATGGAAACCAAGATGCATCCAAGTCCTGATGAGCTAGCGTGTGATTCTAGAATCTGCTTTCTCTCAGAGATCAGCAGATGTTTCCAGACAGGAAGTGGCTGTGCTGGGAGCAGGACAGCCATCCCTGTGAAAGCCACTGAACTCCGCGAATGTAGCTGCCAGCCTATGAGAACAGGTTGGGTTGAATACAGCCAAAGTCTACAAGCTTTTATTAAAAACTACAAAGTAGGAAGACATGGCCACATCCGGATAGTTCGCTCGCTGCAAGCTACCAGTGTAGCTAATGACCACCCGGCTCAAGTCCTTCCTTTTCTTTTATGCTGTTCTGTTCTGTGCTATTGATAAATGTGCAACATTTTTATAGACTTTAGTTTTATGCTCATCACTTCAGTCACGTGTAGACACAGGTAGCTCTATCTAGTCAAGGCCCTGGTGTTCAGCTGCAGACAGCCCTGGTTTCCCACCGACCCAGGTTACCAACCTGCTCTTTTGATGATTTCCCAAACTGCACTGGCAGTGGCAGGTATCAGCGAATGCTGGTCAAGGCACAGTCTTCCAATATTGATAATGTGAAATCCATCGACATCTTTTTCTGGAGCGATTCCGTTGCATATTGTTCTCTCACCCACGTGGTCTGAAAGGTCAAAACAATTGCTTATGTGGAAGCTGGAGAACCGGAAATGGGACGTGGAGCTTGGGGGTGTATAGCTGGGTCACTTATGACTCCACTACAAGAGACTGGCCGAATCTAGAGCATAGGCTACCAAGGGCCTACGGCGGCTGGACTGGTGAATTGAACAGTTCCGTGTGGGAGTTGAACAATTCCATGGGAATGCAGAAGCAAGTAGGTAGAAGTCTTTGCCCCAACATGTTTGCAGATTTAAGGGGTTTAGATCCACTTTTCTCCACCACAAGATGTTTCAACTATTAGACCTCTGTTAAAATTTTAAACACTGAAGATTACATGGGGTAAGAGAGAACGCCACAGAGGATAACCAAATGTGGTGTGTAAGTTCTGCTAAAAATCTTTGGCTAACCCTAACGGCAAGGACTGGAGAGGAAACAGAGTTGCAGCTATGGGGCACCAAACGAAAACCAACGCTGAGACGACAATCTGACGCAGGACTTTTCATAAACCCTCAGCGGGCAGATTTTACATGAAAACACAGACCTTTGCCCCTGGAGATCACAAGAGAAAGGTGTCCATTCCTACCATTTCTATTTAGCATTTGATGAGAGATCTTGGTTTGATATGATAAGGAAACATAAAGAGACATGAATGTCACAAAGGAAGTAGCGAAATTCCTCCTAAGTGGCTCAGCTGTTTGTTCTGACATCTAAGGAATGCATAAGATAATGAGAGGTGCTAACGAGGTCTGTTTAGCAAGAACACAATAGCACAAGGTCAGTACATGAAGGGCAGGTGCATCTCTGCACACAAGCTGCAATCATCAGAAGATAAAATTGTCTCTAAACTACTGTTTACAATATCTTACCAACAGCACAGTTCTTAGGAATGAGCTTTTCTAAATTTGAGAGCAACTCCATAGTCTACTGACAGTTGACAAAGGGAGTACAAGTGATACTCTGCTCATAGCTTGAAAAACTCAGTAACATGTCCGTTTTCCCAGACTGACTTATAAATTCACTGCAACTTCAATCTTAATCCTACAAGACTTTATTACACTCTGAATGTATTGGGAGGCGTGCTTGCATGTTTTAACACCTGGCACTGCTATATTCAACTTAAGGTGAAGTATTCCTTTCGAGCCTTGAAAACTCAAAAAAAATCCAGGCAAAGCTTTATACTAGTAAGATAAAATTCACATCCTTAGCATGTATGTAAGGTTTTTGAAATTCATTCATTTATTCACTCAAACTGATATTGGAATGTATTTCATGTATCCATTGGACATTGGGGTAAGGATATCTAAGTGAACAACAGACAAAATTCTTGTCCTATGAAATTTACATTCCAGTGACATAAGTATTTGGCCAAACAGCTTATCTATAGTGTCAATAAATATTCTCTGGATGCTAAATTTAAAAAAAAGAAAAAAAAAGCAAGGCAGATAATACTTATCAGGTGCCTGCTTGACCAAACATCATCCATAATTATTTCATCGTTGAGAAGTGAGGGGCAGAAAAGGAATGGGAAGCAAGTCTAACCTCACCGAGCCACTCCATCCCAATCTGAGTCTACTGTGAGGTTGGAAATGGAGTGGCCAGGTCCTCTAGGCCACTGGCTCTCAACCTTCCAAATGCTTTGGTCCTTGTACTGACTGGTTTTGTGTGTCAACTTGACACAGGCTGGAGTGATCATAGAGAAAGGAGCTTCAGTTGGGGAAGTGCCTCCATGAGATCCAGCTGTGGGGCATTTTCTCAATTAGTGATCAAGAGTGGAGGGCCCCTTGTGGGTGGTACCATCCCTGGGCTGGTGGTCTTGGGTTCTATAAGAAAGCAGGCTGAGTAAGCCAGGGGAAGCAAGTCTGTAGAGAACATCCCTCCATGGCCTCTGCATCAGCTCCTGCTTCCTGACCTGCTTGAGTTCCAGTCCTGACTTCCTTTAGTGATGAACAGCAGTGTGGAAATGTAAGCTGAATAAACCCTTTCCTTCCCAACTTGCTTCTTGGTCATGATGTTTGTGCTGGAATAGAAATCCTGACTAAGATAGCCCTTTAATACAGTTCTTCATGTTGAGGTGACCCCACCCCCAACCAAAAAATACTATTTTCACAGCTATTTTATAATTGAAATTTTGCCATTGTTATGAACTGTAATGTAAATATCTTCATTTTCCGGTGGTCTTACAAGGCCATAAGATGGCAGCCTACAGATTGAGAACCACTGCTCCAGGCCATTGAAGGGGTGGGTCTCTGTCTCCATACACCTACAAACTCCCTTATAGACACAGAGACTGCTTAGGATTCTGGGGCTAGCTTTGCAGAGCCCTGGACTAGAGCCTACGAGTCCTCTGAAGCTTTCTGAGTTTGGCCTTATCAGATTCTGTGATTCTCTGGTATGAGCTGAAGTGTATATGGACATCGAAGGAGACCAGAGTCATGTTTTCTTAACGCCTCTGTGTCTGAAGCACTACATATGGTAATTTCTGTCAAAAATACGTTACTACCTCCAAAGTGGTATACATTCTATAAAAGGAAACACTCAGAAAAGTATTTCTTTTCTAATAAAATTTAAACCCTCAGTAGCTAGGAAGAAATATTGCTTTGGGGAATCTTGCATGCCAAGGAAAGGTCTCAGGAACAATAATTTAGACTCAAATTTTTCTTAACTATCCCTCTCCCCTTGTCTAGCCAGAGGTTTTTTTTTTTTCTAGATTAATAATACAAAGGACTAGAGACAGCGCCTATGTATACACATATTTTAATTTTTAAATTAATTTTTTAATTTTTCTGTACCGTTTCTATATCAGACTTCTTCTCCTCCCTCCGACCTTGTACACCCCAAACCTGCTCCTCAAAGTTCACAGCTTCTTTTACTGTAACTGTTATTGATATGTGTGTGTATATGTGTGTGTGTGTGTGTGTGTGTGTGTATGTAAATGCCACCTGCTAAGTCCATTTAGTGTTGCTCCAAAACAGATGATAAAGGAAAAAGTAAAAGATGGAAAGAAAATCAGAAAACTGTTTTTTTTTAATTCCTGAATTTGAAGGTTTTGTTTGTTTGTTTGTTTTGAGAAGTCTTAAAACGGATATATCCACGAACTTGTACAGCACACCCTCTTAGGATGTTTTCCACCTGGGTATGAAGAAAAGAGACATCAGTAGTTACAGAGAACAAGCAATCCCTCGAAGACACCAGTGGTCTCAGTGATTTATTGTGCTATCCCCATAAAGTAGTAACAAAGTTTTAAACAGTGTTTGCTGCCATCTAGTGGTAGTACACTCCATTTACAGGACAACAGTCTGCCTTTTTTGTTATCTTTATTATTAAAAAAGTTACTTACAAAAGTTTTAAAGTAGATAGACAACATTGTGAGGATGGCACTATAAAAATCATGTAAAAATTATTTGAAGCAAAAATTCATTCTAGAAATAGCGTTTTTTCTTTTGAGATGAATCTTAAATTGAATTAACAGTAATTCACAGCTTATGACATGTTACTATTGTTGGTATTATTTTTGGTATTACTATTGTTGGAATACTATTTATTTTTTAGTGTATTGTGTGTGTTCACATGTGTGCATGTATGCATGAGTGTGTGTGTGTGTGTGTGTGTGTGTGTGTGTGCTTCATGTATGTGTTCATGTGTGTGGAAGCCAGAGGTGTGAGACCTTGGGTGTCTCACTCTCCTCCTGACCTTTGGAACTGGAGACTCAGTGAACAGGATCATGCAGATTTGCGCAATAAGCAAGTGATCAGGCTGCAGGATCCCTCCTGCCTCTGTACACCCAGGACTAGTGTTATAGGCAAACACCGCCTTGCACAGGTTCTCACACGGGTGCCAGGGACCCAAACAGATTGTCACAGAGCCAGCCCTGTCATGCCACAATGTTCCCACTGGTCCCCAAATACCCAAATTTCAGTGACTTCTTGATTTTTCATAACAAATTAGGGTATATCCAAATCTGCAATTGAAAATGAACACCCTGACAATAACCTGTATTTACCTATTAAACAAATAATCTACCTATCAAGCCCTCTCCGTTCCTGTTCCAACCGCCCTAGACTTCACCCTGGTTCCTCCACCTCTTATTCTTTCTAAAAACCGAAGTCTAAAAGAGTTAATGGCGGGAGAGAACATCAGTCTGAGGTTTCTACACATGAAATAAATCGGAATTTTAAATTTATATTCTGTGGCAAGTTATCCTTTATGCTAATTATTTTATTTAATGTTCAAATCCCCCTACAAAGCAAGAAACATCTTTACTTTCCAGATGGGGGAGACCAAAGCAGAGGGGTGAGTAGTACCATATTCGTTAACAGCAGGGTCAAGACACAATCTCACGCAATTTCATTATAAAAGGTACCATTCCAACACCACTGTCTCTCTGAATGTTTAAAGGAATAACATAAGAAGGTACACTTCAAACATTTACAGTACTCACTAGCTACACTGATATCTGGAAATGTATCAACTATAGTTAATACATTCGCACGGGGGAATCAGTCTCCCTGGGTTACATTCAGTTAATCAGAGGGAAGGAACTGAATATCTGTATTATTATCACCAAATACACATACTAATAGCTCCACCCCATGGGATTATTGTAAAGATTCAAACTGGTCTAATAAATACTAAATCTTCACACAACAAAGACTTAGTTCAGTGGATGCTGTCCACCGGTATTTTGTGCACATATTATTGGCTTCCTATAAAGAAAAATACCTTCTCTCAAACTTCCCTCACATTTACTGGGGTTCCCTTGCCTGTTTCTTATTCAGGGAACAGAAAACTCAAGCAGTTTGTCTGTACAACAGATAGGTAACCAGTGCCATCTACTGGCTATTAGTAACAAAGTCACCAAATAAATGTTGCAAAGGCAACATGTGAATACCTATTAGATTTTGTTAGAACAAATTAAATATACTGTAATCAGAACTCTGACAAAGGAAGTATAGTAGTCTGAAAAACATGTTTAAATTACAAATATATATACATATATATTTGTAGTATGCAATATGATGTTATGCCACATGGATATTTTATATAATGGCTAACTGAATCTAATCATCACACTCCACACTTCTTTTTGTGTGGTAAGAATATGTACACCCATTTTGTGGCAATATATTATTCACTCTCTCATGATGTTGTCCAATAGGTCTCTGGAAGTTATTTGTCATATCTAACCAGGTATTAAGTTCGTTGGCTAATACTTCATACACAACTCCCAGTCCTCAGTTCCTTATAAGCACCATTCTACCGAGTGTTTCTGTGGGTTTGAAACGTTTGTTGTTTGTTTGTTTCTGTGTTTATGACCTGATCTCATGTAGCCTGGGCTGGCCTTGACCTCACTGTGTAGCCTGGGCTGGCCTTGATCTCACTGTGTAACCTGGGCTGGCCTTGACCTCCCTGTGTAGCCTGGGCTGGCCTTGATCTCACTGTGTAGCCTGGGCTGGCCTTGACCTCACTGTGTAGCCTGGGCTGACCTTGACCTCACTGTGTAGCCTGGGCTGGCCTTGACCTCACTGTGTAGCCTGGGCTGGCCTTGATCTCACTGTGTAGCCTGTGCTGGCCTTGACCTCACTGTGTAGCCTGGACTGACCTTGACTTCACTGTATAGCCAGGCTTGACCTAGTTTGACAAGCTTCAGACCACACATATTAGTTCAACACCATCTGGAGGTGTGGTTTGTTTCCCATGCAGGTCCTTTAACATGCTTAAGAAGACTGATTTCCTGCTGTTTACATGTATGAATATGTCTTTATTTTGAATATCATGCTATTATTAGATGTTCACGGTTCTCATTTTCTCCAACTCTGTGGTGCTGTCTCTCACTCTGCTGTTGACTTCTTACTGTACATCAGTTTTAAATGTGATATTTTCTCACTATTCTTGCACTGTTTGGGGGTGCCGCAGCAAGAAATATTAATTAGTACAGCTAAGACACGGTCACTCTGAATTTTCCTTTTGTCGTCTACAGTCTCATTCAAGTATTTAATATAATTTTAGGTGATATGAGAGTCTAATTACATGTTGAATATGGGTATCTGTTTTCTCAGATAACATTTCTTAATGAGAACATCATTTTCTCCAGGGCTATCCATAGATATAGTTGACCATGAGCAGGGTCATTTGACCATGAGCAGGGTCATTCGACTCTGTCCAGTGTACTTCACCAATGTCACTGTCGGCACCCTGTTGCTTGGACTGCTGTAGCTTTGCAGTGGTTTCTAAGAGCAGGTGGCTTGACCTGTCACGGTTTCTTCTGCTGCTCAGCCTTGCTTTGGTAATTTCGGACTTTTGTGGCTCTATATGAATTTTAGAATTACCTTTTGTTTCTTCGGGACGTGTCATTGGAGTTTTTAGAAGGATTTCACTGAACTAGTTGAAAACTGTCAACAGCATGGCACTTTTAAAATTAACACTGTTAAATAGTTCCTGAAACTATGTGAGTACTGTCTGAATGCAAGTGTGGGAACTTCCAAATGAAGCAAACTCCGAGTTGATGGTCTGCAACTTAACTCAGACTTTCCCCCATTTTCCCATGAGCTGAGCAATTGTCAAATACAGCCGAATACCTTAGGCAGATTTTTTAACGTCAATAAACTGACATTAAAATAATGGCAATAAACTTATCCTCCTTGAATCTCATTTCCCTGCGGCATAAACTAGAGTGTCCCATGCATTTGGTTCTTTCCTAGTTTTGAAAGACGGAGACGCACCCTACATCAATTTTACCAGGATGCGTCTGCAGCGTTATCTGCAGGAGCAGTTTTCTCAGTGGGAAACTTTGGTAACATCTAAGATCCCTTCCGCTTTGATAGTTTTAAAGCAGCGGCTCGCAAGCTTCCTAAAGCTTCAGCCCTTTACTACAGTTCCTCATGCTGCGGTGACCCCCACCCCCAGCCATAAAATTATTGTGTTGCTACTTCACAGGTGTGACTTCCCTGCTGTTATGAATTGTAAATGTAAATGTCTGATACACAGGATACCTAATATGTGGCCCTGTGGAGGTCTCCACCCACAGGTTGAAAACCACTGTTTTAAAGTGACATTACAGAAGAGGGTAAGAATAAGAAATTTGAGATTTAAAGCAGAATAATACATCCCGTATATATTGAGATACTATGCCTTCATATAACATAAAGCATTAATACAATCCATTAATTCAGATATTAACTCATGTTAATTCATTATGCAGCCTTGCTTTCATCACATCAGATAAGAGTTTATCCATTAGGTAATTTAAAAATTAACAGATATTATGCCCTATATTTCACCAATACTTTTGCATAGTTTAGACACAAATGAATTTCAGAACTCTAGTTTACTGAAATTATATCCGTTCTCTAATAGTGTTATTCAAATTTCAGCTCTTGTGCTACGCTAACTGTGACTGTGTCAATGCTCCTAAGCTCAATAGTCATGTGACAGTCAAGCATGGTGACAGTCAAGCACGGTGATCACTGGCCAATCTTGCATTTCTTTAAAATACCTGACTGGGCATTGAATGTTTAATATTCGGTTCAAATGTGGATGTAAATTGTGTCCACTCTATGTGGACACAGGCTTCCACCCATATGACATTATGCAAATATAGAATAGACTGAGGGGATTTGCCTATAAATATGAAAGACAAAGAAACAAGATGCATTAATGCTGTGAATAGATCAGGAGAACAGTGGGCAGCAAGGAGATGCAGACGACACCTATGCCTGCATGAAGCAAAGGAGGAAGTACATTGCAAACCCTGACCATACATCGGAATAAGGAGTCACTTCAACACAATCTGGCACAAGTAAATGAAGACATGCGAACTGACTGTAATGCTAACTCGGCATCCTGAGAAGAGCTGTAGCTATACAACAGGGTACTGGGAAAAGGTCAGGGTAAGGAGATAAAGGAAAGGACCGTGATGAAAAACAAGACAGAATCCCAAAGGAAGCATCATCTGCTAAGACTTCCCAGTAAGGCACTCTCAGCAATACCCATGATGTTGAATGCACACATAAAAGATCAACTGCTCAGGAAGGAGCGTCAGATGCCAATTCACCATGTCACTGAAAAGATGTTTGTCCACCTCAGATGTACACAGGGGCAAGTGGTCACTATGCACACCACTACTGATGTGGTCTTATTTAAAACACACAAACAAAAAACAAAAGCCAATGCTTCAAAAGATAATATCGTAAATAAATATTAGTCATACTACTTTTTATTTCCTTATATATCTTCAGACACAATAAGATAGTTTTTGATACTTGACCAATATGTTTAAGAGACACAGAAGAGTCACTAATTTTCCCCGTTGTTTTTTAGGATCACTGCCTGCCTTCAGCTGCGGACAGGTATGTCTCGCACAAGCCTAAATTTCCCATTCACAGCTTTTCATCTTGAAAGTATAAATCATTAAGAGACTGTTAGCTATTACCATGCTACTAAGAAAATAGCCAGTCTGCTTCTGAACATGTTTTATAAATTGCCCTTTCTCCTGCCCAACCCAGATATACAAGAGAACGAGGTATACCTGGAAGTGGTAGTTGAACTAGTATGCCACTGACTCTTGGGTCCGTGTTCAGTTGATCTGTGATATCCAAAAGTTCCTCCTGAGAAACGTTCTGGGGCTTTATGATGAGTTCACTGCAGATACCTGGAGGAAACCCAAGTAGAGAGAGTCACTCGAATACCCTGTGGCTATCATTAAGGGAGTCTTGATCAGGTATTAGAGGTGGAGGAACAGGACTGAACCCCCGAGGGCCAGGAGAAAGAACAGAAACAGGCAACCTCAGGAGGTAGGAGGTACGGGGACCCTCCAGAATGTACCAGAGACCTGGGTGGTGAGGACTCAAAGGGAGGGACCTTGAATGAAGTGCTCTACAGTGCAGAGGGGGAACTTGTAGAGTTCACTCCAGTGGAGGGACAGGACATCAAGTGGAGGGGTGGGGTTGCCGTCCACAGTCAAAAGCTCTGACCCAGAATTGTTTCTGTCTGAAGGAACTGCAGGGACAAAAATGGAGAAGAACCTCAGGAAAAGGAGGTCCAGTGACAAGTCCAAATTGGGATCCAGCTCAAAGGGAGGCCTGGGGTCTAAGACCGTTACCGATGCTGTGGTGTGCTTACAGACACCTAGCATGGCTGCCCTCCGAGAGGCCCAACAAGCAGCTGAAAGAGTCAGATGCAGATACTTACACCCAACCAATGGACCGAAGTCGGGGACCCCTGTGATTGAAGTGGGGAAAAACTGAAAGAAGCCAAGGAGGGTGACCCTTTAGGAAGACCAGCAGTCTCAACTGATCTGGATCCCTGAGATCTCTCAGACACTGAGCCTCCAACTAGGCAGCATACACCAGCTGATAGGAGGCTCCAACACCTATTCACCAGAGGACTGCCTGGTCTGGCCTCAGTGAGAGAAGATGCACCTAACTCTAGAGAGACTTGGGGCCCCAGGGAGTGGGGAGGTCTGGTGGGGTGGGGTTGTGGGTGTGGGGACATTCTCTTGAAGACTGGAGGGTTGGGGGAGGAGATATGGGATAGGGAGCAATTTGGGAAAAGAAAAGAAGAGAAAAGAAAAGAAAAGAAAAACAAGGGAAGTCTTTTCCAGTGAGTGCTGGTCTCCTCTGTGCCTGTCCCATTGGAAAGAAAGCCCTTTTATGAAGTCTATTTCTTATCACCAGGAGGAGGGATTTCTCTGTGGTGCATGAATTCTCTCCTGATTCCTAGGCATTGTTTGGCTACTACTCCAGGTAACAGTTTGTGCTGATTTGTGACTTAAAGAGGCCAAGGAGACAGGAAATCAGTGAGGTTTGGGATTCAGTTAAAACAAATGTAATGCTCATACAGGCTCTTTAAATACAAAGAGCCCTAGTGACTCTCCCATAAAATATGAAATCGCACTGAAAAAAAAATCCACAAAAAACCTGAAAACAGTAAGAAATTCACCTAAGCTTCAGTAGTTGGATAATTGAATATCTCTAATGATAATAACAATCCATGTCATGTGAATGGTGCTTATTGGATAACTGTCATTCATAATTATGCAACCCTATGTGATGTCTTAGTCAGGGTTTCTATTCCTGCACAAAGCATCATGACCAAGAAGCAAGTTGGGTAGGAAAGGGTTTATTCATCTTACACTTCCACATTACTGATCATCACCAAAGGAAATCAGGACTGGAACTCACACAGGGCAGGAACCTGGAGGCAGGAGCTGCTGCAGAGGTCATGGAGGATGCTGCTTACTGGCTTACTTCCCCTGGCTTGCTCCGCTTTCTTTCTTCTAGAATCCAGGACTACCAGTCCAGGGATGGCACCACCCACAGTGGGTCCTCCCACCCTTGATCACTAATTGAGAAAGCACCATACAGCTGGATCTCATGGAGGTATTTCCTCAAGGGAGGCTCCTTTCTCTGAAACCACTCCAGCTTGTGTCAAGTTGACACACAAAACCAGCCAGTACATGTGATAACAGAAATGTTTAGTTTGTTTAATTGCAGCTGACACACATACCCACCTACAGCAGAAGCAGCTTTGATCTTCTTCCTGACGTAGGTGTGGCTCGCTGGGTTATCTCCCACTAAAATGATACTCAGATGAGGCCTCCTGTTCCCAAGAGCGATCCATGATTCCACACCTTGCTGTATTTCTTTCTGAATCTGTTTGGCCATTTCAGTTCCTGAGATGATAATGGCTTCGTGTCTGTGGGAAACAAGACGCTACATATAACACTAAAAAGCCAATAAGAGACATTCAGCTGAAGAAATGTATGGTACAGGAAGGTTTGAAACAACCATGGAGGCTGCCAAGATGGCCGAGCAGTTAAGAGAGACCATTACTCTTGAAGAGGAAGAACCACGTTCAGTTCCCTGCACACACATGGTGGCTCACAACTGACTGTAACTCCTGTCCAGAGAAGCACTTGCCCTCTGTCGCCGCCACAGGCACTGCACACACATGGTACACAGCCATGCATGTAGGCAAAGGCACATAAAATAAAAATAAATATTTCAAAACTACTATGAGCATCTAAAATTTGACTTTTATAACTACACCTGACATTCATTTTCAGGTTCCGTAAATAATATTAATGAGCTTTGGGAAGGATTATAATTCTTTTGTACTTCTTTTTATCTGCTTTCTCTAAATGTGTTTATGTCACACCAAATTTATGCTGAAATTCTAAACTGTTCTGAGATTAGGAGGATGATCTTTGAGAGGGGATTGGTGGTGCAAACACCTGCAAACACCCTGGCCAACAGAGTAACGGTCCACATGAGGCAAGAAGGAAGTCTTGTTCGCCATGACTCAGTAGCCAGGTGTTGGTTCAAACTTTGAAAGCCTGGAACTAGGCAGCTTATTTTAGGCATACATACGTGCAGGACAATTTCATAAATTAGTGTTTCCTTGTGATAATTAACTCAATCCTATGTATAAAACAAAACTTAAGACCGATTATATTGAAACTCTTGGACAGGTGACACCTTAAGGGTCTTGTTGGGAATTGGTTCTAATGCTTTGTCTTGATTCAGTCCCCAAATCAGGAATCTGCAGTCTGGGTGTTCAGATGCTGAAGGTCCCTGTCCCCCAAATGGTTTTTGGTTCATCAATAAAGAGCCAATGGCCAATGGGACAGAGAGAGAGAGAGAGAGAGAGAGAGAGAGAGAGAGAGAGAGAGAGAGAGAGAGAGAGAGAGAGACAGAACTTGTAGGTTCCAAAGAGAAGAAACACAGGGAGGAGAAAGAAAGGATCCCTTCCAGTAGAAGGGAGTAGACCAGACCTCAGAAAGAAGGAACAGAAGAGAGTAACGGCCGAAATGTAGGCACGAGAAAAAGAGGCCCCCAGAATGGCTGCACAGAAGTGCCTTAGGCAGCAAAGATAAGGGGGCTGCCCAGAAGAAGCCAGGGCAACAAGATAAGATATAAAGAGGTGTTAAGTCAAGAATGCCAGAGGGGAGAAATGTGCTGGCTGTGGAGAGGTCTAGAAGTGCCCAACCATTGAACTAGTAAAGGCATAACAAAATTAGCTGGTGTGTGTGCCTTTCATTTGTGAATGTGAATCCAGAAAGCTTTTGGGCAGGTGCAGCACACATGCAACCCACCAGGAGCCAAAGTGGTTAATTTACTGCTACAGGGCCTTGGGGGAGGATCTTGTGTAGTCTTGGTCATACAGACGGTATGACGATCACCAAGATATGAAGCACCCCTGCTCCCATTTGTAAAAAACATATGACATCTCCTATAAAGATGGATTCTATTAGCTGAGAAACAATGCTCAAGTTAAGGGTCTAGGGAGGATAACTGAGAGAAACATAAGAGTCTGGAAGCCAACTATGGCCTGGTCATATTGATAGTGCAGGGTTCACTGGGTTATTAACCACCTCCATTCCCAGCTTTCTGTGAAGAAAGCAGGTCATACATCTCTTCCTTTGAAGGAACAACCGTGCTTGTCAATCATTTCTGGTTTTCTAAATGCTAATCTGCGAGCACATGGACCTCTTGCCCTCAGATCAGGCCACAGGGCAGAGCCTTTTTAAATGAGATTAATGCCCTTACAAGACATGCCAGGGGCTCCCATTCACCTTCCCTTGCATTAGTACACACTGCAGATAGAGTAGTTCATAGTGACACAATGGGGAGAAAGGACAGTTCCCTTGCAGGCCTGTGTTTAGTTTCATATATTCTAGGCAACAGTCCTGTATCTGAAGGGTTGTTGGATTCTCCCATTCTGCAAGCTCTCTCTTCACTCTGGTTATTGCTTCCTTGGCTGTGTACAAATGTTTCATATAATCCCACTTGTCAGGATTATTTCCATTGTCACTAGAGCCTTTCTGGAACATTCTGGCCTATCTCTGTATCTCTTTTGTTCTTAAGAACTTTTTAATATTTTTTTGAGTATTGTATTTACATCATGTCCAATCCATTCCTTCCCAATGTCAACTCCTCTCATGCTCCCCCACTTTCTCTCAAATTCATGACTTCATCTTTAATCATTATTGTTACACATACACATATATATGCATATATACCTATACCTACACCTACACCTACACCTATACTTATACCTATACCTATACATACACATATACATGCATATACACACATACAACCTACTGAGTCTATTTAGTGTTGTATGTTTAGGACTGGTCACTTGTGGCTGGGTAACCTACAACAGGGATCATCCCTAGAGAAAACTGATTTTCCTTCTCTTAGGAGTTATCAATTGCCTTCATCTAAGACTCACTGGCATGCCTGTTACTGTCATTGTGCAGGTCTTATTTAGGTGATGTATATTACCACAGAAACAGGGAATGCAATGAAGGAACATGGTGAGGGGAGCGTTGAAAAGGGACACAATATGTCACCGATTCTGTGAAAGGGGACATTGGAAAAGCAGGAGGGCTCTTCACTGGAGGAAAAGGGGGACATTGGAAAAGCAGGAGGGCTCTTCACTGGGGGAAGAGAGCAAGGTTACCAGAGGGAAAGAGAGGAAATGGGATAAAGAAACTTAAGGATACACATTTTCAGTTCAATTAAAAATATATACTATATAAGAGTGTATATATATATATATATATATATATATATGCACATGTAAATAATTTAAATGAAGTTATACCACTTAGAGTGATAAGCCCTTCCCCTCAAAGCCATACACTTTCCAACAAAAACCCTAGTACCAGGCATGCAAAGCCTCCCTTCAGAAATAGCAGTCTGTTTCTGTTACCCATTGTTGTCTATTAGAACTTGAAGGTAAGATTCTGTTGCTGAAGATATCATCCACTTTGGCTCAGGACTTGGAGAAACTGAGCTACAACTGATCTAGGAGACTCTTAGACTTCATATGTGTTTCTCTCCAGCAGTTTAAAGGTTTTCTCACACTAAGGTCTTTGATCCTTTTTTAAACTGATTTTTGTTCTGGATGAGAAATGTGGACCTAGTTTCATTCTTCTACATGTGAAAATCTAGTTTTCCCACTGTCCATTGGTGAAGAGGCTAACTCTTCTAGAGTGTTTTGTGTTTGATGGTCGTACCTGCATGGGTTTATGTCTTCTATTTTACCTTGATGGTCTATGTGTCTGTGTTTGTGCTTGCACTGCATTGTTTTAGTTATTATATAATAACTGTAATATAATTTGAGGTGAGGTATTGTGACACCTCCAGCATGGCTCTTTTGCATAAGAATTGCTTTTGCTATTCAAGGTCTTGTGCTTCTATATGGATTTACAATACTTTAATAGTTCAATGAAGACTGACATTAAGCTACTGAAGGGCAGATTGTTTTGGGTTAATTGTTTTTACAACATTAATTCTGCAAACACAAGAGTCTGGGAGAGTTTGCCATCTTCAAATGTCTTCAAATTCTTTCTTCAGTGTTTCAACTTTCCATTTGGAGGTCTTGCACTTCAAGACTTTTTCAAGTTTATTTTGAAAGTTATAAGAAAAACTTACAAATTTGATTTTTCTGATTTCTGGTTTTGGCAAGCTGACTACTGGTATGTAGAAAAGCTTCTGATATTTCAACATTGATTTTGTACTATATTGGTTTGCTAAAAGTATATATCAGTTTTAATAGTTTCTGGTATAATTTTTAGGGTCTTTTAAGTATAAATTTATACCTGCAAATAGGGATAATTTGATTTCTTCCTTCCTTGTTTCTATCCATCTATCCATTTGTATTATTGCCCTAGCTAGGATTCAGAACACTATATTGAGTGAAAGTTGAAGGAGTAGACACTCTTGTGTTATTCTGTATTTTATAAGACTAGCGGCTTCTTCCATATTCAGTGTGTTACCTATGGCTTTGAAATGTGTAATCTTTGCTATGTCGAGGTAGTTCTTTCTATTTCATCCATAGTTTTATCATGGAGGAAAATTAAAATGGATTTTCCTGCATTAATTAAAAGGGTCATGTGATTTCCCTTCTTAAGGATATGAATACAGTCTTACAGACAATATTATACATATCAATTATCAAGCATTGAACCAAATTTGCTCCCCTTGAATGAAACCAGTTTGGTCTTGATGTGATTTTAATGTATTCTTGAATTCATTTTACCTGAAATGCTTTTGAGAAACTTTGTCTTTGTGCATCAGGGAAACTGATCTACAGTTGCCTTCTTCATGTTGCTGTTTCTTTGAGCAACTTTGTGGATGAATTTGGCTGTGTTCTGTCCCTTTCTATTTTATGTAACAGTTCAAGAAAACATTGGCACTAGCTCTCCCTTAACGGTTTGATAGAATCTGCAGTGGATCCACCTGGTCCTGCACTTTTGTTGGGAGACTCTTTATTACTGCGTCAATCTCATTGGTTCTTACGGTTCTGTTGAGTATTTGCTTCTCCTTGATTTAACTTTGGTAGCTCACAGGTGCATACATTTCTTCTGCATTATCCTGTTGTTTGGAATATAATGTGATTCGTGAGATACCTTTACATCTACAGTCTTCTCCCTCTTTCATCTCCTTGTTATTAATTTCAGTCTTCCTTTTTGCTCCCCTTTTGTTAGTTTGGCTAAGGGTTTTGCAGCTGATCCTGTCTTTCATTTCTTTATTTCCCAATGCTTCATTGTTTCTTGATATTTACTGCTCTTTGAGTTTGAGTTCTTTTCCTAAGTTCTTGAAGTGCATCATTGGACTAGTTATTTGAGGTCATCTTGATGTTTTCATCCAAACATTTATGGTTTTGAATTTCTCCTAAGAATGGCTATAGCTTTAGCTCTATCCTAAGTTTTCTGGTAAGCTGTTCACTCTATTGACTATAAATGTATTGGCTTACTGCCAGACACTATATTCCATCAGTTTATCCTCATGCCTATTTATAGTACTACCTTTCAGTTTGGGTTACTACACATTAGTGTTATATCTCAAGATAAGGTAGTCTCCCATTTTTGCTTGTAAGGTCAAGGCTGTTTTGGCTATTCAAGGTCTTTCATGGTCCTACTTCCACTTTAGGAATTTCTCCTTCCAGAAAAATTGTCTTTAGTATTTTGGCAGAAGTTGTATTGACTCTAGATAATTGCAGATAGTGTTGGCGTTTTAATATTAATTTTTCAGAGCATGGATGTAAATTTAGGATTTTAGTGGGACTTGTGTTAACTCTATAGGTCATTGCAGATAGTGTGGGCATTTTAATATTAACTTTTCAGACCATGGGTGTAAATTCAGAATTGTAACAGGAATTGTGTTGGCTCTGTAGATAACTCCAGACAGTGTTGTCATTTGATTTATTTGCTAGTCTATAAACATGAGAGATATGGTCTTGTGAAGGCTCGATTCCCCAGAATAGGGGAACGCTAGTCAGGAAATGGGGAGAGGGGAGTGAGCAGGGGGAGGGGGGATGAGATAGGGGGTTTTCAGAGGGGCAACTCCTAAAGGGGATACCATTTGAAATGTAAATAAAGTAAATATCTAATAATAATAAAAAATGAGAGATTTTCCTCGTAGTTTTTCCTCAAACTCTTTCATCAATGTTTTGAGTTTTCAGTGTGCAGACCTTTTGCCTCTTAGTTAAGCTTACCCTTAATTATGTTAAATCTCATGCTGTTATAAATGGAGAGACTTTCCTGTTTCAGGAAAGTCATTCATTATCAGTATATAGGAAAGTTACTGGATGCTGATTGTCTGTGTTACCGTTACCTTCTGAATTCACCAAGTTTTCAAGATTTTTACATAGAAGTCCATGTATCTGTCTGTCTGTCTCTGCTTTCTTGTGTTTGTCATTAAGTATGTAGGTATTTTCTCTCTCTCTCTCTCTCTCTCTCTCTCTCTCTCTCTCTCTTTCACACACACACACACACACACACACACACACACACACACACTTACACATGATAGTTGTTCTTCCTTTCTAATTTGAAATTCCCCCCCCCCTTTACTTGACCTTGCTTTGGCTTAGCTTTCCAATACCATATTAAAAAGTATCTCGGAATACCCAAGACGCAATTCACATATCAATAGATTTCCAAGAAGATGGAAGGAGAGACCCCTGGTCCTGGAAAGACTGGATGTAGGGGAATACCAGGACAGAGAATTGAGAGGGGGTTGAATGGGGAACAGAGGGATGGAATGGAGTGGAATTAAACCTGAATGGAATAAGATATAAGGATGGAGCCTCATTTTTTCCATGTGAATACCTAGTTGCTTAATGGAGTTTTCAAAAAACAGCCTTCCTTTCATCATTCCATTGACATGCCACCTTGAATTTAAAAAGGATTTTCAGCTTCCATGTCTGAGTAATATGATATGGCATTGTGTTTCGGTGCCTGATCACCGGTAGCTGGATAGTTTGGGTGGAGATGATAGTGGAATAAGTTCAAGAGAGCTGACTATTGTAAAACACGGGGACTACTAACAGAAATTCAGTGTATTTAGTGAAAATTCCAAGAAAATGTATGCTAGTGCCTTCCAGACACAACCGGACAGGCACACGTATGAACTCACAGACTGTGGCAGTATGCAGAAAGCCTGCACAGGTTCAAGTCAGATGGGATCCTGGTACTGAAAGAGGAAGTCCATCCCTAACCCAGAAGCCATCTCCAGTTGACAACTGCTTGCAAAGGAAAAATTAGTTTACTCCAATGGAGTCTCACTGGGGAAACAAACTACTCTTAAAGGAAGGTCCAGCAATAGATGGCCAACAGAAAATGAACTCAACGCTATTTTTGGACAGGTGTTTGTTTTGTTTCTTTGGTTTTTGGGTTACTTTTTTTAATCTCATGTCATCTGGGGTGGGAGGCTTTTTTTTTATCTTACAAGTCTTTTTATTTACATATTGTGGTCTCTAATTTTTCTTTTTTATGAATTTGTCTGTGTGTCTCAGTATGATTGTGTTTCTCAAGCTTTTTTCCTTATGTTTGTATTGTTTGATTTTGTTTTTTAAATTTGTCTGTTTGTTTTACAAAGAGCAAGGAAAAGAAGTACTGGGGTCTAATGCGCGAAGAGGTGGGGAGGATGTGGAAAATGAGGAAGAGAACTGTGACCAGAAGCTAATGTATGAAGAAATTATTTCAATAAAAATAAACTTAAGAAAAAAAAAGTAGTGGACAGAGTAGATTTCCTAGCCTTATTTCTGATTTTAAAAGGATAGCTTTTAGATTTTTAGCATTAATTTGTGGATTATTAAAATAAGGTCAATGTGTTGAGGGACATCCTTTCTATATCTAATTTATTAAGTTTCTAATCATAAATGAACACTCAATTTTTAAAATGATTTCTCTGCATGTAATGAGACAATATTTCTGGCCTCCATTCCATTCATGTGGAGTGTCACACATATCGATTCGCTTATGCGCTGAGTCATTTTGTATCTCAGGGATAAACTTGGCCTACTATCTACACAATCCTTTTAATGTATGATTAAATTGTTTGCTGCTGCTCCAGTGAGGAGTTTTGAATCTGTGCTCATCAAGAACTCTGGTTTGTTTTTTTCATGTCTAGCTATGGTGTCAGTAATGCTGGTCTCATGAGTTTGAAATGAACTTGAAACTATTTCATCCTGGGAGTTGGTCTCCCAGGAGTACAGACACAAGCTTACAGGCCCATGGGAGGGACAAGCTCCAGCCAGAGACAGCAAGACCAACTAACACCAGAGATAACCAGATGGCGAAAGGCAAGCGCAAGAACCCTACCAACAGAAACCAAGGCTACTTGGTAGCATCAGAGCCCAGTTTTCCCACCACAGCAAGTCCCGGATACCCCAACACACCTGAAAAGCAAGAGTTGGATTTAAAGTCTCTTCTCACAATGCTGTTAGAGGACATCAAGAGGACATAAATAACTCCCTTAAAGAAATACAGGAGAACATGGGTCAAAAGGTAAACACCCTTAAAGAGGAAACACAAAAATCCTTTAAAGAACTGTGGGAAAACACAAAAAAACAAGTGAAGGAACTGAACAAAACCATCCAGGATCTAAAAATGGAAGTAGAAACAATAAAGAAATCACAAAGTGAGGAATCTCTGGAGATAGAAAATCTTGGAAAGAATTCAGGAGTCATAGATGCCAGCATCAACAACAGAATACAAGAGATAGAAAAGAGAATCTCAGGGGCTGAAGATACCATAGAAAACATTGACTCAACAGTCAAAGAAAATGCAAAATGCAAAAAGCTCCTGAGCCAAAACATCCAGGAAATCCAGGACACAAGGAGAAGACCAAACCTAAGGATTATAGGTATAGAAGAGAGCGAAGATTTCCAACTTAAAGGGCTAGTAAATATCTTCAACAAAATTATAGAGGAAAACTTCCCTAACCTAAAGAAAGAGATGTCCATGAACATACAAGAAGCCTACAGAACTCCAGACTGGACCAGACCAGAAAGTCCTCTCAACACATAATAATCAAAACACCAAATGCACTAAATAAAGAAAGAATATTAAAAGCAGTAAGGGAAAAAGGTCAAGTAACTTATAAAGGCAGGCCTATCAGAATTACACCAGACTTCTTACCTGAGACAATGAAAGCTAGAAGATCCTGGGCAGATCTCATATAGACCCTAAGAGAACACAAATGCCAGCCCAAACTACTATCCCCAGCAAAACTCTCAATTACCATAGATGGAGAAAACAAGACATTCCATGATAAAACCAAATTTACACAATATCTTCCACAAATCCAGCCCTACAAAGGATATTAGATGGAAAACACCAACACGAGGAGGGAAACTACACCCTAGAAAAAGCAAGAAAGTAATCTTTTTCCAAGAAACCCAAAAGAAAGTAACCACACAAACATAAAAATAACATCAAAAATAACAGGAAGCAACAATCACTATTCTTTAATATCTTATAACATCAATGGACTCAATTTCCTAACAAAAAACATAGTGTAACAGAAATATTTTTCATGTAAATCTTCAATTTTATCAGAAAATATTTGTGATTCCTCTTTCAATGAATTTAGTAACGTTTTTTATGTCTACCGTTTTAACTGTATTATTTTCCATGATAATCTTTAATTTTTAACATTTTTTCTATATATTTCTTCAATTTTACCAGAAATATTTTCCATGTAAATCTTCAATTTTGTCAGAAAATTTTTATAATTCCACTTTCATTCAACTTAGGAATATTTTTATGCCTACCATTTTATTGGTATAATTTTCCCAAGAAATAGTCAATCTTAATGTGTTTTTCTCTATATTTCTTCAATTTTATTAGAGATATTTTCCATGTAAATCTTCAATTTTATCATAAAATGTTTATAATTCCACTTTCAGTCAACTTAGAAATATTTTTATGCCTACTATTTTATCTGTATAATTTTCCATGATAATCTTCAATTTTAATGTTTTTCTATATATTTTTTCAATTTTATCATAAATAATTTCCATGTAAATCTTCAATTTTATCAGAAAATGTTTATAATTCTACTTGAAATCAACTTAGGAATATTTTCATTCCTACCATTTTATCTGTATAATTTTCCATGAAATAGTCAATTTTAATGTATGTTTTTCTATGTATTTCTTGAATTTTATCAGAAATATTTTCCTTGTAGAGCTTCGATCTTATCAGAAAATGTTTATAATTCCACTTTCAAACAACTTAGAAATATTTTTATGCCTACCATTTTATCTGTAATTTTCCATGATAATCTTCAGTTTTAATGTTATTTTATATTTTTCTACAATTTTATTAGAAATATTTCCCATGTAAATCCTCAATTCTGTCATAAAATGTTTCTAATTCCTTTTTCAATTAATTTAGCAATTTTTTTATGTCTACCATTTTACTCTTTAATTTTCCATGAAAATTGTCAATCTTAATGTGTTTTTCTATATGCTTCTTCAATTTTGTCAGAAACATTTTCCATGTAAATTTTTAATTTTATCATAAAATGTTTTTACTTCCTTTTTCAATAAAAAATAAAAAAAGAAAAATTGACACAATTATTATGCAAAGACCTTCTTTGTCTCTTTAATCTTTTTTTTTATTTAACTAAATCTATTTTTTCTACATACAGTCCTGTTACCACTGCATGGAATGTTTTTTCCTATATAACCTTCAGCCAATATGTTATCCTTATAATTAAGATGAATCTCTTAAAGACAGAATAAAGTTAGAGCTTATTTTAATTTATCCACACATGCACTCCATGCCTTTTGATTAGTTAATGGCTTTTAATGCTTATTTAATTTGCAATGACCGTTAATAAGTAAGGATGTGCTCCTGTCATATTGCCTCCTGGTTATACATGGATCCTTCAGTCCTTTCTTCCTCTCTTACTCATTTTTGCTGGTTGCTTCATGGAGAGTTCCTTTGAGTGGAATGACTTGTTTTCTTGCTTTCAAATTCTTCTTTTATTTGTAAAAACCTGTCCTGGGTACCTGTCTATGTGTGTCTTTGGCCTTCCTGAATTTCTTTCCACATTTAGCGAGTTTTCTCTCATTATTTAAGGATTCTCTTCCTTTCATTTTTTCTGTTCTGAGATTTCCGTAATTTGCTCTTTGGTTCACTTGGGGTGTCCTGTATGTATGGGATCATAAGGTTAAAAAAACTTTCATTTTCTCTTTTGTGACTCTGATGGGGTAAATTCAAAGAACTTGTATTTGAGCTCACTAAATGTTTAGTTTTGGGGGGTTGTTTTGTTTTGTTTTGTTGAAGTTTTCTCATTGTTAAGTTTCCAATTTTGATTATCATGTTTCTGATTCCACTTGGGTGTGTTGTTGTTGTTTTTATGTGTGCTTTCTGTAGCTTGCTGAGCTTAGGCTATTTTGAATGCTGTTACTGAGATGAAATAAAGAGGGAGTATTATTCTGTTACTTAGCTGATGGCACATTTCTATGGTTATCTGTAGTGTATCGATTATAGTACATTTAGTGCTGTAGGCGGCTATTTCAGTTTTACAGACTAGCTTCAGCAGAGAATCCTTCCACTAGCCAACTCACCAAGAGATTCTAAGTGGACCTTTTTTGAGTCCTTAGGTGACCAAGTGCCTGGACCAAGTATTCATTAAGTACACAGAAGTCACTCTGTTGCCTGGATTCACCAAGACAGAACAGCTTGGGTGTATGGACAGGCCTGGCTCCAATGTCTAATTGGATGACTGTCAATTGGCTTTGCTATCAAGATAATGTTGATCTCTCAGAACGAACTTTAAACTATTTCTTCCTCTTTTATTTTTTGGAAGAATTCAATAAGTGTTGATATTCTTAAATTTTTGATAGTGATCATGAGTGAAGTCATTAGGTACTAGAAGGCAAGTCTGTAGCATCTATCTGGAGCCTGAATCCACACAAGATGACCTGAAATCCATATGCATCTGGGTAGATCTGATGCTAGAATGAGCTTTCTCTAATTCCATGAGTACACAGCCTGGCATTGGAATGAGATGGTTTGGAGTCCTTGTGGGTTGGCTGATGTTGGTATCCATGGTGGTAAGCCTGATTTCTAGGTCTGCTATGTGCAACTGTGGTTAAAGGATATGAATACTACAGAAAGTGGAATAAACAGCCGTTGATGTCTGCAGGTGCTGGCCTGATACTTAAGTGGTTCTAGAGCTGAGTCTTTTGATTCTGATTTGGAGTTTGTGGCTGCAAGTGTCATCCCAGCCTTGGGGGAGATCTGAAGAAGCCTAGAGGAATGGGGCACAGCCTGCTACTGAGGTCAGTCTGGAACCTAGTGGAGACCTGTGTGCCAACCACCAGCCCAGAGCAGCATGGAGACTAAGTCAACCGGGGCTGGCCTACAGGGTGCCTAGCAGCATTTGTTTCATGCTAGTTTTTATTATAAGCCAGGCATCATGCTGGAGCCAGCAGCCAGGCTGAGAGCTGCCTTCACTCCTCCTTTGGTCATGAGCATGTGCCCTCCAGACTGTTCCACTGGAGTCTGATGGATTTAACTGTGCAGGTACCATGAGATCATGGTGCTTCACTCTTTCCTTCACTGGATGCATCCATATGTACAAAGGCATTCCAAGTTGTGGAAGGTTGTTCAGTTTGATTCTGAGGAGAACTGAAAAGACCGACTCCGCCATCTGGTTGGTGCCAGCATTCTTTGTTCATTCAAAACACTAGTTTTCCATCAGTGGATCTAAGTAGAAGGTATTGCCAGGATGTAGTCCATATCCTCACTCGTATTATAGTTGTTTTTGAAAAAAAAAATCTAAATGTTAAAATGAAATCCAACTATCTTTGCCTCTGGACTTTGCCCTTTTCCTTTCTTATGTGGCAAAACAGTTATTCAGACAGACTGGCCAAGTTGTCAGATTTTAAAGTCCTGCTGGTTCGTTAAAAATCTAAACCTGGCTCCTCAAAGCCACAGTTAAGAACTATTGATCTGGGTCTCCATCCCTCCCCAAACAGGATTAATCCCCTTGTATAAATAAGAGATCTACTTTCAATTTGAAGAAACTACTGATCTGGGTCTCCATCCTTCCCCAAACAGGATTAATCCCTTTGTATAAATAAGAGATCTACTTTCAATTTGAAGAAACTAATCATGACTAAGTGTGCTCAAAATTCATTGAATGCACAGATATTCATAACAATGTACCAATAAAGTTTAATAATCCAGCAACTGAAATATAAATCCAAAACAAAATTAATACTATACATATTAACATAGTGGCTGTAATTAAAATTTAAAACTAGTGACAAAATTTATATCTAATACAAAAATGTTTTATCAGAGAATAATCACTCTCTGATGCCTACCATCAGATTTCAGAAATGGTAAGGGTTTGAAAAAACATTTTATAAATCAGTTTATCATACCTACAAACTGTTACATTTTATTTGAAACCCTAGAGAAATTGTTAGTCAATTTAATCAAAAGTGGGTCAAAAAGAGGAAGCACCTTCAGCCTTGCAAGCTTTTAGGGAAATTGCAATCAGTGAAAGAAAAGCTTTTTTATAAGAAGAACCTTACCTTTCATAAACTAAAGAGCGAAACTAATTCAATGATAATTCAATGTGCACATAATTTTGAAATTATATGGTGCATTAATCTGTTCCTCCCCACCCCCAAAAAGAATATGTTAACTCCTCACTTCAAGTACCTGTGAAGGTGACCGCATTTGGAAATAAAGGACTTGCTGTGCATCTAAGATGCCACAGAGAAGAGCCTTGCTCCACTATGACTGCTGTCCTTCCAGTAGACACACAGGGTATCGTACAAGACAGAGGGATGAAAACTGAGTGATGATCGAGGGTAAGACTGGAGCCAACACAGCCTAAAGAAATCAAGAACTGTGGCAGAACATAGAGACGGAGAGAGGAAGCATGGCACCACCGTAACTCAATATCAGACTTCTTGCTTATGGGAGGGTTAAGAATAGAGTCCTATTGCTTTCTCTGTTTGCAGCAGCCCATCCTCCATCGGATTCTGAAATCGCAGTCTCAAACCCTCTATACATGTGAACACAAACCCGCTCATAGTCCAGCTTGAAGCTGAGGCTGCTTCTGAACGGACACCGTGTAGGTCACACAAACAGCATGAACACTCTGAACAAAGGACGCTTTCCATCTCAATGGTGCAAGATTACATCACCCTGTAGAATGCCGCACTATTTTAAAGCACTCTTACCTCTGGGATTTTTCATTGAATGTTTTCAGGTAACCGAAGTCATGCAAAGTAAAACTATGGAGAAATGCGGACTACTAAATCCCCAGTGTTAATGTTCCAACTTATGCAAAAAATGTTGAATGAGTGAGCTTAATATTTTCATATTACCTTGAAACATAAAAACACAGCTGATAAAACAACTTTACTACATATAAATGACAAAGTTGTTCTACAATTGAACAATTTTTGTGACTGATGACTTTATCTTTTTTACTTTCTTTTTTCCCCTTTTATTAAACATAGATTCTCTTCTCATTCAATATAACCTGAATAAAGATCCCCTTCCTCCACTCCTCCCAGCTCTTCTTTCTGACTTTATCTCACAGATTGTGGTGCAAAGACACTCCAAAAGGAGACTCACGTCACCTGTGAGTTTATGTAAACAAAAATATCTTTATATTTCAATACAAAATAAAGATCGAAAGTGTTTGATTTAGGTTTGTCTAAGCTTAGCAATACTTTAATATTTGTAGATGAAATAAATTTTAAACTAAAATTATTTCTATTTGGCAAAAGGAAACATGTAAAGTTAAAACTTTACATGTAAAATATTCCAAGAAATTTTTTAAATTAAGTACATACTTAACTTTTCCCAGAAAAAAAATCTAAGTATCAGTATTTAAAAAGGCATAATTATGAAAGTGATTCAAATTTGTCATTTAATACTGAGCAATTATTCAGTCTTACTAAAAGTTAAAATATTAAAAATTCCGATGAAAAATTTGCTTTACTATAAGTATAGGAACTTTCTTAAAATATTACTGAAAATACCCTGAAAGATACTATTTCATAGATTCTATAACATGTTCCTAAGACAACAAATATTCTAAATGAATAATTTTTCATAATTTTTAAAAATCCTTTTTATTTCTCAGAAACGTTTTGTGGTCACTGTTTCACACCTAACTTGACACGTTAGATGTGGTCCTCACAGCACAGCTGTGATAGCTTGCTTGGACGCCTTTTCCTGAAGTTACGAAAATATCTTGATCAGCTCCCAAGGAAGGCAGGAAGGCACCCTCCCCATGGCCTCTCTTCTCTGCTGCTCAGCTAGCTGCTGAATGCGACTTTATCAGTAGGCAATTTATCACCGCAGAAGGGGTGTGTAAGAGAGGCCCTATGCAATAAACATTACCCAATGGAAACCAGAATGATTGGGTGTAAGCCTGGTCCGCTGGCAAACTACTTAATTGCTTCCAGAGAACCACAATTACCTCGTGTAGATAGCCAGAATGCTCTCTGCTGATCTTACACAGTAAGGCTAAGAGTTGCCTGGCTAGTTAACAAAACTGGTTCTACTTCCTAGTTCTCTTAAATAGTGGAGCAATATGGGAAGAGAGCCATCCCTATTTAGCCATGGTCCTAGGAGCTTATTTGTCTTACTTATAAACATGTAACTTTCTTAAACTATAGTTACTATGATCTAATACAGTATATAGCGTATAATAAACCTGAGAAGACCAATAAACAAGAGAGACAACTGTTTTGTATACCAACATATTCTTCCACAAGTACCAGAGCCTAGTCAAGACCTTGCAGCAATTGACTTGGACACTTGACAAGTCCCTCGAACTCCTGTTTAATTATAACTTTAATTAGAGCATCAGTGAACTGCTCTAGGATCTATAAAGATGAAAGAATCTCCTATCATCATGAACCGTTAAGGTCTCCATGAGGTCAGCTTCTTCACTGTGTGCCTTGGGGCACAACATCGGTATTTGAAGTTTGTGTTAAAAACATCCAAGAGAACCAAGGCAAAGCTAGATAGAGAATAAATATAATAATGCTAATAACAATAATCCCGAGCCTTTTGTGGCATATTTTGAAAGTAAATGAACACTAATGAAAGTTAAGTTTAGGACCGTGTTATGGACATTTCATTTCCCACATTAGGTACTTCACGGAAGCAATTTTTATGAAAAATCATGTATTTGTGAATAAACAAAGCAATAAAGCAAAACACGGTCTGCCATGTATGATTCATTTCAATATCAATTTTATAGTTTGCCAATTTAGACCCTCAAATAAAACCAAAGGATTAGTAATTACCAAAAAATATACTTTTATATACCAAACAGAGACCACATTATCATTTACATTCTTCTCCAGAAAAAAAATTCGGTACCATGAGAAGCCTTGGTTCACCTACAGAAGTCCCTGGACGCATTCTCAGAAGAATGGTTTCAGATATGAATACACAGAGTTACAAGGGAAACCAATTTTATCAAGATAGCCTAGGGTGGGGGTAAGTCTTATAGTAAGTACCTTATTATCAAAGCGATGAAAATAGATGAAGTTTTGTGATGTCTTAATCAACTGTGATGTTAGAATATATCTGAGCATTAGTGACCTCACAAGTACTGACTGATGATAATAATAATGTTATATGTTGCTAGTATTTACAAGGGAAAAACGTTGAATGCTGAATTGGTCAGATGCTAGTGAGCTCCCTTCCTGGTTCGTGGATTCCCTCTATTCTGTCTGTGGGATCCTACATTAAGATATGCTACATTATGGGAATCTGAGAAAATACTTGTGAACCTGGTTATATTTAGACTTCAAGAAAGTATGTTTTGGCCAGGCATAGTGATACTTGCCTTTAGTTTGAATACTCAGGAGGTAGAGATAGTCAGATCTCTGTGAGTTTAGGCCAGCCTACATAGATGGTTTCATGCCATCCAGGGTTATAGTGTGAGTTCTGTCTCAGAGAAATAAGTATACTCTGTATGCTGAGGGTGTATCTCTCTGGTTATTGCACTTGCTCAGCACTTCCATGGCCTTGGGTTCAATCCCATGGTCACACACAAAAACAAATATTACTTTAGAAAAAGTATAGACAGATATTTTAGTTTCCAACTGTAAAATAACTGTAGCTAGATAACTATGTTCAACAGGAAACACATGATCACCTTTGCCAACAAAACAGTACACTTTTGAGAAACTGCACTGGTAGCCTTTATGTCTAGTTCTCCTCTCACTGAAATTAATTTAGATAAAAATCAGCTTTTGGGGCTGGAGAAGATGGCTCAGTGGTTAAGAACGTTGACTGCTCTTCCAGAGGTTCTGAGTTCAATTCCCAGCAACCACATGGTGGCTCACAACTATCTGTAATGGGATCTGATGCTTTCTTCTGGTGTGACTGAAGACAGCAACAGTACACACTAAAAAATAAATAAGTAAATAAATAAATTTTTTTTAATCAGCTTTTGTAATAGTCCTATGCCAGGAGACACTCTCACTTTCATCTTCAGCCCCCTTTCATTGTTACTGGCTGCCTCAGCTATTCAGGCTCATTTAAGTTGAAAAGATACTAGCTCTTGATTTAGCCAAGTGAGCTAACCAAAGTAAGTAGGTTAGAACAAACATAGCTCTCCTACAGTTGGGTCGCCTAGCCACACAACCTGCACCCACCTTCCCTTGATTTTTAGCTAATCAATATCCTGCAGCTGCGGTCAACTTCCCTCTAAGGTCCTGAGAACAAGTCAAAGCAAGTCTCCTGAGATAATGCCTACATCCTGCTTGCTCCCCTTTATATTGCAGTGTGTCTCCTGAGATAACATCTACCCCCCTCTACATTCTGCTTGCACCCTCTTTATATTACAGTGTGAGAAAAATAAAAATTGCAGCTTGATCAGAATTCCTGTCTTGCTGTTGGTTCTTTGCATCTCTTATCCCCCATTCTCTCCCAGGTGTCCCTGAGACCCCCTTTGACTGTCCTGTAGGTCAGGACAGTCCTAAATGGAATCTTGGTTCTTCAAGCCTCAAGGGGTTTAAAGGTCTTTGAAGCAAACAGTAACTCTGCCGAAAAGGCAATCCTGAGTAAGACCTAGAAGGGAGACTTAGCCAACGTTAGCAGTGTAACTACTAAAACCCATCCATCACAAATTATTAAACCACCCATTCTAACATATTTAAGTATCATAAACTAGAACCTTTTGCTAACTACAAAAATAGAGGTGTTTTAACATGCTAGATCAGCAGCAATTATAAAGCTATGGGCAGAGAAGCACAAAAGTGAAGCAGTATGAAAAGCTGTAGGCTGGTGTCCCAGATGTCACGGATGCTAAAAGGCATCTGCAGGGAGAGCAAAAACAGAATGCACTAAATCCATAGCTTGAGAACCCACTGGTAGCAACGTAAGCATGGAGCACATGCACTGGATCCCACTGAGCTACAGGAAGGATGTAACCAAGCCATGTAGAACGACCCCTGTTGTGGGTTCTCTGCAAATCTGCCTTGAGCCCAGTACTAGCTAATGTACAAAGTCTGTGACATTCCTGCCCCACAAGGCTAGGCAGCTGCTAAGTTCCTCCCAGGGAAAAGCACTTGCACCAAACTTAGGCAGTGTTTTAAACCATATTTATTCTGACTCATAAAGTCCTCACATAGTACCACAAAGAGGGAATAATTTAAGCACCAAGAATGTTTTTTTAACATTTTGACCATGTAAGTAGTTCTTTCCACAACAAAAGAAGCTTCAAAAAATACAAAGACATATGTGTGTGTTTACATCAATTTCCCTCAATTACATCAATTATTAAGCTGTAATTTTCATGCATAAATAGGATAACTAACAAAGAATTTTAAAGGGGGAAATTATTGCAAAATGAATGGCAAATAATATGAGATCTTATAGCTTCCAAACTATCAAATATTATTTCTTGAAATTCAATCTACTAGATTAACCCTCTATGTAAAGAATACTTAGTATGTTCCATTTTTATAGGCATCTACCTAGATAAGAAATATAAAAACGTCAACAATCTTTTTTCATTTAAGACTATAAGGGCTTTAAAGTGTGGACAAATTGGTTAATTTAAAATAGTTAATGTCATTGGTGAGTTTATGCAATCAAGGATAATTTCCAATAAAAAAAATACTATGATTCAAATGTCATGCCAATAGGAGTGATGTTAAGTGTGACAATGAAGGACCAGACAAACGAGGTGTCACTTAAAAAGATGACTGAGTGGGGAGGCAGACAGTGGCGACCTCTGGAAGATGGAATCTCTTCTCTCTGCTGGTCCTAGAAGAGAAAAGAGACACCAATAAACATCAGCACACTGTCCAAATTCCTCCCCACCCGAGATACACCCGTCTACCGGTGTTTCTCATCTTTACAGCCAGCCGCGCCTTCAGGTATGGTGGTCAGGGCCAAAAGAAATGTCAAAAAATACCACCATATCCAAACTTGGTTAGTGCCATCTTAAAAACAAAACCACTACAAATGGCATTTCTTTTTTATTTTTATTTTTTTAAGTAATTGTAATCTGCATCAAACAGAATGGAAATCAGGCAGGCACAAAGTAATGTCTTTTATCATCACAGTTTGAAAAAAATAGTCTTCCAAAACTGACTGTACCTTTAATTCTAAGGTATCAGAGCTTAAACCCAAGGCCTGCCACCAGACCAAAATACAAATTACAAGATGGGAAATCTCCATGAGTGAATGGATATCTATGTGTTTGTGGGTGTGGAGCATGTGGCTACAACCAAATATTGGAGTTGTGTTGTTTCAGGAGGCATTGGGCATGGAGCAAATGGGGGTGGGGGGTGGGGTGAAGACACCGAACTGATGAAAGGACATTAATCAGTTTACACACTAACAAAAAGATTACCATTACTCTAGGGGGAAGCACTAAACACTTGAAATTCCAAGAATAAGGATTTAAATAGAATTCTTTGAGTAGATAATCCCTTCAATTCTGGATTGCAAACAGAATCCTTCCAAATCTGTTCTTCCAAGGGAGCAGAGAACTCTGGCAATGTCAAGCGAAACAGCCAATCCCAACGCTACTACAGCCCAACAGTGTACAGAGAGCAATAGAATTCTGAAGCATTATCATTTACCGCATATCCTCGTCTATAGATCCAGTCACTACAAACCATCTCCGATGTTAAAACTACAGAAAGTACTTTAAATTTCAGTGACTCGAGACTAAGATCCAAATATGTATGATGGGGAGTTAATTTAAATTACACAGCACCTATGGGCACAGCAATCACTGCTTACTTTCCTTGAGGACACAAAGTGAATATAAATGGGCAAGCGAGTCTCTAGCCACCTAAGAACGCAGCGAAAGTACATTACTGGAATCCCTGAAAGTTTACAAACGAGTTTTTCTGAACTCGAAGGCCCTGGGCAAGACACTATGGATTGTTGTTGTTCTATAGGTTGGATTCTCCAACAAAAAAGGGAAGATGAGGCAGGGTGGCCTGTTCCTGGGCACCACGGTGTCTTTTCATTGTCCCAGCCAGCAACCAAATCCGAAGGCGGGCACGCGCTCTGCAAGCAGAGAGGTCAGAGCGGACTGCAGTTTAACGGAACCATAAGACATTCAGAGGTGGTGAAAGACTTCAGCAAGTGACAAAGGAATAAAGAAAAGGAAAAAAGCTGGCCGACTGTCTCCACAGCGCCTACTCCTGCTCGCCCAAGAACAGCCTGAACAAAGCCGGGGTCCGAGCGAGCAGCACGCGCCCGCGGCCCTTGGCCTGAGCACCATGCACCGCGGCCACTCCAGGCCTCCGCAGGCCCCGCCGCCATCCCGCACGCGGCCCCAGTCCGCAGCTCCTACCTCCGGCCGCTGCTCCCGAAGCCCCGCCACGCGCGCTCCGCCACGCTCGGGGCCCGCGCAGGCCCTCGGCCTAGGCGGCTCCGGAGCAGCGAGAAGCCGCGGGCCCGCGTCGCCATGCCTCCGGGGGTCCTGCGGTCAGCTCTGCGGCACGCCCGGGGACCTCAGCAGGGTTCCGGGGCGCGAGGCGGGGCGGAGCCCCGAGAAGACAGAGGCGCCGCTGGTGGCCGCGGGGTGGCGGGCGACTTGGCTCTGACCGGAGCGCTGGAGCGCAGGGAAGGCCTCCGCGGTTCCTGCAAGTTGCACGCCCCTCTGTGCCCCGAGGCCCAGCTCTGGTCTCTGGTCTCCATGGTTACGAGGAGCGCATCTTGGAGCAGTAAAGCTGTTTCAGGTCTTTGCTTTTCACTCCTTGTGTGACCTTAGGATGCACTGAGAAAGAAACTCAAAGAGAAAAGAAAACAAAGATGGCCTTGGGATTTCTATGACTCTGCTGCGTCCTTGACATTTCCAGAAGATCCTTTGCACTCCTAGAGTTTGCGGTCCCTTGAAGCAGAGGGAGTTTGCAATGAGAAAGCAAATATAAAAGCAGAAAAAAAAAAAAGACAATCCAGGTCAAATCAGCGGCAAAGCTAACAGGAAATATTCCTCCCAAGGTCAAACTTTGGCTGTGATGTGAGGTGCATAGTCTGTTTAGACTGCTGTCTGACTGAGGGAACTTATTATGGAAAGTCCCAGATGTTAGAGATCTTGCTCTGTGAAAACTTGTCAAAAACAGTGGTGGTAGTCTGGCTGGTAGAAGGCAATTAAAACACAGAAAGAAAACACAGAAGAAAATCTTGGCATCGAGATTTTTATATATAACACTTTATCATAGTGTGTGAACGATTTTTAAAATTTCTGCTGTGGAAAGAAAAATCTGTTATGAGAATGAAAAGCCAAGGGAAAAAGTTGCAGTGGGGGTGGGGGTGTTTGCAAAATACTTGTTGTGAACATGCACCCCAAATATGCAAAGAGCCAAAACATCCACAATACTCAGCTTTAAATAGGCTCTAGGGATCTGAACTCAGGTCCCCATGTTTGCACAACAAACACTTGGCTTTTCACTGAGGCCTGTTTCTGTTTGTACCTTTTTTTGTTTGTTTTCTTTTTTTTTTTAGATTTCCTTTTATTATTTATTTTATGTATATGAGTTAGCTGTACAGATGGTTGTGAGCCATCATGTAGTAGCTGGGAATTGAACTCAGGACCTCTGCTCACTCCTGCCCCGCTCGCTCTGGCCCAAAGATTTCTTTATTATTATTTGCAAGTACACTGTAGATGTCTCCAGACATACCAGAAGAGGGCGTAAGATCTCATTACAGATGGTTGTGAGCCACCATGTGGTTGCTGGGATTTGAACTCAGGACCTTCAGAAGGGCAGTCAGTGCTCTTAACCGCTGAGCCATCTCTCCAGCCCCTCTGTTTGTACCTTAAGGTCTTTAATCCAGTGTGTGTGTGTGTGTGTGTGTGTGTGTGTGTGTGTGTGTGTGTGTGTGTGTTTTACAGAGAGCTAAGTGTGTAGGTTTATTCTTCAGCGTGTGGATATTTTCAATATTTCAAATTTTCAAGCATCACTTGACATAGATGTCATCCTTTCTCCCACCATACTGTTGACAATTTTTGTCAAGAATTAGATGACCTGCTACTGGATCTTCTGTTCTATTCTGTTGGCTTATATATGTGCCTTTATGCCATTACAACACTGATATTGTTACAATGATCATGTAGTAAATCCAGATGTCAGATTGATTCAGTTACAAAATGGGGAGGTTGTTTTTGTACTGTCTAGAGCAATGGTTCTCAATCTGTAGTCATGACCGCTGTGAGAGGTAGAAAGACCCTTTCACAGGGGTCACC
Organism: Tokudaia tokunoshimensis; assembly: GCA_036184795.1. Classification (NCBI taxonomy): domain Eukaryota; kingdom Metazoa; phylum Chordata; class Mammalia; order Rodentia; family Muridae; genus Tokudaia; species Tokudaia tokunoshimensis. The sequence goes on from BTHU01000014.1 coordinate 16,426,498, forward strand.
TAAGGCCTTCAGAAAACACAGATATTTACATTACAATCCACAGCAGTAGCAAAATCACACTTGTGAAGTAGCAAGGAAAATAATTTTATAGCTAGAGGATCACCACAACATGAGGAACTGTATTTAAGGATCATAGCATCAGGAAGGTTGAGAACCCCTGGTCTAGAAACTTATTTAACTAGGCCCATTCCTCTTGCATTGAACACTGGCCCTTAGGAGATTGTATTTATTTCTTATAGCTTCTGTCTGTGGTCTTATGGTTTATTGTGAGATGCGGGACATGGAACTCTTTTCTACCCACATGTAATTTGTTGGGATTACTGAATATATGATGTTTTATCTGTGGTGGCCATGGAAGAACCTCACTCAGACCTTCCCCTGACCCAAAGTGCAGCAGCATGGCCTCAGTTGATGGCCCAGAGAAACAGGAGAGCTGACTTAACTGTGGCATTTGTAAGGGGTCTCACCATCTCCATATTACTTCTGTTCCCTTGCCTATTGGCTTTCCCTGAACCTCCTTAACACACAGTCTTTGTCTCAAGGTCTATTCTCATCTCCTCTGCACCCAGGGATTTGCTGGCTGTTTGAAACTGGCCTTTGAACAACACTAGGTTATAGATATGGGATTTCCTTCCAAAGAGAAACGGTTTTAATTTAGCTTATTCAATATAGTGATATTCAATTTGCATATGATCTACTTGTTGATTTGAGTAAGATCTTCTATATGCTTAGTGGGGGTAAATATAACATAGGTCACTCTCAATAGTCGACCACATCACATAAAATGCATAGCCCTAAATCAATCATAGAGTTGACATTTTTATTGTATCCTGTAGTTTTAAAAAGAACCCACATTAGATCAGGCTGTATGCCCACATCAGCATTTTTACCCACCCTCCCACCCCACCCCTCACTCCCCATGGCTAGTTCTATGCTGCTGTCTTGCCCTGGTTCCCCAGGCAAGGTTGCTAAGCTAACCAAACCAGTTTAACCTGAAAGGCCTGGAGCTGCTGCTCACGTTTCTCAGGCCATCCACCCCCTGAGGCTGGCCTGCAGAAGGCCAGGTACTGCTTACTCAGCTCCCCTTAGCCCCATGAAATGAAAACACTAGAGACTTATACCAGCCAGGTTTATAATGGTAAATCTCCAACCCAAAAATGCCCATGTAAGGAAAACACAACTCAGTTAATAGGAATACAAGCTTTGTGCCTAGATTGGGCAGATCTACCACTACACTACTCTATTGCCCATCGATGAAATGTCTAGCTACTTGAGGTTCCTGCAGGCCACGTAGGTCTGCTCCATCTTCCACCTCTTCTTCCTCCATCTTCTCCCTCCATCCTCCATCTCCCCATCTCTAAACCTTTCAGCTCTGCCGTTCCCTTCTCCTGCCCAATCACAGACTCTAGCCTTTATTTGACTAATTAAGATCTCACCTGACATCACCGGAGTATGTGATCAACTCCTCGTCGGGGCACCCCTCTCGAGGGAGCAGAAAAGACAAACTGCAATCCACAACAGTTTATTATCTAACAAGAAAAATTCTATCACCAAGGAATGGAAGACTTACAGAATAAAATCACAATCGATATTAATCGTATCAATAGACTTCATTTTTAACTCTTAAATTAGCCAAAACTACATAAAAGAGAACAAACGTTCTGAGAAATAAAGAAGATTGGTTTTATGGAAGCAGAAGGACTTGAAAACTTTGTCCAAACCCAAAAGGTACTTGGCCACTCATGTTTTTTTTTCTTGTACACTTGGACAGAACAATAGGAAATCAGTGGAAGAATTACCATTGGATTGCTTCAGATGACTTACATAATTACTTCATTAAAACAGAAAGAACACTGCTATCATGCCAACTGAGACAGGACTGTTTGGGAAATTTGACCATTATCTCTCAAACTTGGCTTGGATAAATGTTGTCCAAAGCCTTCTATGTGAAAGGCTTATAGTCCCCAGCCCATAATTCTATTGGAAGGTGGTGAAACCTTTAGAAAGTCAGGCCCAGTGAGAAGTCTTTAATCCCCTAAAGAGGACTGCAAGACTCTGAACTCTCTCTCTGTGCTTCCCGCCTGGCTGTGGAATGAATGAGTCACCTCACTCATGGGCTCCAACCATTTGATGGATGAGCTGCCTCATTCACGTGCTTCTACCTGGTGGCCGGTCCAGTCATAGGCACCTGCCAACCAAGCCTATTGGTAGTTCATTGACCTCAAATCTATGTGACATATGTTTAACTATTCCTCTTCTTTAGCTGATTCATCTCAGGTATTTGCTGCTGTATTTGAAACTTGACACTCATACTTTAACCCTGGTTTCTCTAAAGCTCAAGTAAATGGTTCAGCTTCCACTTGGTAGTTGGCGTTAGCATTTTGTCTAGGCTCCGCCCCACAGTTACCTGGCAACAGCCAGATGTGCCTGACTCACTATAAAGGGGGCTGCTTGCCCTCTCCTCTCCCTCTTGCTCTCTTGCTTCCTTGTCCCTGCTCCGTCTCCTTGCTTCTATTCCCCCCTCCATTCCTCTCCCCCACCTATATCTATGTCCTTATTGCTGGCCTCTAACCCCCTCCTTCAACCTCCCTCTCCATGTCCTGAATAAACTATCCTATACTATACCATCCTGTGGCTGGTCCCTCAGGGGGAAGGGATGCCTCAGCATAGGCCCTCAGAGGCATCTCCTTATCCCACACCTGACTGCACATCTACCAAACATATTCCTTCTCTTCTTATCTTTTTTTTTTTTTTTTTTTTTATAAAACACAAGAGTTGGAATGCTGGATAAATGTCTTGTTTCACATTTTTAACCTGGTGTATGCAGGAGCTTACCCTTCTATAATTTTTTAAACAATATACACCGTGCTTAAATCTCCTTTATGACAACTATTTGCCAAACATTCATTAGAGCCTCCTTACATAACTTCCATTTCTGTATATAAACTCTAGAAAGGAAACTGTTTGGGTTTAAAATTTTAAAGTAACTTTGTGTTATTTATTGTTTTTTAACAACTATTTTTATGTTCATAATAAATTTGCTTCAGGTGTTGCATTAACTGTATGTTTTTCGATATAATGTTCTATTAGCATTTCTGTCGTTATCACCTCTCACCAATACCACTTTAATGTAGGATAATAACGTTTTGTAATGAACTGTTCAGTAACCATGTGTTACTATACATAAAGTTATATGCTAAGGTTTGGTAGGTTACACAGCATTTTTCAAAGTTGCTGTCACTGAAATTTTACTGCATGTTATTTAGCATTGTCTCTGGCAGTCCTTTTCTTCGCTCCTTTTGTTTTTTGTTTATTTGTTTGTTTGTTTGTTTTATAGTCTGAATGGGACCTCAGTTATTATTGGAGAGAGCCAGGAGTCTGCCCACTAGAAAGGGTTGAAGTGGAGCACAGCATCAGATGCAGGTCAAAAGACTGATGATCTGTGGCCTTTTAATTCTCCAACTGTTCTGTGCTTCATTATGCACTGGAAAACTTAACTCTTATTTACTTTATAAACTTACCATACAATTCTCTGGTAATTAACATATACTGTATAGCAGTGGAGAATTCAGTACAGGATTTATTGCTAGTACTCCTTTTCCTGACAAGTCAGCCAAAAGCCTCTTGCTGGTCAGTGAACTCCTTAACTCTTTTAAACCAGAGAGAAAAAGGAAAGGAAAGATGTCACTCACACAGACACATACACACACACACACACACACACACACACACACACACACACGGGGTGAACTAGGAAGTGGCTGCACCCCCTTTCTTTACTGCTTTCTGCCTTTTATATCCTTAGTACAAAATGTTCTTTCTCTATGTAAGAAAGTTACCTCATAGATAAAATGTTACATAAAAGGGGAGTAACAGGATATCAATAACAAGTTCAAGCCAGTATTTCATTCTGTAAACCCATTATAAATTCAAAGCAACAGTTTCTTACATGACCTTGCTTTATCATACTGCACACCTGTGGCTTCATTCTTGGACCTAAATGTTCTCCCATGAACATAAATTTGTCCCAACCCGATTTCTCTTTTTAGTATAATTATGAAAGCTCATTGTATTTCTTATTATGCAGCTTTTACTTACTATTATCATGAGTAGGCATATTCTGTTTTTGATTCTAACTTTGTTACATCTTTCTAGTAAAACAACTAAAAACCACTTCCTAAAACTTTTTTTTCCCAAAGATTGAGTCAAATCAGGAATTCTATAGAATCATCAATTAATCTAAAGAGCACAAATTCATGAAAGTTCATCTTTATGCTGATCTGCAGGAAATGTGCTCAATAGGGTAGGTTAATGCACAGGGAATATTATATTAATTTAATAATGACAGGAAATCAGCTGCAAAAAGCAATCATGGGATGAAGTCTCTTTGGGACCTTGCCTCTCAGAGCTCACTTGTTGCAGATCAAGAAAAAATGGTGGGCTATCTTCAGGACGACCACCTGCTAACATTAGCCCATCCTAGATGACTTCTGACAGGAGAGTAACCAAACTGATAGTCCAAACCATAAAAAGAGATTTCTGTTTTCCTTTTGTAAGGTTTTTAAAAAATTAGTTCTGAAATTTCAACTGCTCTTCACAAAGCGGAGTTCTACTCAAACTCCAAGGATTCATGAAGCTCATTAGATGAACTAGGAGTAGAAATAGTAATAATAATGATAATGATGATTATTATGATAGTGACTAATAATAATAGTAACAAAACCAATAATAGCAATAATAAATAACAATAAGAATAATGCAAGTTGGTATTAATTCATAGTATAGAAGAGAACAATACACTAATTTCAAACTATTTGCTTACAACTACATATTTATGGGTGAAACATTTAGGAGGTTTGTTCAGAGCCAAACAACAGTACTTGCTATTGCTACCTGCATTCAAATATGCACTGCACTGGAACGTCTCACCAGGACAGTAAAGCTAGATAAAAGAATAAGTGACTGTGAATGAGAAAATGAAACTGCCATTAGTGACATATGCTATAACTGTCTATAAAGAAAATTCAAAGTGACATCCAAGTACATCATTGCAATACCAATGGATATAAAAATTACCCTTCAAGCATCAACAAATGTAGTCCAAAAGATTCTATACACAACATTCAAATAAAAACCACAGAAGTTTATAGACACACGTTTGAGAAGAAATATGCAAGAAGAAAATCTTTTGAATGTAATTTAAAGAATTTAAAGATCTTATTTCACAGACTACATGAATATTATAAAAATGATTCAATATTTCAAAAGATTCACCAACTATTTCTTTAAACTAATCTATAAATTAAATAAATAACCTAATTCTAAATTGCTGTATTCAAAATTTCCATGACTATGTGAAACTATATTCGCATATCCTTATTACAAAGAATATAGAGACCAGTAACTACAATTATGCAGTCAAGTGGTCAACAGTCTGACAGTTTTGAGTCTGACAATGACCAGCAGGTGGCAGACGAGGAACGCTCATGAATTGCTTTTGGCCCAACCATCACAGCCACTTTGAAAACAGTTTTTAGTATTACTTGCTCATCCTTCATTATTTGAAGATAAGTTGATAATTAGTACCTCATAGCTAGTAATTCCATTTCTAAATGTATATTCTTGGGTCTCTATAATAAATATAACCGGAAACTAGTACCAAAAAATTGAAATTGCATTCATAACAGCAAAACTACAAGCAACTAAAATTTCTAGCCCTCGGTGAATCAAATGCTGATATGAAATTCTGCAAAATGAGCCACCTTTTATGAAATGCACGACACTGAATTCAAGGAGGAAGTTCGACAGTCATGGAGAAAGAGGGGCTGAGCCTTGGGAGGGCATCCTGGTAAAGTTCTCTGACTTGGTAGTGGGAGTGTGCACGCTGTTAGTTTTGCTATTGTTCCTAAAACTGTACATACTGTATATAAGCATGAATATAATATGCTTGTGTATATATGTACTGGCTGGTTTTGTGTCAACTTGACACAGGCTGGAGCTTTTACAGAGAAAGGAATTTCAGGTGAGGAAATGCCTCCATGAGATTCATCTGTAAGGCATTTTCTCAATTAGTGATCAAGTGGGGAGGGCCCCTTGTGGGTGGTGCCATTACTGGGTTCTATAAGAAAGCAAGCTGAGCAAGCCAGGGGAAGCAAGCCAGTAAGTAACATCCCTCCATGACTTCTGCATCAGCTCCTGCTTCCTGACCTGCTTGAGTTCCAGTCCTGTCTTCCTTCAGTGATGAACAGCAATCTGGAAATATAAGCTGAATAAACCCTTTCCTCTCCAACTTGGCCATGATGTTTGTGCAGGAATAGAAACCCTGACTAAGACAATACATAAATGTTTTATAGAAGCCTCAGAATTATACATATAAAAGCAGATTTTCCTATGATCTGTATTTTACATTTTTTTGCATCCATATTATTATGGAATTACAAAATTTGTCAACGTGAACACTAGATGGCTCAGCAGGCCATCTGGCTTCCAGCCAGTCCGATGATCTGATTTCGATCCCAGAAATCTACACAGTAGGAGAAAACTGACTCCTGCCTGACATCCTCTGAGCTCCACATGCATTCTGGGGCTCTCACATGCCCCCACACAGAAATAAATGAGTATGAGAACATAAATAAATAAAATAACAAAAAAATCAAACCTAGAAAAACATGATGTGTCTTTTAAATGTTCTCTACTCACGTGCATGAAAGAATTACAAATGTCTATAAAATTTTCTATGTAACCATATGACTTTCTGTATTTGTGGGCTTATTATTTGCAATTGTTGATCATCATCAACTTGATGGAAATTAGAATCACCATGGAAATGTAAGTCCTGCTGTGTTTATGACACTGTTTTTACAGAAAGACTTGAGAGAGCAGAGCAACCCACCCTCAGCTTGGGCAGCAGCATTCTGTGGGAGCAATAGATTAAAAAGGGGTTGGGAATGGGAGAAGGCACGTGGACTGAGGTCTTAGTCAGTTACTCTATGATGCCTGACTGTGTGGAAAGCATGCAGAACTCCCTCAAGCTCCTGGGCAGTGACGGCCCCACTGTGAACTGCAAGGCAGAATAACCCCCAAGTTATGTTTGTTGGGTGTTTTATCACATCAATAAGAAGCTAACTAAGGTATCATGGATGTTCATTCACCTTCAGATTAACCCTGTGCTTTCTAAGTCACACCTTATTAATGGTCCCCAACAGATCCTCTCTTCACTCTCCTTTAGTCTCCCGTGTTCCTGTTTTGGTACTTTGTGAGCATTCCCATTCAGAAAACACTGTCAGAAGTCCTTGTTTTAGCCTGGTATTTCCCAGTTCTTTAACTTCTTTTCAACTACAGTAAAAGCTTCCAAGCTTCAACTGGACATTTTCAATAAACAGGAGAAAAAAGTCATAGGCTTCAATATGCTGACACTGCACTCATTCATGCAAGTTTCAGTTGTACAAGACAAATACAACAAAACTGAATGAAGCTAATGACAGTAGTCACATTGCCTAACACTACTTAATATTTAAAATCAATGTAACAGGCCCCAGTATTAAACTAACAACTCAACATTAAGAGACATGACCATGGAGAGAGTTCACCAAAGTCTAATTATTTGCTAATATAATAATTAATATTCATTTAGCAAAGAGAAATTATGGAATGCTGTTGGTCATACCTAAGGTTCTTAATGTCACCAAGATAAAAAGTTATGTAAGTATAAAACAACTGCTTCAGGAAGAGGCAGGTGGATCTCTGAGAGTTTGAGGCCAGCGTGGTCTACATAGCAAGTTCCAGGCCAGGCAGGCCTATGTAGAAATACCCTGTCTTAAACACAGCAAAAGCAAAACCACTCCAATCCACAAAACCACTCCAATCTAGTGAAACTTTATTAATATAATTAGACATGATATCTAAGTTGAATATAATAATTCAAATCATTTACCAAACAGTCTGTATTGAACTGTAGGAATATTACCACCACCACTCCTAGTAAGAAAAAAGAAAAAAAAAAAACAGATCTTGTAGTCAGAACTGCTAGGTAGTTGGAGTTTTCCACCTCTGCATGGATTTTGATGCTTGTCAACCTGCCTGGATTCCCTGCTTTATTTTCAGCATCTCCCAGTTTCTCTTTCCTTTAAAGCCAAAAGCCACCTCTTGGTACAGTAGCTCAGGTCTGTAATCCCAGCCTTTTGGAGACTGAGATGGGGGGGATCAAGAGTTGGGACCAGCCTAGGTCTCTAAAAGGGCCGATTCTCAATAGAGGGGAAACAAGGACTCTCCCCAGCTAGATTTTGTCTTCTACAACTGTCCCAATGGACCTAATAAAAGGATAAACTGCAAGAGCAGACAACAGAGGATGCTCGCTGACTCTCCACAGGCATCCCTCACGAACCCGAGTACCACATTCTCAAGAGCAATGCACTGTCTTGTCCCTCTTTCTTGAAAAAGAAAGGGAAAAGTTATCGGACATTAGTCAATGAGAAAGTAGTTTTCTTTTTTTCAATTTGTTTTATTAGAGAGGGAAAGGAAGTATGGGATGCAATAAAACTCTTAATAAAGTCATGAACTTCTCTGGAGGAGGAACCATGAAATTTTATAGGAAATTGATATTTGCAATTAATTTAAAGAGTGCTGTAATGAGAAAATTGTGTGTGTGTGTGTGTGTGTGTGTGTGTGTGTGTGTGTGTGGCAGAAGTCAACACCATACCCATTTTTTAAGTGAGTGCAGGGAATCCAGACTCAGGTCCTTATGCTTGTGTGACACAAGCTTTGCTGACTGAGCCATCTCCCTATTTCTAGAGAAAGTTCTTTATTTTCTATGAGAATATCCAGGTTGGTACAAAGCAAGTCTTAGCATGTTGCAATACTCTTTCTTTTTATTTTCCTTCCTATAACCATATCAATATCTAATAAAATGTACTCTCTATGTGTAGGCTATCAGGACAATATCAGGAATTTAGAATACAGCAATCTATTTGTCTAGAGATATATGCTATTTATATATAGAGATATATGATTAAAGTTATAGAGATATATATATAGAGATATATGCTATTTATATATAGAGATATATGCTTAAAGTTGAACTACTAAAAATGAATTATGAGTTCCAATTCCACTATCTTGTTAAATGCCTCAGTTATTCCGTATTTGGCATACCTTTTCTGCACCAAGAAAACAAATTCTCTAAGTGGAAAAAATTAATAGAATTGTGAAGATCATGTTGCTTGGTAGTTTCAGAGCTCAAAGTATCTCCTTCACCTTAGAATGAGAAATTCCATTCAGTTTTATCTAAATAAATGAATTTCGTCTGGTACAAGTGATCTGACAGGGGAAATGGAGAAGGGGGTGGGGAGTGGGATTTATAATTAGCGAAGTCCAGGGAGATAAATGCAGAAGATGGAGGGTGGTAAAAGAACAGTAAGGGTGTCTGAAAGGGCATAATGAATGCCAGACCATAGGCAACCACTGACCTCCATGCTGTACCTCAGCGTATAAGCCAGCATGGATGGCCCAGTGAATCACATCTTTCTGTCTCTCTCTGTCTCTGTCTCTGTCTCTCTGTCTCTCTGTCTCTCTGTCTCTCTGTCTCTGCCTGCCTGCCTGCCTGCCTGTCTGTCTGTCTGTCTGTCTCCACATGTACACCCTTTCTTCCTGCTCAGGTCTGAAGGATGTTTCCATAGCTCATCTCTTCCCACCTCATCTATCAATCTTTATTTCTGTTCTGGAGGTTCAGTGTGCACCTGTCCATCTGGGAAGCTTACATGAGAACAGACACGCTTAGAGAGCATTCAAACTTGGTGACATTAGAAAAGCACTGCATTTCGGGAAATTAAACCATCTCTCCCTGAGGGTTAGGAGAAACCCCTCAAAGTGGTCCTTTACATCAACCCAATGCCCAGTCTCCCGTGTTTTCTAAGCTTTGTTTTCATTGCACAAACTGAGTTCTGTGGAAGGACATCACTGCAGTTCTGAATCAACTTCATTAGGAGGGAAAACAAGATGTGTTTATAAAAAAAAAAACACAAATAAATAAAAGCTTAGAAGCGTAAGTTAAATGAGAGCTTTAAATACACTTTTTAAAAATCCGCAAACTCTTGTGCTAGTGTTGAACCTCAAGCTGTTTCTAGGGGAAAAAATATGTTAAAGAGGGATTTTTTTTTCACAGACAAATCCTGCATAGACTTTGATAGACTTTGAAAGACATCAAATGTGTCTTCTTGACAGAAACAAGGGAAGCTCGAGCTAGTTCCTGTGGTTTCTTGCATTCCTGAAAACTTCCATACAATGGAAGAACAAAATATTGAGATGTATAAGACAAACTGAAGCACGGGATATTTTTTAATAAAAGATTTTATTTTTGGTTATTTGTAAAAGTACACGAATAAATAAATGTCTCCATTTCAAGACATGAGAAAGCATGACAAAGTAATTGCTAAGCAAGGCACTGTGCCTTACAAGGAAGACATAAAATGTCCAAGGGATACTCACAACATTACATCGAAAATTCAGCATCAGAAATGTTGTACACATAGTTTAGAAACACTGAAACCTAAATAACAGTTGTTCTACTCTTCTCAGTGCTTACAAAAGATGATGTGAACACGCACACTTCTTCCATGAAAGCCATCTGATTGCAACTGTTTGTCCCCCCCCACCCCTAATCCCCAGTCTCTGTCACAGTGTGGGTGTGGCGTAGCTAGTGCCCGTCTCACCCTCTCCCCAGAAACTAATGAATAAATAGATTAAAAAATACATCACCTTCCAAACTACATAAGTAAAATAACTTTAATTGAACACATTGAACATTATTAAAATAAACCTTAACATATTAAAATGACCTTTCAAGATATTACAGTGAATTAGCAAATGCATATCTTTAAATATCATAATAAACATAATGACATCTGCACATTGGAAATAAATAAATAAATACATAGATAAATAAATAGATAAACTCTCAGACAGCAAGGCACATCAGGTACGATCCAGGCTTCCCGGATGCTGTTTCTTTTCTCTTTGGTTCTTCCCGTTGAGGTAGAGCAGCCCACATTCCTTCTTCCCAGGTCAGTTAGCCTTGCCTCTGTGAAGAGAAAACGGTTGCTGTTAGTGGGTATTTTAAAGGCTGATTGCAGAGCCCTCTTCTTTCGACCTCATCCTGGACCTTATTTTATTCTCCAAACAAAGTCATCTCTAGCCCCCACCAGGGACCAGTTACCCAAGGCGTGGCTGTACTTTCTAGGAATAAACACTCTGGGTGCTTCGAAACTAGAATGGTAGAGCTGGAGTTACAATCGTATCAGCTTCAAACTTTCCAAATGATACTAAGAATAAAAATGTAAAGGCACAACTTCCCGTAGGTTGGAAACAAGAACGGTACCTACTGCTGTTTCACTTAACTCAGACAGGATAAGAGGGAGAACCTACACCTGAATTTCAAGTGGTCTCACTGCAAACCCCAGCTCTTCATCGGGAAGCCTTAAAGGCTCACTCCGACCAAAACCAGGAGTTAGACTTTACAGCTAAAGACATGGAAAGGGCAGGGGTAAAGAGTTGAATCTTAATAGATAGTAGGCTTTGCAACAGTGCTAGTCGGCTCTACTTAATTCTTGGGGACACACAGCAACCATCCATTAGAGAGGGACTTTTGAGTGTGCAGATGAAAGAAGCAGGTCGAATCCTTCTCCTATCAATTCAAACTGATGATCACAAGACAAAGTTAACAATGAAAATAATAATCCGGGTTCCTGAGCTGGAATTGACCTTGATTTTCCCTGCTATAATTTTCAGAAATCGGATGCCAGGACTCTGACCAACTCTCTCCAGTCAGGTGTAAAGCACAAATCACGACTCACTTGTTCAGTATCTTTTGGACGATCCTCTGAACCAAGGGGGCTTCAGGGTTGAGGCAAACTTCCTGACCATCCTTGAGAGTGGCTCTGCAGAGAGATGTGGGGATCATTATAAGGCACGAGGAGGTTCCATTGGGGTGAGCATGGGGCAGGAGGAGGGTCTGGGCAACTCTGACTGTGGTAGAGGCTACCCAGGGAGACACTCACATGACTTCTGTCTGGGAGCAGTGGGGTCCCGGGGGTGTCACCTTCAAGCTCTGGATGTTCTTGAAGTCAATCCTTGATAGAGTCTTCAGGCATTGACAGCGCAGCTCACTGGCCACAACAGCCCCTGTAGGAGAAGACAGTGGGTCAGAGGGGCTGGGGATGGCTGTGCCCACCTGAGGCTTCCCCACGAACAGCATCAGCCTCGGATCTCACCTGCAGTCTGGTGGCCTGTGACCAGCAGCAGCAGGACCAGTGCAGCAATGAGGAGCCGGCAGGTGGGAGGGGCCATGGCGCTGGGCTGGAGGGTGATCGGAGTCTGGAGTACAGGAGGGAGCTTGCTGGAGGCACCTAAGCGCAGTCTGGGGCTCCGAGGTCCCGGGAGCTCCTTTTATGCTTGATGGCTGGAAAAGCCCGGGGACCAGGGAAATTCCCTGAGCTCAGGGTCCCCACATCAGGAAGGACAGTGCCCCGCCCCCAAGCTGAGTGGGTTGGGGACAGGAGCGCGTGAGCTGCCCGCCTCATCCTACTGCCCCGCCCTTTCATTATGGGACCCTAGGATGTCCTTCCCCAAACCCTCAAGAGGAAGGAAGTGATGTCTGCGCTGAAGTGACCACCTGCTAGAGGACAGTGGTCACTGAGCGATGTCATCAGTGGAGACTTAACAGTTTGAGGAACTTTAGTCATTAGGACTGGAGAAATTAAGGTGTGTGTTCGCGTGCGCGCGCTAGGAGGGGGCTGCTTCTCTGTTAGTTACATACTCATAGATAATTCTAGATGAAGATTTATTTACGTCTGCGTAAGTACACTATTGAAATATAGTCATCTCAGGCTGTACAGAAGAGAGTTCAGCCTGAGTGCCTGCTGTGTACCGAGCACGAGGTGTACCAAGCACGAGTAAATCGCATTTTGTGTCATATCCTGCTACCAGACTCGCGGGAGGGGGTAGGGGGGGAGAGATGTGTCAAAAGCTTAATTCATGTTTAACCTAGAACAAAGTGTTGTAATCTTATATAACTTCCTCTGTGAAATTCTGGAACTTCCGAGGCTCCAGCATGCCGTTGAGCACCACATCACATCGGGTGTAAGAGACTTTCATGAATTCAGGAAACAGATTTGGTGGTCTCCTGGTTATCTCCAGCTGGGAAAGGCAAGGGCTCTCCACCGGACAGTCTACTCGCCAGTCAGTGCTGACACCTAGAGGAGGTAGCGCCCTTCACAGGTCCGCTTACCTGTGAAACATCTAAATGCCAGATTACAATCTCTCTCTCTCTCTCTCTCTCTCTCTCTCTCTCTCTCTCTCTCTCTCTCTCTCTCTCCCCCGCCCCCGTTATTGAGACAAATCTCGTTTTTCTCCCACTGTATACATCCTTTTTCGTCCCAGTGATTTGATTTCTCCACTAAAGGATTATATTGCGCTTTCACTGATTGTGACAAGCTACTGTAACGCTCAGCTCTAGCCTTTGTCTTTCACTGGCTCGTTTTTGATTCTTGGTCACATAACACACAAGTTTTAGATAGTTGTGAGTCTGGGGACGGCTCTCTGAGAGCCATGTGGTCGTTTTACAGAGAAGTGTGTGAAAGACACCAAGGCAGGTGGATACTCAGGGCTGCCAGATAGGAAATGCTGTGCCTCTAGGTACCTGGACATAGACTCCCACCTGCAACCGATGTGCTAATTTCTTATCTTTAAAATGCACTCAAGTGTAGTAACTATCTCAACATGTTAAGATGAATAAACACTGTTTGTAAAAGCTCAGTGTATATTAAATACTAAAGTTAAAAAAAAATAAAACAAAATTTGTTTTTTGCCTCTGTGTTACTAAAACAAGACTCACCTAGGAGTAAAATCCTCACACACACACACACACACACACACACACAAATAATTCTTGAAAAGCAAAACAATTTTCTATTAGTTTTTTTCTCTCTTAGGAGATAATTTGGAGCAGATAATTTAATACCAGAACTTGGCAGACAGAGGCACAGAGATCTCTGTGAGCTCCAGGTGATGGGAGCTGTTTAATGAAACTGTCTCAAGGGAAAAAAGAATTTAGATGAGTCTCTTACTTAATTTAATTAGTTTTAGTAACTAAAACTACAAAATGTAAATGAAAGTAAACATAGTCATTTCAATTACTAGGAAAATTTATAAATAATTAGATGTTTCCTGAGATAAGTGATTCACAAATTTAGAAGAATTGGTTTTTTTTTTGTTTTGTTTTGTTTTGTTTTTTAATGTTTGTATCTCATGGCTCGACTTCAGCTTTCCTAATGTTTAAAACTGGTGAAGCGGTGTAATGTCTCTGGGCATTGTACTCACAGAAAGACTTTACATTTGTAGAATGAATGTAGTGTATTTAATTTAACAAATACGTATGCATTGTCCTACCCCCCCCAAATTAATATACATCCTCTTCAAAATTAAAGCTGGTGAAAATTGGAGTTTCTAAGAGGCATTTTATTCATAGGCATTTTATTTGATTTTTATCTGCCTAGATAAGACTTCTGTGGATTTAATTTGACCACTTTAACTAATAACTAAAATATTTACTTTCAGTATTAGCAGGATGCTGGTCAACCTGTTAGTCTCTTTATGATAGTAGAAAACGGAAAATATCTGCTGTAGGGATTTCCAGCATATGTTGACATAAGGAAATACTTAGAGAGAATAGAATAAAGTACCGGGTGCCTTCAGTAGTCTCTGAAGTGTACAACATTTCAAAAAGTAATAGCTAACTACATACCAGTAACTGCAGAGTAAAACAACAATTCCTTACAAAATGGAATACTAGCCTTTTTCTTCCCTTCTAACACAATATCCATTTTCATAGCCAGTTCCTAACAACCTTTGACTTACTGTTTTTGAAACTTTAAAGAGAAAGGACATTATACTAAAATAATTCGATTCTTTCTGGAAGTGTTAAGGACCATCTCCAGCCAATTACACTTGGTATGAATAAAATGACAAATTCTGTGCCCAGACTTTAAAATCGTACTAACACCAATTTGAAGCAAATGGAGTCATCACTAAACATTGATTTATTATCCCTTCACGTTTTACCATACTTAAGTCTTTCCACTTTAATGAGGACCACAGGAGAGGTCTTTTAAGTGCAGAGCTGTGCTCATGTTGAGAGGAGATGAAGCCGCAGGGATAGTCTAGTGGTCGATGCTGCTTTTCCCACTTGCCACCAGGAATCAAGATGTCTTAACTGCCAGCCCTCTTGCAACTAGTGCTTCCTGAATTGTGAATGAATCTGGCTGAGGGAACAATAATGACATCTTTATGATGAGTTAAATCCCTCGACTCAGGGAGGGGGAGATGACTCAGCAGTTAAGAGCCCTTGCTACTCATTCAGAGGATCCCCGTTTGGTTTCTAACACGCACATGTCAGTCGACTCTGTAACACTAGTTCTAGGGAATCCAATGCCCCAGAACTGGCCTTTGTGGGTACCAGCCATGCATGTGGTATCCATATATACCTTTAGGTAAGCACTCATCTGCATATAATAAAAATGAGTGACTAAAACATCCCTAGACCTCTCAATCCATTCAATCCAAAACATCTATGAGTACATCTCTAGTATGCTTGTCTTTTTTTGCTGATTCTAAGCATTTTCCTGCTGACTTTTGATAACAGAGCCCTAACTATCCTTTGGAAAGCAGGACTCCAGTCCCTGCTATCTCTCTTTCTTCCCAGTCTGGGTTCAAGACAAGTGATCTAAGGCGCAGCTCTGGGAGTAAGCTGTCAGACCCACAGAGCTTTTGCTGGTCCTTTGTGCCTGAGCCTAAACATTGTAGAGGCCCTGGTAAGCTTGCCAGAGGGCAAATGACATAATCACATCCAAGTCAGAAAAAATTCCCTCTAGTCCTTTTTGTCAGGAAATGATTTTTTAAAAAAAACAAAACAGGACCTTATTTCCTGCTGGGTTGCAGCTGGCAACCCAGAACCTTGGAGTTTGGCCAGAGCCTGGGTGAGGCTGCTTGAGACTGAGCCAGGAGAGAGAAAAGCCACCACCTATCCTGAGTGAGTGAGAACAGTCACCGGGTATAAGCTTCGAACTTGAAAATTCTGCCTTCCACCCACTCCCACCTGGCTTTCGGTGTCACAGAAGGACGAAATGATTCTCTTTTTCACTCAGTCCACTTCACCTGGAGTTGTGTGTTACCGACTCGACTTGATAGATTCTCTATCAAGAGGGACACTTCAGCTTGATTTTAAACTTCCTTTCTCCCTTTCTCTCAGCATTTTCAGTATAAGTTCTCCAGATTTATAATGTAAGAGTGGAGTTAGATGCCTTGGACACCTAGAGAGATGACACCCTATGACCCTTGACCTCTCTTAGCAATTGGGGATACCTGAGGCAGAAGACACAAAAACCCAACAGATGGTTGTGATAAGCTGTGTGAGACACACTCAAGGTATCTGGAGAAAAGCTGCAACTAATCCAGCTTCCCCTGTGGCTTTGAGCTCCCTCAGACATGCTTATCTAGAGGGTCTTCTCGGTTACGACAATTTTAAAGAAGCTTTCCAGGGAAAGGAGATAATTCTGAGAGGCAGGGAACTGTCTGACGGGAGAGCACAGAACAACCAAAGACTTGTGTGAAAAGAGCGTAGGAGAAGTGGGGGCAGCAAAAGATCAGTCTAGCTCTTTCCCCTGGGTCCTTCGTGGATTGAGACTCAAAAGAACAAGATCCTGCGTGAACCATGTCCCATATTCATTGAGACTTTTGACCAGGACTCAGTAATCAGGGGACCTGAGACCTTCCCCTAAAGTATCTTTTCCTGTTACAAAGCTGGACTTCCTGAGGTAATGCCTGTCTGTAATGTTTTTCCAGCTTTTCTCTGGATGTATAATGAGATGAAGTCAATCTTTTAAAACAAAACTCAATGGTATTTTGCCTTGTGAGTAAATGAGATACTTTGATTTTCAAGACTATTAAGTAACATAATCATAATTCTATTATTCACTCATTTTGATGTGTTTTGTTGTTGCAGGAAAAGGTGTGTTAAATATGGAATAATCAATAACAAGATAAAGAGCAGACCCGAAACCCACAATTCATTCTTAGTGATTCAATTTTAAGTTTTTAGCATATAGCTCCTTACTGAATACAAATTATTCATTTATTCTGAATTCCATCATCCAGACACTTACACATAGAGGGTGGATTTTATTAGATCTTGACACAGTTATAGGAAAGGACATAAAAAGAAAGACTATTGCAACACACTGAGACTTGCTTTGTACTAACAGGGATTAGTCTTAAAGAACAAAATGTTCTCCAGGAATAGGGAGATGGCTCAGTCAGCAAAGTATGTGCTACACAAGCATGAGATCCTGAGTCTGGGTTCCCTGCACCCACATAAGAGCTGGGTATGGCGTTGACCTCTGCTTTCCACATGTACACACACACACACACACACACACACACACACAGACACACAGACACACACACATACAGACAGACACACATACAGACACACATACACACACACAGACACACACACAAACACACACATACACACACAAACACACACACACACACACTTTTCTCATTACAGCATTCTTTAAATTAGTTGCAAATGTCATTGTTTCCTATAAAATTCCATAGTTCCTCCTCCAGAAAAGGTCACAACTTCATTAAGAGTTCATTTCATCCCACACTTTCTTTCCCTCCCAATAAAATAAACTGGAAAAAATTTTACTTCCCTATTGGCTAATGTTTAGTAACTTTTTCCTTCCCTTTTCAGTTTTGAGAAGGTAGTGCCTGAGTTCATCAGAGCTGCTCGTGGAGAGTTAGTTAGCATCGTTTGTTGTCTGCCTTTACATACCTTATCCTTTTATTTGTTCTACAGGGACACTTATACAGGTCTCTAAGGAGGCCATGTCTTGAACAAAAAGGTGAGAGAGCTTTTTGTTTTGTTTCATTTGTTTTGGTTTTTCACCTTTTTTTTCCCCTCATGACATGGTCTCCTTAGAGACCCAGTCTGCCCCCAATTCTTGATCTTCTTATTAGCCTGTGTGCAGGAAGAGGGGCGCTATGACTCTTAGAGTCTTGTCTATTCCTATGGATGTTGCTTCCACTGGGAAGTTGCTATGCACATAAAGTTGTTTCCATGGCCAGAGTCCATAATATCACATCATAAAGTTTATCCACGGTCTATCCTGAGGAGGATGAGAAGACAGGAAGATTTTCATTGTACAAATTACATAAGAGAAGAAATTGATGATGAAGATTAAAACCAAAAACATTTATTAGATATAACATATCAGAGGTAGTGACATATTTGTAAAAGATGAATCTATTACTATTACCATTATTATTATTATAATACTAAGACTGTTTTTATGCTTTCAGTAGTTTGTAGTTATTTAAATTCATTTTAATTAATACTAAACAATAACTAATACTAATCTAATATATTAGATCTGGAACATATTCCAAGACCTTGGCACAAAATGGTTCTTAATACAAAACTACGTGTTCCCATTTCTCTAAAAAAAAAAAAAACTTAGAGTCTTTTGTGAAGACAGTATCACATAATTAAATTGCATTACATTCATGTAATGCAACCTAAGAAATATGGGAACTCCAAAATTGACAAAAATATGTCTAAAATAAACATAAGGAATAAGGATGTGTCTCCATGGTAATATTTTATCACACTACATGTTTGTGCTGCATATGAAAAAGCAAGATGACTCTGGCATTGTGAAAGCAAATTTAGGAAGCTGAGGAATGAGTTATTAACCACAGCAAGCATGCACAGTGCATGATCACATCTATTTCAACATGAAAGGCAAGAGCATTATCAAAAGTGATGAGCGAAGTGTGTTTCTGGAGCATTTCAACATTTTTCGTGTTTGATACATTCTTCAAGGCCAATACAAAGTCTCCTGTGGAAAAAGTTTCTCATGCACTGTAAAAGTAAAACAAACACCAAACAGAACAACAGCAACAACAACAAGCCCACTGTGATTTATGCAAATCACAGACAAGCTACCTAGAAATGTCAGTCAAGTCAACTCAATTACAATTTTCAACATTCCCATACTATTAGCAATATTTCAATACTTTCCCTATTAAGAATTGTGGTAAAGATAAAGTTAGAATCTTTATCTATGGGAAGCTAACATGGCGGCCGTGCAGATAAAATATATAGATGTCATTCACAGTAGGTGAATTACATAGTTAGGGCCAGCATGAACCATATAGTGACATCTTCACTGCAGATACTCTAAGCACAGAGATGATAGATGTGTACCACCATCATGCCAGGTACAAAATAATCTTCTTTAACTATGAATCCTGACTTTTCTTCTGCTTTTTGTTGGTCTCGCCAACTTGTTTTATGTATTTTAATGTTATTTGTAAAATTTAAACATTACTTTGTCTCTTCTATAATTCCCCCTCCCCTTATATTTTGAATTTTATTCTCTCATGACTGCTTGTTTCTGTATGTACATTCATTAATAGATCAGTTGTTCATAAATGTATCAATAATATATTAGTAATTAATGATGTATATTGAGTTCCTTTCAGGTAGGTTTTGTGTGATGGGAGACATTTTTATTTACTTTCATTTTAAGATATTTTGAGTCAAATACTTAAGAAATATCTTCAGGCAGCATAGATTTTCTTATTTTCATAGCCAATCTTTGACTTTTCTTTTTGGTCTTTTTGTTTTATTATAACAATCTAGCCTTTGCCCCCTCCTCCCAGTTTCCCCTCCAATAGTTCCTCATCCCGTTCCTCCTCCCCACTGTCTGAGAGGATGCTCCCCCGCCAACCAGGCCTCCTCTCTTCTTGGGGGCGTCGGTTCTCTCTAGGATGAGGCACATCTTCTCCCACAAACGCCAGACCAGGCAGTCCTCTGATGTCTATGTGTCGGGGTCCTCGGACCAGCTCGTGTATGCTGTCTTGTTTGTGGCTCAGTGTCTGAGAGCTCTCAGGGATCCCAGTTAGTTGAGAGTTGCTGGTCTTCCTATACAGTGGCCCTCCTCTTCTGCTTCGTCAATTCTCCCCCTAATTCAGCCATAGGGGTCCCTGACTTCAGCCCAATGGTTGGGTGTAAGTATCCTTGTTTGTCTCAGTGAGTTGTTGGTTGGGCCTCTCAGGGGACAGCCATGCTAGGCTCCTGTCTGTAAGCATACCATAGCATCAGTAATAGTGTCAGGCCTTGGTGTATCCCCATGAGTTGGATGATCTCCAGTTGGGCTGGTCACTGGACCACCTTTCCCTCAGTCTCTTCTCCATTTTTGTCTCTGCCGTTCTTTTAGATAGGAACAATTCTGGGTTAGAAATTTTGACTGTGGGTTGGTAACATCATCTCTCCTCTTGAGGCCCTGTCTATCTACCGGCGGTGGACTTTTTGAGTTCCCTCTCCCCACTGTTGGGCATTTCATCTAAGGTCACTCCCATTGAGTCCTGAGAATCTCTCACCTCCCAGGTCTTCGGTACTTTCTAGAGTGTCGTCCCATCTCCCATCTTCTGAGGCTACATATTTCCATTCATTCTGCTAGCCCTCTGGGCTTCTCTCCTGCCCCCCCTCCAATACATAATCCTATTACCCCTTTCCCTTCCTCTCCCCACTCCCACCGAAATCCCTCCCTCCTTCTGTCTCCCATGATCAATTCCTTCCACTTTCTAAGTGGGATTGAAATATTCTCATTTGGCCTTTCTGCTTGTTAAAGTTCTTAAATTCTGGGGGTTGTATCCTAGGTATTCTCTACTTCTTGGCTAATATCCACTTATTAGTGAGTACATACTATGTATGTCCTTTTCGACACACACTCAGGATATTTTATAGTTCCGTCCATTTGCCTGCAAAACTCCTGATATCCTCATTCTTAATAGCTGAGTAGTATTCCATTGTATAAATGAACCACATTTTCTGAATCCATTCTTCTGTTGTGAGACATCTGAATTGTTTCCAGCTTCTGGCGATCACAGACAAGGCCACTTTGAACATTGTGGAGTATGTGCCTCTCTGGTATGGTGAGGCATTCTTTGGGTATATGCCCAAGAGTGGTATAGCTGGGTCTTCAGGTACATCTATTTGCAATTTTCTCAGAAACTGCCAGATTGATTTCCAGAGTGGTTGTACCAGCTTGCAATCCCACCTACAATAAAGGAGTGTTCCTCTTTCCTCACACCCTCGCCAGCATGTGCTGTCACCTGAGGTTTTTGATCTTAGTCATTCTCATTCGTGTAAGGTGGAATCTCAGGGTCTTTTGACTTGCATCTCCCTGATGACTAAGGACTTTGAACATTTCTTTAAGAGCTTCTCGGCTATTCCAGATCTCTCTGTTGTGAACTCTCAGTTTAGCTCTGTGCCCCATTTTTAAAATTGTGTTATTTGTTAGTTCCCTCTAAGTTGGTTGTAATTTTATTGTTAAAGTTGTATTAAAGTATATCGCCTAGTTGTTTTGTTATTTACTATTTACTATTTCGTTATTTACTGTACATTTTCCAAAATCATGCTGAAAATTTGAAATTTACATTGAGAACAATTTTAGAATTAGAAAATATTTATGTGGGGGAAATCTCCTCTGTCTGAATTTTCCTTCTGTGTCTCATATTGTCTACATGCTACATAGTTATAGTGTATTTATGAAAACCAAGAGACTGACCTCAGCCCACTGCTGTGCACTAAACTCAGTCTTTATTCAAATTCCACCAGCATTCCATCCATGTCATCCATGTCTTTTTTTTTCCCTTCAATGCATCACATCATCGTATCTGGCTCTCAAATCTCTCTGTCTTCTCTGATCTGTATACATTTTTGTCTTGTTTTCCCTCAGACGGACATTGTGAAGAGTGTGTTGTTGGATATTTTGAGGAACATTCCTCAAATTCGAATCTATGCGCTGCTCTCTCATATGCTCTGGGGTCCTGGATTATGAGGAAGAGTGTCAATGTGACTGGTGAGCCCTTCTCTTTCCCATCCTCTTCTCTGTCAGCCGCTGCACCACAGTCATTCAAAGGCCCTGACTTATATTCTTGTTGATCACATAGTACAGTTTGGGACTTGTAAACTTTCTCCAAGGCATTGCTTTCCTCAGATCTTCTAGGGAAGCAAGTCAGTAGCCTAGCTCAGGGTGCCACGGGAGGAGAAATTACCTTTGGGAATTTTTCTGTCAGATTCCCCAGACATTCCTCAGGTTATTTCTTCAGGATTTTGCATGCATGGTTGAGGTCATTTCTTTTACTCTCTTTTATCTGCCTTTCATATTTTTTTAAGTTCTAAACTTTCTTTTTATCTTTTTCAGCATTGCTAAGATATCATAATATACATTCTTACCTGATTACAATTGTCCTTAATATGTTACCCATTGATAAAACATGGTATATTTTGAAACCATATGTCTCCTTAGCCGTCATTCTGCTTCCATAAACCATGTATTTTACCTCTCAGTGTGTACTTACCTGTATAAGCCGTTACTTTTCATGTTCATTGCATGTTCATTAACACAGAACTTTAAAGTCCATAGAAAAAGAATCCACTTGCTCACCTCTAGTCACCAACCTCATTAAAAGGGAAAGGTAAATACACAGCTTGAAAGACCCACATACTAAAAGGCTTATTAAAATGTTTGTAAGACTTTAGGAGTGTGTCAAGAATTTCAGAGCCAAGTGTGTCCACTCTGCATAACTGTAATCGTGGTGGGCAGGGAGCCTGCAGCAGGAGGACTGGGAGTCCAAAGCCAGCCTAGACAGCATTTCATGATCCCTCTCTCCCATCCAAGGACTAACCAGGCCCGACCCTGCTTAGCTTCCGAGATCAGATGAGATCGGGCGCATTCAGGGTGGTATGGCCCGTAGACAATCCCTCTCTCAAAATTAAACGACAACAACACAAACTTTTTTTTTTCCAAAAAGGAACTTTTTTTCTGAATAAAAAATTGGTCAGTGTAGAAAATAGCAATATTTTATATAAAGCTAGAATTATCAAGAAGGTTAGGGGAGCGCAGAATATGTTTTTCAGGGGTACTAATAGTTCCTTCTCAAGTAACCAACTCAAGAAATTCCAGTCAGCTCAGGTACAGGATTAACTATAAACCACGATGTCAAGAAGAATAAGACAAAAGGCGCCCATGTTATTTTTTAATAAAAATTTTATTTTTATTTCATTTGTAACAGTTCTTTAGACTCCTCTGTCCAGAGACAAGGAGAAACATTGGTTAAAGAATATAAAAGGGCATTATGCCCTACAAACTAGACATAAAATGTCCAAGGGAAGCTTCAACACATCAATGTTGACCATATACTATGAAAGACAACTTTCAATAAATAACTGACATTCTTTTCAAAACATACGAACATAGTCTCTCACACATGCCCTCACCCTAACACAAAACATGATCCTCAACTCTCATCTCTCTGCACTTCTTCCTGCACAACACCCTTCTAGCACTAGTGGTTGACACTTAGTGGTCTCCCAATAAATATTAGTTTAATGAGATATTCTAAGCCTATCATCTTTAAACTGAACAATCAGAACTGAACTGCCATCGATGAAACATATCCACATCGTTAAATATTAGTGTAAAATAAAAACCACACTTTGTGGAATAAATAAATACATAAATAAATAGGACCCTCAAAAGAAGTTGTAAAATGTGTTAAGTTAGTGTTGTCAGAAGCCAGCGTTCATCAGACAGGCACCATCAGAGCAATCTGTCTTCTTTCTCCATTACTTGGGGACACCCCTGCAGTCAGAAAAAAGAGTCATTGTTACAAACAATCATCAAAGCCTTTCTTCCTTTATCCCAGTCCCTGAGGCTCTAGATGGGGTTTCTACATGTCTACACCTGCACCCAGAGTTCCGTACTGCGGGTTCCTGTGGAGTCAATGGCTTGGCATGAAAAAAAAAAACCTACATCACCATAGGTTAATTTACAAGCGTGACTTGAATCCTCTCTCACACAGAGAGATATGTGAAAATTCCTGTGATATAGCTGCTATTATCTCTCCTACTTGGCTTAAGTTCAAGAAATTATGTAACATTCACAGAGAACTTAGCCTTGAACTTGAACTCAGGGAAATCTCACCGACAAAAAAAAAAAAACAACTCAGGGGCATGCTTTGCCAAGGATCCCATTTTTTTCCAGCCCCTAAAGGAACTTTATAGGCCACTGGTCACTTCTACTTCATCTTTTAGGAACACACTTTGCCACTATCATTTGCATAGGGGTTTTGAGTGTGGTAATGGCCAGCCAGGACACAGTTCTCTAGCATCAGAACCAATTAATGATCTCAAATTAAGGACAATTACCAAAATAATAACCACAACTTTCCAACCTCCAGATAGACACAGACTTCCCTTGATAGAATTAAGGTTCAGGGCTCAGATGCCAGTACTCCCACCCTTGACTCTAGCCTCAAGTACAAACACAAGTAACAACTCACTTTAGCATCTTTTGGACAATTTTCTGAACCAAGGGGGCTTCAGGATCAAGGCAAGCCTCGCGACCATTCTTGAGTGTCGCTCTGCAGAGAGAAGGATGGACCCACGTGTTAGGAAGTCCCACTAGGATGGGTGTGGTGGGTGCTGGAGGATTTGGGCGACTCTGGAAGTGGCAGAAACTGAGCGGGAAGATACTCACATGACTTCGGTGTGGGTACAGTGGGGTCCGGAGGGCGTCACCTTCAAGCTCTGGATGTTCTTGAGGTGAATCCCTGCCATGGTCTGCAGGCACTGACAGCGCAGTTCATTGGCGACGGGCGCCCCTATGGGAGAAGACACTGGGTCAGCGGGACTGTGGGTGGCTGCGCCCACCGGAGGTCCCTCCTCCCCCCGCAGCAGTGGCGAGACCTACCTGTCGCCTGGTGGCTGGTGGCCAGCAGCAGCAGCAGCGCTGCACAGAGAAGCGAGCGGGTGGCTGGGACCATGGTGCTGTGTTGGAGTGTGGCTGGAGTCTGGAGTGCTGGAGCTGGTTAGAGAGTCGTGATCTGGAGCTCTAGGGCTCCCGCAAGCCCCTTTTATGCTCGAAACTCCAGAACTCCGGGCCAGGGAAATTCCCGGAGCACAGGGTGTTTCCCCACAACCGGAAAGGACATCGCTCCTCCCCCCGCCCCCCCCCCCGCCCTCTTCCCCGCTCCACTCCCAAGGATTAGACTCTGGGATTTTTGCTTTTAGCCCCAAAGTCCCAAAGGGGAGGGAGTGACGTCCTTCGCTGGACAAGTGACAGCTCAGGGGGAATAGTGAGACTTCAGAGTCCCCAGTGCTCAAGGCAAGGTCGGGTCACATGCGTTATGTGCACGTGGGCACCGCGCCACAGTCACATAGGATTCAACTTGGTACTACAGTGATTTGCGGGGATGGAAGCTTCTCTGGTCTTTTGAGTTTTGCATGTTCCGTTCAGGTCTCAGATTAATGCATTTTTTTAAAAAGACATCTACTGTCTCTTGTCTCTTATCCCACATGAGGTCGTTTGCTTTTGCCTACTATTTCTGTGGTAAATCACAGCTGGTGGCTTTTATCAGGGAGGCATGTGAAGAGGGTGAGGAGAAAGATCGTTGCCAAGGTTAGGACCCTGTTTATTTTAGAATGCTGTAGCAATCTCTTCTTTGTTTTGTGAACTCGGGGACTTCCCGAACTCCCAGACTCCCGGTATGGTTCTTGAAGCATCCCTACCCTGCTGTATGGCAGGTCATATTGTGTTTTTGACTAAGGAAAGTCCACGGGAAAGCTGTGGGATTTTTTTTCTTGGCCGGGGAGGGGGATCCCTGGATATAAAAGGCCACTGATGTCACAAGTCCTGCAAAGGACTATGGCTTTATATAACTATTAGTCTACTTGTACAACTATTTTCATGCTATCTGAATCTATCTGTATTGTAAAACTGAGTCTTTGAATATTTATTATTATTATTATTATTATTATTATTATTACCAGACTGATCTAGAACTAGCTATTGAACTTCCAAGCCTTCTCCTTCCACCTTCGAAGGGCTTCTTAGACTCAGGAGTCAACACACCAGACTTAGATAATTATTGACATGTTTGTAGCTCTCTATTTATACCATTTCAGAATCTGTCTGAATGCAGCCTTCAGTTTCCATTGTTTTTTGTGTTGGTTTGTTTTGTTTTTTGTCATTGTTGGTATTTGAATGTAGATCCTAGCTGAAGATCCATTGATTCTATGAGTCTGTGAGGGAGACCTGGAGGCATCAGATGGAAGAAACCCTTGGCTTGGATGTGCTCTATGTGTAGAGCTACAGAGGTATCCTGACTGTTAGGGTTAGGATGTTCAGCTACAGCACATTCCCATGGAATGGTCATTGGCAATTTCTCCAACCTCAAGTGTGTTTCTCATCTGTAAAAGAAAGCCAATAGTAATATTTGCCTCACAGAGCTGATATCCTAAGATGAAATGTGTTAGCATCCGGGTGCTATTTAAGCCTTCTGCAAACAGCTACTTAATAAAGGAAGCAGAAGTGGTGTTTTACAACTTTATTGGCAGCAGATTGAATGATCGCTCCCCAGGACCAAGTCAAAGCCTTAAACTCCAATCCAATCCGATAGTATTAACAGCTGGAACTTTGGAAGATAATCAAATATAGACGAGGTCATAAAGGTGGGGTACTCAGAATAGGATTAATGCCATTAATGCCCCCTGAGAGTTCAGAGATCACCTATGCTGAGTCTTACTACCCACCCCCTTTCCCTGAGGACTCTGCAAGGAAATGGTAGCCACCTGCACAAAAGTGTCTTCACCAAACATTACCTCTGTTTCCAAATTTCGTAAGAGTAGCTGTTTGAAACGTACTATGATAAGAGAATTCCTCCTTGTTTTACTCTAGCTGAATGTCACTGTATATATACACGCTGCAAATCACAGAAGAACTCACTGGAGTTGTTCCTTTACAATAGAAGTTCATTAGGACTGGAGCAATGGCTCAGCAGCTAAGAGTATGTTCTGTTCTTGCAAAAGAAGTAAGTTCAGTTGCCAGCATCCATACCAGGCAGCTCATAATCATCTTGAACTCCAACTCCAGGGACATCTAGTGCCTGAAGTCTCAGCCGGTACCTGTACTAACATCTGCGTATCCCCACTCACCTGTTTGAGCAAACGTACTCAGTCAACTTAAAACATTTTCAGTCTTTTTAAAGTCTCAAAAATATTCTCATAGAGCTAATATAAAAATACAACCAGTTGGCATCTGTAAAGTATCCTTGAGGTAAAAGTTACCGAAAGTATTGTTAACTAAAGCAAACCAATAAGATATGAAATTATTAAAATTAAAAATGACATTTTATACGTTCCATTCAGTAAAAGGAAAGGCATAAATACAGAATGTGCAATAGTAGTTGTCAAGAGAAAAGGGGATATTATTATTATTGTGTGTGCATGTGTGTGTGTGTGTGTGTTCACTTGTGCATGTGTATAGGATATATGTGGGAGGGTGCATGTGGAGAACAGAGGCTGAGACTGGTATGTTTTCCTTGATTGCTTTCCACCTTGGTTTGAAGTCAGGGTTCCCCATTAACCTCACAGCTTTGGCTAGACTGGCCAGCTGCTGAACCCTGGCATATCCCTGTCTATCTAGACCTCCACAGTGCTGTGATCATAGAGACAGGCATTCAGTCACTCCTCATCTTTATTTTGGTGCTAGGCATGTGAACATAGGTCTTAATACTTGGACAGCAAGTACTTTACCCACAGAACCATCTTGCCAGCCATGGAAGTTATCGAACAGACATAGGATTTCCATTTATATGATGAAGGCATTCTGGAAATGGACGACAGGAGTGATGGTGGCACAAGCCTATACAAATATCACTAAGATGTACAATTTTTGTGATAAATTTTATGGATAGTTTGTCACAATAAAAATTAATCAGAGTAAATAAAAATGAATTGAATAAGTAATCAATAAATTCTTTGAGGTTAATGAGTTTTAGTGACTTTTTACTTAGCACATGAATTACAGGGAGTTAAACTTTTTTAATATAAATAGCAAGTATCCATGGAGATGCTGAGGATAAAGGGAGGTGAGGTTAGGAATTGTCACGCTGGAGAAGGAGAGTAGGTTTACTTTACTGAGGAATCAAGACCCATGAAAGAGCTATGTGCTCCAGAGGAGTGGCTAGGATTTGGGAAAACAATCCTGAGGGTCCAAAGGGAGTGGACATTAGTGGACCAAAGAATTGCAAGACCTAGGAAGGCCCCACTAGGATCAAAAGGTATTGTATTATACTGCTTCATAAAACACTTGTATCAATTTACACGTTTATGTTAATATTTTATAATTTAGGGACAAAAACAGGATAAAGACAATGAGAATGGAAGCCTTAAGCTGCACAGAGGACAACTTAGGAGTGATTCCCTACAACAAGGAAAATGGCGAGTCTCCAAGAAATTATTAATTTTCTATGTTGAATGCATTTACTATAAACTCGCAAGTTCAACAGCCAGAAGGGCAAAAGGTCATGGGCAAAAATTTGGGCAAAGGGCTTCCTTATGTCTGTGTTCTTAGATGTCGCACTTTCTGGAGGGAATGATGTCTACCGTGGGACTCTTCTTAAAGACTGAGCTCATGAGTCCTCTGAAGGTTCTAAAATGGAGGAAGCTAAAAGCCACAAGAACCAGGTAGGAAAGCTGGGTGATTAGAAAGGAGGACTCACTCGTGGACTATATGGAAGTCCCGCATGTAATCTGTACTTTTTTTTTTTTTGTTTTTATAAAACCAAATAATGCGTTCAAGGAACTCTGCAATTGGGGGATGCTGGAGGCTGCACCGGGTGCATCGTAGTTAGCCCCCTGAGGGCACTCAGACGTTCTGAAGAGGTGATAGACACTGTTGAAGGGGGTGCAGTGGTGAGGATCATGTCTGCAAACTGCTTTATAAGAGATGAAAACTGGATCGTGGCAGTCGTCTTACGGCCTGTATTTTACTAGGCAGGAAAATCAGTGGCCAGAAGGAAAGGCCAAGTTGAGAGTCTGTATCAAGTCTGTGCATTGTATTTAAGGTGTTTATTTCTCCTTCTTGAAAAATATGCTTTTTTCTTCTTTTTCAACTATCCAGTTTATTCTAGGAACCTACACAGAGATGTGACAATAATAGTCCCGCCATAGTCCCCGCAGCCTAGAGGCTCTCTGCTATACTTTGAATGTCTTATTCCATGCTCCTTTGGAAATTTATTTCTTTTTGTAAGGGTCTTGAGGGGTGAGGCCTTTAAGATGTGGTTAGGATACTAAGGCACTGCCTGGTAAGTGGATTAATGCTGTTATTTTAGAACTTAGTTGGTTGCAGGAGGCAGTGGTGGTGGTGATAACAGGGTGATTTGGACCAGCTCTCTCCCTCTCTCTGCCTCACCTGTTGACTTGCTCCTTGACCAAGTTATGATGCTTAGCAAGTCCCTCATCAGCACCATGCTCTGGAACTCACCAGCCTCCAACCTCCGGAACAGTAAGAGGTAAATTCATTTACTCTCTAAGCTACTCAATCCGTAGCATTCTGTTATAGCAGCAGAAACAAGACTAGGGAACTCTTGTGTTTATTTGACCATCGCAACACCAAGTGCTTCAAGCCTGAAATACTCAGGTACACCCAACACCAGGTCAAGAGCTGGAATTCTGGTTGAGTGTTGAGGTGTGAGAAGGGTTTAACCTAGGGGTTCTCAGCCTTCCTGATGCTTTAACCCTTTAATATATTTTCTCATGTTGTGGTGACTCCCAACCATCAATCTTTTTGTTGCTCCTTCATAACTATAATTTTGCTAGTTATCAGTTGTAATGCAAATATCTGTGTTTTCCAATGGTCTTGGGCAACTCCTGTGAAAAGGTTGTTCGACCCCCGAAGGGACTTTAACAAACAGGTTGAAAACTGCTGGTCTAACTGATCTATGCTCCCTATCTTTCTTTACTTGATCTCAAAGTATCCGAAGCAGTATAAGAAGGAAATCCCAGTACAGACTGGTCAGGCATGGCTTTGTCATCAAGAAGAGTCCCAATCAATACTTTATAACCATAGGTCACCGTTCACATTAGTTTTTCCTGAAATAACTTTTGTGGGTTATACCAATATTTAAATATAATGGAATAACACGTAGTAGGCTAGAATTGCTTCTTAAGGGACTATATCACAGTGTATCGTGTGTTCTTCACTAAAGAGTTGTTTTGTGGCCCTTTTGTGTGTTATACATGTGAGCAAATGTGTAACACTAATCGCTTGAGTCAGACGATGAAGAAGAAAAACAGGCTGGAAAATACAAAACCCTTCCTTCAGGGATTCTGATCCATTAAACATTGGACACACACAGAAAGACACACAGACACATACATATACATACATACATACATACATATACACACATACAAACACATACACATACAGAGCCCCAATTGTGAGCTTACTTTGTTGAATATTTCCAGTCAGGAAGAAAAAAACAAAAAGCAAAGTAAAGAACATGCTACTCAGATTTCATCACACCTCAGAAGTTTGCACAGCAGAGAGCTACAGTAAATTGCTGCCCAGCCTGGCCTTTTCCTGGCAGGAATGCCTGCTCCGGATACTCTTGCTGAGAATACTGGCAGTGGCACAATGTTCACAGCAGAGATAAAAGATTAACATAGCACCAGCGCTGAGGTTTTCTTTGAATCTTTTGGTCAATTGGGTCCCAGCCACTTCTTCTATTATCTAACTAAGGATGTTTCTTCTGGCAGGCAAGAAAGAGAGATAAAGAGAAATGTAACATTGTCATACCTTAGCACTGCACCCCACTTCCTACTAGACAGAATGAAAATGCAATCGATCGTGAGCCTGGAGGTATGGCCCAGTGGTTGTGAGCACATGCTGCACTTCCCCAGGACCAGAGTTTGTTTTCCAACATCCACATGGGATGGTTCAGAACTGCCTGTCACCCCAGCTCAAGAGGATCTCATACCATTTCCTGGACTCCATTGCTACCACACACATACATCTTCACACACACACACACACACACACACACAGGTGGGGGGGAGGAGAGACAGAGACAAAGAGAGACAAACAGAAACACGGAATACATAAATCAATGAAAATACTTGTCTGTCTACTCAATATTCTTTACTGATTTTGATAAAACATCTTCCTTAAGTATCATACTCAACGAGTCAGACTGTTTATAATCAAGCATGACAATTATAAGTGCTATCAGTACTATTTATTAAAAATATATCCTTTCTGTATGTTTTTTTTTTCTCCACAGCAGGGCTGACATTGTGTGTGACCTTCTCTTACAGTAACATTTTCTTATGGCAACATTTCAATTTATTACAGAAACTCAATACACACCCGCTTGCAGGTTAGGCAAGCAAGGCATATACCACATTAAAAGATCTAGGTCTTGGACTGCCGGCAGCAGGATAAAAGTTTGAATGTCTGTACATAGGCAAGTGCCAAGGACCAGACATCCCTTGGAGAAGGGGAAGGGGTCTAAGAGCAGCAAAAAGAATGACTCAAAGTCAAATCGTGGATCCAAGCTGACGAGCTGTGTTCTGTTTGATACGGCTTTTCCAGCCTGCTTCTCTCTTCTCTCTATCTTCTGCTTTCTCTCTGGAGATTTCTCTATCTATATTCTGCTTGCTTGCTATTCTACAGTATCTCTAGGCGGTCTGTGTCCTGGTTGCTTGTGTGTGTTTCTCTCTCTCTCTCTCTTTCTCTTTCTCTCTCTCTCTCTCTCTCTCTCTCTGTGTATGTGTGTGTGTGTGTGTGAGTGTGTGTATGTGAGTTCTCCAAGCAGTGTTCTCTTTTTTATCCTAAAATATTCTCTGGCTCATCTCCTGCAGAACACAGGCCCAGCCTCTTATTTTTACATATTAATCCAGTTCCTTACTCCAGGTTTCCTTTTGATTACCTTATGACTCAGCATCTGTGACATCAATTCTTTGATTCTTAAGATATAGCAAGCATACATTTTTTTTTATTAACATTGCTAAGGAATTCAGAGATCTGTATGCCTTTGTTAAGCACAGAGTATAAGCTAGTTGGGTGGAACCCTGCCCTGAAATTACCATTTCTACCACATCTGGGCCTAACCTCTCTCTGTCCTAGGCTAACCTTGAACTCATCAGGAGTCTGTCTGCTTTTGTAGCTTTCCAACAAGCTGGCTCAGAGTGTGACTGACTTTGTTCCTTTAGATTCATGAAATCCTTCCTAATTCATATTGTATTCTTGCATTTTGCACAGAAATCATTTTGAATTCATTTATTTAGAGCTCTTTACCATAGCCTTGAGGACTGTCCTGAAGGTCCTAGTGTTTACCATTTTGCTGAGAAATAGCCGCACCCTCAACTCCTGGACTCTAATTCTCATGGAGTCATTAATGTTAACAGAGAAGACATTCCTCTATGGAATGTAAAATATGCACATTATTCTACAAACAAGCCTTACCTCCAGGCAGCCATCAACATGACATGTGTGGAGACTCACGCTGGGGAGTCCTGTCCCAGGGAACCTTGTCACTCTGCCCCCACCAGGACCACACTGGGTGCAGCAGGTGAGTTCTGATAGATATTTGATATAATGTATCAATTTGTATTTTAACAAATTGAGAACAAAAAATTTTAAAAGAACTCCTAAGAGGGGTAAAAGTCTTTGGGAAGTAATTGTCTACTCTTTGTAGTATGACTCTACCTCATTCCTTGCATGCATTCCATGTACACAAAATGCTGAATTATTCTCTAATAGTGCAATGGGCCATTCAGTCTTCAGTATAATTTCCCCTCTTGCACAATTATGACTATCCCTTGACCTTCAGGCAAATCCCTATTCTCTACGACTAAGAGCTCTTGTTGGTAGGTCGGAGAAGCAATTGATTATGTGTCATTTGCTGATATCAGTAGCAAAAACATCAAGAGTTTGGGAGTCAACTAGATTTTCCATGTTGTATGAACTCGAGCTTTCTCAATTATAAATTGAAAGAATTATCACCTATTTTGAAATAGAGTCTATATAAGGCATGTCAATGCTTAAGACTTTGATGAGAAAGCCAACCACAGGGCTAATGGGAAGCCACTCTTTTTTTATCTATCTATCTATCTATCTATCTATCTATCTATCTATCTATCTATCTATCTACCTACCTACCTATCTATCTACCTACCTATTGATCATCTGTTTATTTTTGTAGTTTAAGACCTTAATGCACTCTTCTCAATACAGTTTCTTTCATAACATTAATAATAATTGTTTATATCCTAAGGGATGAGAATTTCAATGACAGGAAATTCGTTTCCCAAATTGCTGTTATCAATCATGTAAGAGGTGGCCCACTGGTCACCAGCTGTTATCATTTCCTGCAAAAGCACTTTCACAGAGCAGGAGGAAGTGGAAAACTGGGCAATACTGATCGAAAGTCTTAACCTATGGTCTGAAAGACCTGATAGAATTCATGGAACTGAGGTTGAATGGAGTGGAAACTTTTATAATGAGGTTGTGGCCTCGGGCAGAAGTAGAGAGAGCAACATTGAAGCAAAGGCTTAGCCTCACTTCCCTCTCACATGCTTGGACTCAGGAAATGCTACTTCATGGGTTGCAGCCACTTGTCAGGCTCATGACTCGACAAACTGAAATATTGCCAAATGAGATTTTTGTTTCAAAATTCAGGCGGCTCACTCATAGCACTTATGTTGCTGGATGTAATTAATTACCTTAAGGTCAACTCTGCTCTGGTTGTTAGGCAGCTAGAGAAGCCACGGGCAAAGCAGAAGGAGAAATAGCACAACCTTGGACGCAGAGGTCAAGAGGATGCCAACAAACGGTCATACCATTTCCTTTCTTGGTAAAGTCAGGCCATCACTTCATGCAAATCTAGAAGGCTACTTCTGAGTGGTAAATGGCAAGTGTGTGTGTGTGATGTCATCTTTTTTTAGAATGCAGCTTTTAGCATCCTTTTAGAAGATACAAAGTCTGAGATGTGACCAATGTTCATTGAGGGAAAAGTACTTGTCATGCATCCTGTGAACAGAGGTGGTTGTCAATTTGAGGAGCGACCTACTTCACTTAATTCAAGCTCTCACTGGACAAACCATTCTTGAATAACGGGGTATGAATACAAACTCCCTCAAGTAAAATGTAGTGATGGCATCTTTAAAAGGCCCTGCTTGAAAAAGCATGTACCTAGTAGCCAAGGAAAGAGTCATAACCCCAGGGATACCATGGGAGTTAGGCCTTGGCCAGCGAGCACTTCTTGGCATTTGCTACTGCTATTCTCTGGTCAGGCCAGCTCACTTGTGCTCAGAGCTTATTGCTAAATTGTGGGAAATTTTTTATCCCTTATCAACGGTTGGTAACAAAAGTTTAGTCATAGTAGGAATGTTTATACCATAAGTATGCAAATGGCCCACACAGGGGATTTAATTTAATTTTTAATTCTTTTCTAAGAGCTGGCCTAGCAACACACTCTTGCTTCTAGCTCCTCATATCTGATCTCCCCCCCAGCGTACTCTAAGTCTCTTTTGTTTTTCTTCTTTCATTCACCGAGGGTTGTTTTTCCATGACTTCACCACTGAGGCAGTTGTCATGCACAAGGGATGCTTAAAAGTTTGTTCCCATAAAAACAGATCCTGGAAATATCAATTTTCTTTTCTATCAATTTTTTTTCAAGGTGTCACTGTCTAAGAGAAAATGTTGAAAGACAAAGGATTTCTTCTGGGGATCATTAACAATGTAGCCAGCTCTTACTATATGACTTGGGGGCTGGAGAGGCATGATACTCTCTTTCAAATAATGACTAATAGACTCCAACTGCGGATTCTCGGAGTCACCTTCAGATAGTTGAAAAGACCCTAAGAGAACAGAGATGCATAATTTAGGACCATATGGAAAGAGAAAGCGATTAATCCAACTAATGATCCATGCTATGTACACAGAGGATAAGGCAGGGGTGTGCGAAAATCAAGTCCCAGGTTTTAACACACTATGCCATGCAGAGAGTATACGTGAACTGTTCTAGGCATGAAGCCTAGAGACAAATTCCCCACTTCCTGGAGTCCTCTTCTGAGACTTGTACTGTCTGTGTCAGCATGACAACATTTTGTTCCAGAAAAAGCCTCTGGAGATTCTTGTATACGGGTTTGTCTGTGTCGCCAAACAGACAGGTTTGAAGCCTCTTCGGCCAGGCTCCTTGACACCCACCAAGGCACTGAAGCTCTGTCAAAGTCTTCTCACTGAGTAAATACCATCGCACAAAGGCTTAGCTTTTCTTTATTAGAGGTTTCTTTCTGTTGTTGTTGTTATAATTTTGAACACATTTCATCATAAGACTAAGTAAGATAATACCTTACAACTACTTCTTTTCTGTTATAATTACAGCCTTGACTTTCCAGACATTTGCCCTGAAAGTATCTACCATCATAGTGCTGTAGTTTGGATATAGATTGAATGAGTCTCCCAGAAACTCAAGCTGGAAGTTTTACACTCCACCCCTGTACTCCTGTTGGAAAGTGATAAAGATTTTTTTTTTACGAGGTGCTTACTGATACAACGGCTTTAGGTCATTATGGATTTATCCTCAGAGAGGGTTAATGTAATGGGGCTTGTCTGCTGGCTTCCTGTCTCACCCTGTAAACTCTCTCTCACATACCTATTTGCCACGGTGTCATCCTCCATTAGGCAATGAGGCTGGGAACACCCTCGGGCAGTTAAGTACGATGACGGTTGGACTTTCAGTCTCCAAGCTGTGAGCCATATAAAGACACCTTTCCTTACAAAGTACCTAGCCTTGGCTATCATAACGAATACAGGGTACTATACTTAGTAATCATGTAATCTATTTCCTGTGACATTTTGATTTCAGAATATCTTGCTTTATAGTGGTTTCTTCACTTTGGATCTAATGTTTTCCAGCACTCTAGATATGCAAGGTACCCTGAAGGTAGCCAGGTGAGTCACCAGCACTGGATGTAGACCTGTTTTGAGAAGGAGGGAACTTGGCACAAAGTCAGAACCACTTCCTCTTGTCATAGTAAATGTTGCCTTAAGCTCTTCTGTTGAAATGTTCTAGGCTCAAATAATAATCCACAGCCCCGACACACTGTCTAAAAAGGATTGCTTGCTGGCTGGATATACCACTGTGCAAGTGACCATACAGATGGGAACGGTTCAGAGACACTTTGCTGGACTCAAATCTGGAGACGACTGAGCCGTGCAACTGACCTCAAGTTAGCTATGACATCTACTTTTGCAGAAACCATGAAAATCTCTAACTATTTTGATTATGATGACTACAAAATCTCTATCTACTTTGCAATAGAGACAATTATAATATTCACATGATATGAGTCTCCAGGCTGCCGAAAAGTTCATGATAAAGAAGAATTATTTGTCAAAACAGCAAAGAGGGTCAGAATTAAAATATACATGGAGTATCTGCTCTGGGCAGCCAGGATCCTGGCCTCTTCTGTGCACGAATTCATTTAAGTCTCACACCAATCTCACAAGGAAGGGTTTTAATACTGTATAGGTAGGGCAGCTAGGGTTCAGGTAGGTCGACCTAAATCACAGGCAACAAATAGATGAGTTAGTGTTCTTAGCTGGCTACTTGCTCAGTAAATGTTCTCACTGAGGGATACACACCTGAGACAAATGAAGGCAATGGGAGAAGAGAGAGGTGGACGTGGACAATGGTGTCAGGTCATTCTTCAAATCTCATCTTTTGTAAAACTACTTTCAACTTACCTCAATTCTTTTTAATATAAGATAGACCACAATAGAAACCCTGTTAAGGTTTAAGAATAGTACTTCAAATAGATCTAAGAGTGGCAAAGATCATGATTTTTTTTTAAATGTGAAAATGCGGCTGAATTTCTGTGGTGCTTTGATTATAACTATTATTAACTGAGTCTACATTTTGGTGAAACACTGAGTTAAGTGGTTCCGATGATCCCTTACTCCTTGTTTTTGTTCTCTGAATTTCTTCTCCTGTTTAGTTTTTGCACTTTAGGGCATGGAAACAAAGAGTGAACATCAAGGTCACACGGAATTATAGAGAAGGGATTCAGAGCCGAGAGGGACCAGGTCACCTTTCATGTCCAGGTCACACTGTCCTTTGATTCTATGCGAGGATAAAAGGACAGTCATGGTACGTAGAGGAGTTTACAGTGCATTAATATGTGCATGGAACCTTTAAGGAGTTTAAAACTGCAAAATGTTTTAAAAGTTTGACAGATCAAAGTTTCATGAAGCCTGAAGGGCATAATGGCATGGGATGTCCCTAAAAGGAAGAGTGCAAATTTCAGTGTAAAGCTGAGCACAGCAAGAAACACTTATCTTAAACAACAAAAATAACACATTACACATGTATAAAGTTAAGAAAATAGCAGAATCATAAACTGCACGAATAGAGTGTGTCTTTATTATTTAAAAATTAATTATTATTGTTGTTGTTGTTATTGCTGCTTTGTTTTGTTTCCATCCTGTCAAGAAGTGAAAGATGTTTGGGTAAAGGAGTTGGCGTATTAAATAGTATTGGAGGCTCTTTTAATACACTGTGTCTGAAACAGAAACAAGGATAGAACACAGGAGGCAGGAGAGGTGGGAGAGGCCACTGACAGGCAGACCAGCCCCAAGGACCACTGGTCAGAGATGTCAGGGGAAGTTCCATAGCTTCCTAACTCGTAGGGACAATTTAAGAATGCGAAGTTAGAGGTAAGATCTTCAGTTTCTAACTTTAAACCAACACTCCCAAAAGAGATACTTGAAGATTAGGAAAAACAGTTACATAAAAGTTGTGGTTGATTTTCAGTCTTGAATAAATGAGTAAGTTAAATTTTTGTCTCTCCTGATGCAAATAATGTATTATAGCATAGTTCTCTGTTTACACTGAAGAATGACCGGAAGACTAATTTTGCCACAAAATTAAATTAACTTTAGAGAATTTTCTTTGTATAGAGAGTGTATAGCTCCATACAGCATACTGTTTACAATGATCTATTCATCTAAATTTGGATTTTCAAGCACGACTTGATCTAAATATAGAAAGCAAGATTGACTTGTGAGTGAGAACAGCACCAATGAGTTTTCTACCTTGGAACTAATGATGATCAGGAGATATAATGACCACAGTGCATGTTTATATTAGAAATTATTTTATGTATCCTTCAACATTAGAAAACTGGTACTCATTCTTACAAACAACTGCACAAATTTGGTTACATATTCTTGATCTTTTTCTTCTCCTCCTCCTCTTCTTTTTCTTCTTCTCTTCCTCCTTCTTTGTAGTTACAACTCAACATACTAATATTAAAAATCAGTATTATAGTCACTCTTCTCTCTGTCAGTAATTATAATGATCAGTACCTCCCATGCCAGCCATTGATTCAAATCTAAGCTTTGCTATGTTGATGTGTGAATTCATGCCAAGTAGTTGGCCACATTAGCTAATAAGATCTCTTTGTGTATAGAAGTGTGTTGTTGTGATAGAAGTAGAGACCTACCAGCTGTGAGAAATCTTACTTTTATTTCTGAACATGCAGTCTTCCAAAGCTTTTCATCCCTTCTTTAGCGTTTATTAACCTGTGGCTTACAAGAAATTCTTGCATGAAAAAAAATGCTGTAAATTTAAATGATTAAGTTACATTTTATCAGTGAAACTGTAGCTATTGTTAGTAGTTGGATGCATAATACTTGCAATTTGTCCTGGTCAACTTTAAGTTGTCAACTTAATATAAGAAGGCCAACTGGGAAGGGAGTCCGAATTGCAGGAATGCCTAGATCAGACTAGCCAGTGGGAATGTTTGTGGAAGATTGTCTTCATGCTTAATTGATGTACAAGAACCCAGCCCACTATAAGCAGCACTCTTCCCGGGCAGGTTGTCCTAGGCTACATTCAAAAAAGCTAACAAAGTGTGTATCTGGGAGTGAGCTATCAAGCAGAGGTCTTCCATGGTTTCTGCTTAAATTTTCTGCTTAAGTTTGTGCCCTTACTCCTCTTGGTGATGAACCCTATCACTTTTAAACTGAAATAAAGTCTTTTCTACTCTACGTTGCTATTGGTCAGTGTTTTATCACAGTAACAGAGATGAGACTAGAACACAACTTCATATCCAGAGCTTTCTGTCTTGCAGGTGCATGTTCTACAAACACCGACATCTTGATAGATTCTATGTGACGTGCTCAAATTTCAATCAAGCTTGATCATTCCAAACAAGTGCCAAAAAAGATGCATGGAAATGAACAATTGAAGACGTTGGTTATATTGAACACATTTTGAGATGATTTCTTTTGTTTAGCACTCACGTAGGCTTACCTATCTCCATATAATTCTACACCATACTAATAGGAAGAAACTCCCCTAGAGGATCTTCTAAGCTAGATGCACTTTGACCTTGTTTCTCCACGGTTGTGCCAGACTGGCCTAGATGACTCAGACACAGTCTTACTTCTGCATCAGGAAGCTGAAAAAAATATGTGTAATGAACAAAGAGGCATTTATAAAAGGTATTCTCACCAGGAAGGCTAGCACACCAGAGCCATCGAGAATGTGGCCGTGAACCAATTAATATCACTAAGCATAAGCTAAATTTGACTGCACAACGTCCCCTTAGCAGAGTTCAAAAGTGCTTACAACTACACCAGCATCACACCACACTAGAAGAGCCAAGAGAGGAAGTGGGGGTATAAGGGAGAGAGCCCAGTTCTAGTCAGCTTCATTAACACGTAGGACTTCAGCATATTTTATAAAAAATATATGTCACACATTCCTAAGGCCCCTTCCATAGCTTTGGCAAAAGCTTGCCCTACCAAGGGGTTTAGCTTCTTTGTGGTACATGCACCTACTACTGCCTTGACGTTCTCATCTGCATGGTTGAACATGGCTGCTTAAATTCTGTATAAATGTTCACTCTCTTGTTTAGATTAGGAACTGACCCTAGTGACTAGTAACAGCGATGGAGGTCAGAGTGAGTCAGAACTATGTCACCACAGCGCTGTTAACTAATGCTTTCCGATAGTTTATACTTAAAGAGGTAGTTTTATTTTCTTGTCACTAATATGGAATTTAGATCCAGTCATAGAAACTTCCATCTGTCTTTTTTAATATTTATTTATTTTAAATTTATTTACATTTCAAGTGTTATCCCCTTACCCAGTTTCCCCCTGTCCCAGAAATGCCCCATCCCATCCTCCCTCTCCCTGATTCTATGAGGGTGTTCCTCTACCCATACACCCACTCCTGCCTCCCCACCCTTGACTTTCCTTCACTGGGCATTTATTGAACCTTCATAGGACCAGGGACCTCTCCTCCCATTGACGCCTGACAAGGCCATCCTCTGCTATATATGCAGCTGAAGCCATGTGTACTCCTTGGTTGGTGACTTAGTCCCTAGAAGCTCTGGGGGGTCTGGTTTGTTGATATTGTTGTTCTTCCTATGGGGTTGCAAACCCCTTCAGCTCCTTCAGGCCTTTCTCTAACTCCTCCATTGGGGAA
The DNA here is from genome assembly GCA_036184795.1 of Tokudaia tokunoshimensis. Lineage (NCBI taxonomy): Eukaryota > Metazoa > Chordata > Mammalia > Rodentia > Muridae > Tokudaia > Tokudaia tokunoshimensis. Next base: position 16,466,971 of record BTHU01000014.1, read on the forward strand.
CCAGTGCAATGGTTGGCTGTGAGCATCGGACTCTGTATTTGTAAAGCTCTGACAGGGCCTCTCAGGAGACAGCTATTTTTAATCCCTGCCCAAACCAGTCTGCTCTACAAAACTTTGTATGTTCAGTATGAATCCAGCAAGTTCATGAGCTGAATATCTTTTATGCCTTCACCTGAACCAGCCTAACATCTGCTCAACTAAAATGTGCATGTTGAGTTTGAATTTATTAAGTTTGTGGGCTGAATATCTTAAATATAGTCTATGCCTTCTTTTATAGCTCCTTGAGGCAGGTTCTTCTGGGAAATATCCTGGTTCATCTTCAGAGTAGCAGTGCCCTGTTATCTCTGTTATTCTGTTTCACAGATGGGGGCATCTGTGGTGGAAATGCTTTGGGAAAGGTATTTTAAAGGGAGATTTTAAAATCCTTGGGAAATCCCATGTGTGGACAGAGCTTCCTAGCTGTGTCAGTTAAGTACTGTGTTCAGGAATTTGTGACTCATGGGCAAGGCATGCTGAGGTTAGAGCTGAGCGAAGAGAAGGAACTCTTGACTGCTGAGCCAGGGTGACAGTGAAAGACAAGTCAACATAGTTTCTGTGGATCTTCTTTATAATCTTAGAGGAGTGGGATTCATTTTCAGTTCATAGTGTTAAAGAGACAAAATCCAAGTAGTCTTATAAGAGTAGGTAGTAGTCTGAGGCGGGCCTCATAGGCTGGGGAGAATAGAACCTGCTCTTTACCTCTATGAGAGAGCATAGGGAGAATAGGAAGGGGGATTTTCAGGAAGTATCTAGGAAGCTTCTCTATTAGGATACTGATAAATGTATGGAGTCTATCACACCCAGAAGTGAAAGGTCCACCTCAGGGGTTCTCAACATATGGGTTATGACCCTTTCAGGGGAACAAACAACCCTTTCACAGGGGTCGCCTATAACCATCAAAAAACACATACTCTTATTATGATTCATAGCAGTAGCAAAATTATAGTTATGAAGTAGCAATGTAAGTAATTTTATGGTTGGGGTCACTACAACATGAGAAATTGTATTTAGGGTCACAGCATTAAGAAATTTTGTGAGGTTCAGAAGCATCAACTGAACCCCGAGGGGAATGGCATGTGAACATGCACTGATGAAGTCAGGGGAAGGTGTGACTAGGTTTGCATTGATAAATTTTCACTTGACAGGAAAAGACAAATAGTGGAGGAGCCCGGTGGTGGTTAGATTCATTGGGGGATTTCCGACTGATAGGACCAAAAGTGAGGTGGGGGCTTGGCTTAGCACAATGGGGCAAGAAGGAGAAATGTTTCACTTGAACAGAAACGTGAAGCAGCTAAGCAAAAGACTAGTCAGAATAAGGCAACAAGTTATCCATATCTCAGGCCATATGTCATGGTTCCTTTCCATACCATACCATACCATACCTAATACCATACCATACCATACCATTCCATACCATACCATTCCATACCATACCATACCATTCCATACCATACCATACAATACCATACCATACCATACCATAATATACCATTCCATACTATACCATACTATACCAGGCAATGTATGTTAGAATACGTACCAGATTCAAGCACAGCTAAAATTAATGATGTGACAATCATGGAGTAGAACTATTGACTGATGTTAAGAAAATGAGATGAGCAGGGTATAACTTTATACCTACAGTGGAATCCAAATTGTATCGCATACAACATGAGAAATGAGAAGACTATACCCACACCTTAATAGCCATTATTTCTGGGTGTTAAGACGGTAAGCAATTATTGTTTTGTTTTGTTTTTCCCCTATTAATCGATCATGCCTATAGTGAAAAGCTACAGAAAACAAGTTAAGAAGAAAAGATGGATGGGAGCAAGGGAAAAAGGAAAGGTTGTATAAAGGAAGGATAGAAGAAAAGGGAGAGGTTTGAGAAGTGTTCAGAACTTATACTCGTTGGTGTACAGGAGGCGGAGACAATATTCCTATAGACCCCTCCTGGAAACTATGGCACTGGGCTTGTCATTATAGTAGTGTAGGGAAAGGAGCCATGACACATGGGCTGAGGTATGAGTAAGTAGTCACCTTCTTCTGACTACCCTTTGGCTTAGCTGCTTATGTGACCAGAGGGAGGATGTGATTGTTAGAGAAGCAACAGGATTCATGTCAGATTTCTTGGTCAGAGGTTGTCAGGCTAAAGTCAGGCCTACTAACAGGCTCTACCCAGCCCACCTCTTCTTTCTGATTTCCTGACTCAGCATTTGCATATATATGTATAGATATATTTGATGGATGGAGCAGAAGACCCATGAGCAGGTTTTATTGAGCAAGCGTCAGCACAGAAAGAACTCATTAATTCTGGTTGAAAAATAAGCCCCATTCTTTAATGCTCAGAGAAAGAAAAAGCTTTCCCCCCTATTTTGTTGAAAGTAAGACTGAAAGAAAAAGCCTCATCTCTTGATTGGTGAAAGAAAAGATCTTTTCCTTTTTATTGCTAAATGAGTGAGCTCTGTGTCTTATTGATACTGTTCATAATTTCTATACTTTCTCAGAAGAATAGATCGCATGGTTTTCCAAGCATCATTACATTTCAAAGGTTCATCATAAATTGAATAAGAAGTTTTAGCAGAAACGTTTACATGTGCTTCCATTAAGACTAGCATCTAATTAAACTGTATTATCTGCCACTAGCTCCACAAGTTCATAGTGGGTTTAAAAGAATAAATCTTATGTCGTAAGTTAGCACAGTTTTGTCAAGAGACAAATCATCTGCCTTGTGTCTCATTAGTTTTGAAGTTTTATATAGATAAATATAGTCAATATTTTATATTCTGTTCTTGTACCAATAAATTGTCCATTCTCAGTTTATGATCTTTAATTATCAGACTGGTTTCACAGCAAACCTAGAAGAAATGTTTTCTCTGATAGTAAATGTGTTTCATGCCTGCTTTCTATCCTAGTGCAATAGCCCATGACACATGAAGGTTTATAGAGCTCTAATTGCAGCCTTTATACTACAGAGGGTCAAAATTACTTGCATAAGTCCAGGAATTCTATAGAATCATTATTAGGAATTATGAAATTACCAATCTGTCTACATAGTATTACTATAAGAGAGTACATCCTCATTGATCTGCAGAAAATCTGCCCAATAGGGTGGTCTAATTCCTAGGGATTGTGATACTATTTACTAATGACATATGACAGGGTAATCTGTCTCTAGAAAGTTATTTGTTTTCTTTAGGATAGATAGATAGATAGATAGATAGATAGATAGATAGATAGATAGATAGATAGATAGATAGATAGATAGACAAACAGACAGACAGATAGATGCTGAGTTTAATGTAGACTTTCACAACCTCAAAGTTTTCCCCTAGTGACACACATAAAGCCATACCTCCTAATCCTTCCAAAATATCCTTCTACCAACTGGAAACCAAACATTCCAATGTATGAGTTGGAATGTGAAAACATTCTTATTCAGACCACCACAGAATATCACCATAAGCCAAATGTTGATTTGACCAATGTTCTATCACAGATACCAAGAAGCAAATTAGAACACTGAATATTAGCCAAAGGAATTAGATATTCCATGGGCAGCTCAAGTGACCTACAAAGTCAAATATTTAGGGCCATCTTTTAACCAGAAAGAGCATTCATTTGGATTAATCACAATGGATCAGTGCCCATATAAGAGGTAAAGACTTGAAGGATTGATGCCCAGAAAAAAGGACCCCTGAGGGCATAGGCACAGCACAGCTGACTCTCAGTAGACCAAGAGGAGAGCTTTTGGAAAGAACTAAGATCTGCTCCCCTCGCCTTGCTCCCCATCTAATTCGTGGTCTCCAGAACTGTGAGAAATAAGTTCTGATGGTTAAGTCAACAAGCCTAAGTTTTTTGGATGAAATGCCCAACAAACTAACAGATTCACCAATTCTTTTTTATATGACATAAAGTTACTTCTATGTTCTGTTTGTTGAGAGGAAAATTATTTTAAATATTTTGTTGTTGTTGTTTTAAAAAGTAGGGATACCAATGAGGAATGTATGGGAAGTTTGAAGGGAGGAAATTGGAAGTGGGAAATGTAGTTCTATTATAATCTCAAAGAATAAAGGAATAAGTGTATGTCCTGGAAATAGATAAATGTTCAGATACTACACAATGTCAAGAATACTACACCACTGTGACCCTTCACTGCTAAAACCAAGTGTAAGCACAGAGAAACACCAGACAATTCAGATTAAGGAACTTTTTGAGAATAACGAAAACTAACCAGACACATCAGTTAAATCTAGTATGCAAGGCTCTAAACTGGATCCCTAGACAGTTCTGTCTGTCTGTCTGTCTGTCTGTTGGTCAGTCAATCCATCAATCTCTGTATATAAATTATATTTTAGGGGTAATTATCATAGTTTAATAAAATATTTAGATCCAGTGATGCTTTTATGCCACCATTATTTTTCTAGTTTTAATAATTAGAATTATTAAATAGTTTTACTAAGAAGAATTTCTTTGTTCTTAGGAAGTATTAGAAAGCATAGATAGGATGTAATCTGCAATTGCTGATACCATTCTTAAAGGTGTTCTATGCATTTAGAATTTCAAAATATTAGTATCATTAAAATTGGGAACACAAATAAAAACAAATTGTAGGGCGTGTGTCTTGCAAAATATCAAGTTAAAATTTAAACACAGTGAAGATTGGTTAAGAGACAGAGAGTGTTCTCTGTCCAGGTCGACTCAGGTGCTGGTACAAGGTGCAAGGTGTATATTGGATTCCGTATAATTTCCAGTAACTCCATGCAAAGATGAAGGCACACCCCAAGCAGTGTGGCAATAGTATTAAAGGCCTTAGCGGCACGCCAGCTCAGGTCTCTGTCCACGACCACGCATGGTAGTGTGTTAAACTAACTGCACTATTGAGCCACTGTTCTCTCGGCAGTTTCTCTGTCTAGCACTGGGTGAAGGTAGGCACATCTCTGATCAACAGAGCTTTCATTGCCTGCGATTCACAGACAGTAAGGGCATCTAAACTGGTTGATAACTGATTTTTTAGAACATGCTCTCTATGAGTGTTAAATTAACCCCAGAAGAAATGCCAAATGCCTTCTGAGGGGTTTTGATGCTTAGACCTTTATGAGACCATGCACTACAATCAATATTTATGCTTTATATGATGTTAACTATCTTAGCTTTTTTTCTGTTTTAGAAAAATATTTTGTAGACTAAAATTTCCATCTGTTTTGATTGGGGAAAGATAACTTTATTTCATTCTAAATATTCATTTTTCTCCTTCTGATTTTATAGGAAATCAAAACATTCTCACAGGCCTCTAATATTAATGCTAGGCCTCTATCTACTATATTGGTCTAAATTCATAGGTCAGGTTTGATTTGCATTGAGTTGTTAAGTTATGTAGGTTCTATCTAAATAAAATGAAAAAAATTGACTGATGTAGACATTTAGTCACTAAATGTGTTCTGTAAAGCATATATTTCATATTTTAATTGAATTTATAAGTCTATTTGTTACAACATGTATAAACTTGTGTTTAAGGTCCCACTGAGGATCTTTCTTACTAATTAACATTGACCCACATAACGTTTTTGTGCAGTTCTCTGTTAATAAAGACCTAAACAATAATCATTCCCTGTCCATTTTGAACGTTCTCGAGTCATTAGCCATCCTGAGATCTCTGTCTACCATAGTGTGTGCTTAGCATGAAGAGAGTTTTTGGTTTTTTGTTTGTTTGTTTTTGTTTTTGTTGTTTCTGTTTTTTCCTGCTTTCTTTCTTTCTTTCATCATCATCATCCTTTAAAAAAAATAAAAGTCATCTTTGGAGATAGTCAGGGTTTTTGCTGATGTTTTCTGAATATAAGTTTTAAACTTACATTTAAGCTCTTTAGTGGAAGAGCACTTGCCTAGCACACATATAGCTTTGGGTTCCATGACTTATACCTCAAGGAAATAAAACCTTCACAAATTTATATTTGTACCTAAGGTTAATTTCTCCATTAGTAAACTTAGAGTTTCCTTCCTGAAATAGCATCATCATAGAAGATACTGTTACATCAATAAAAAAGGAAAGTATCATGTGGAAAATTAATATGAATTTAATATCTATCTATCTATCTATCTATCTATCTATCAATCATCTATCATGGGAATTAAGTATGAATTTAACATCTATCATCTATCATGTATGCTTAGGTAAACTTTTGCTGTGATGTTCAGGCTGGTCTAGAACTCTCAGTCTTTTTACTTCAGTCTCCATAGTCGTTAGAACTACCGTGTCGTGCCATCATATCCAACTGTTATTTTTATATAGAGAACAATTCAAAGCTGTCAGTAAGGAAGGCAATTAGTGTCAAAGATTGACTTAAAAGTGGGTTTTCCATTTGCGACTAAGCATTTCTTAAAATTAAAATATTTCCCTGAGTCTTCATTGTCATCAGATTTAATTTATGGAATACCAAGCAAGACAGTGTCCTTTGACAAAATGATCTTCAAATTTACTGTTTTCAGGTCTTCCATTGTGCCAAATACTGTTCAATACCAGCTTATGGTGACACATTCTTATAAACTTTTGCATCTCAACCTGATTAAGAGATAGGAATGGCTTACAATAGATTTCGCTGTAATATTTTTTCTTTTAACATCATATAAACACTTTCAAAATGCTTAGTGACTTTGCTTCTACTCTACAACCGTGGACTGGCTCAGTGCCACCCATACTGTGGTAGTCAGAACTGCAAGAGAGAAGTTCTGAACTATGAAGTTTAACATGGTACTGACAATGGTTTACTCTTGGCTATAGTGTTCCCAGTCCTGATTTTTCTGAATTACAGAGTTGTGTTTGCACTTATCTTACAAGAGTCAGCTTCTGAAGCAAACTGTCGGGGAACTGGGTGGTCAGACACTTCAGGGAACTCATAAGAGCAGATGAACAGGCTTTTCAGAACTGAAGCTACTCTGCTTGTATGCTGGCTAGCCCTCACAATCTGTGCAGGTATTCTAGGAATTCCTTTCCATATATCCGGATCCAAGGGTCTTTGACAATGTAAATGGAGCATTCGGGGCTCCATAATTGTGAGGAAATCCTCTTGAGATCAGTTGACTGGTGCCTTAGAAGACATTGATTTCTACGGCAAAGTGCTATTTGAAAACAAAAACAGTAATTTATTTCTATAACCTTTCTCTTTGCTGTATGAAGCAACACATAGCTGTAAAGTCCATGAGCCACAATAGTGACCAGTATGGCAAGATGCATCAAAGGGTGGGATAATGGCATTTATAACTTGGGAATCCTCAAGAGCTATCTAATGAGACTAATAGCCTACTCAGTAGGAGGACATTAATGTGTGGCACTGTCAGCCTAACCAACTACCTGTAACTGATAAGTTATAGAACCTAGATGAGAATCCAATATTACCAGTTTCCTAAATCAATTGAATTCTAAAAACCTGTTCTTAAACTCACAGGCAAGTGTAGCTTAACTCTTACCAAGGAAACTTCTTTTTGCAGTGGACAAGAGACCACTACAAAATCCATGGTTTGTCAATCCATAGAGAACAACTAACCATGGGGTGCCCAATCGTAACTGATAGATCTTTAAAACAACCTCTATATCAAAGGCTCAGGTGTCACTGTGGAAGAGGAGACAGAAAGAGTGTAGAGCCAAGGACTAGGAAGTCTGCTGTGAGACTGTGTCTTTTATAGATGACAGAGAACTTGCACCATGAAATTTCAGAAATGTGGTCTCCTAAACAAGATCTGCAAGATGACAATACCAGATGACATGCTAACATGAATGGGTGAAATCTCACAGGGCCCTGCCTCTGTAGTTGACTTTTTTTTACCTCTTTACTAGAAGGCCGTGAAACAGGTTATGGTCCATTACCTATTGATTTGAAGTCAAAAATAACATTAATAATGCATTAAATTTATATGAGCACTAACCACTAAAGTCACACAGAAGCCCAAAAGAAAGGCAGAGGCTGATTCTAATCGAAGTATTTGGCTCTCCATCCTATGCATTAATTATCATCCCACGTTCATGACGCCTGAGCTAAGTTTCATTAAATCCTTTGAAGGATAACATGGATACTGTGAGGACTGGCCAGAAAGTCAATTGTGTTAGAGACTTTGATGACCTTGGGTCCACCAACCTTGAAAAGCTTACTGCCTCCATTGATACATCCTGCTGATATTTGAGACAGCTTCATGAGATTTCAGTTATGGTTAACCAGGGGTTAAAATTTTGTCCATGCGGTAATTTCTACCAACAAATGGACTTATCTTTTTAGATTTGTCTGTCTTTCATTTTGATTACATACGCCAACTAAAACAGCCATGCCTCCCATGTAAGGCAGATTCCCAGCCTTGAGACATGTTCCCACTGTTATCTATTTCTCCCTGATAGTTTATAGTCTAGCAGAGATGAAGAGTACTGAATGACTAGCCATTTCCAAAAACCCTGATAACATTTTTCTTCAAGCATGCTTTTTGTTCTCTGCCCTCCCTGCCCCTATAGTAGTTGAGGCTGGACCCAGGGTTTCATATGGGCTAAGCGGAAGCTGGAGCATTGAGCTACATCCTCAGCCCCATAACTGCTTTCTGCCCTTGCGGAGCTGAGGGTTGAATCTTAGGGCCTGTGCTTTGTAAACAAACACTCCACTACGCTAAATCCACAACCCTGGTTTTTTATGTCCGTGGACTGGAAAAGTAGAAGTCTTTCTCTAATGAAGTATAAAATTAGACAATACGATGAAATACAATGAAAAGCTTCTAATATGAAATCTATATACTTCTCTTTCCACCAAGTGGAACAAGTTTGACTTTTGAAAATAGCTTTAAAAGCTATTACATTTGATGATATTTAAAACTTTTTGGACTCTATCTGTAAACTTTAAAAAACATACAGGTTCTGGTTCTGAATAAGTGAAAACTGAATTATAAAAATAAGAAAGCAAGTAACCAGAAAATAGACAAAATGTTTAACATCAGTTTTTGCCCCATCTGTGATATTGCGGTAAGGGTAAAGAAAAGGATGTTGCCTATAAAGGGAGTCTGACACGAAAGTACCATGTGGAAAATTTGCAACAGTGAAAGTGAAAATATAAGAGACTCTTAATATCTGTGATACAACATTTGCAGAGACTGTAAGCAAAATTCCCTGGAATTTGAACATAAATTTGAATTGAACATAAATATACAAAGAAGCTAAAAAAATATTTATCCAAGATATTTTATTTACATGTTAGACACCATGTAAGTTTGTAGCTTGATTTTATAGGCACTGCGACTCAAGTCAACAGTAAAAACCCTTCAACACTGAGATGCGGGTTCTGTCTTGGTAGAAATACATTTCTGTTCCAGATAAACTTCCTGCTCATTATAAATATTATAAAAGATACAGTGGCACAAGATTAAACCATAGGTATAGTGGCATATAAGAAAAATGTCACAAATCTATGCCATCACGTCTACACTAGTAAGTTTATTCATAATGGTGTTGTTCTTAAAGTTTTCTTTCGAGTTCTTCATGCTTTTCTGTTATTTAGTGATTTCATAAAAACAGCCTTAAAGTCAGAATCTGCTAACAAAATGAAATTTAAAGCTTTCAGTTTTACTAAGTAGCAGACATAATATTGCCATATAATTTTTGTAGACTCATACAAACACAGAACAACTCATTTATGTCTACATATGGAATATTTTGAGCCTTCCTCAGAGCCCACTGGCTATCTGTATGGATGCAGGAATATGTCTCATAACATGTTAACGTTGGTTGTGTCCTCTATACAGTGAACATCTGATGGGGCTTATACCACAGACTCACTCTGAGTGTAAAATGACATAAAGTATATATGTATATATATATACTTATATATATATATATATATATATATATATATATATATATATATATATATATATAACAGGTAGATAGTTTGTTGCTGTGGTTGGGAAGAGAAGCAAGGCAATGTGAACCTGACTATTTTGTGACTTTGTAGTAAATATAATCACTCTTTATTAGTAGAAGTCAGCTCTTGCATCAGATACACTTTCACAAAAGTAATGTGCTCTATGAAAGAAAACCAGGGTTCAGATCCTAGGATGCAGTGTAAGGAATATTCTAGTCTGTCACAAGGTGGCCCCAAATCCATACTATTCAGGACTCTGCAAGAAGAAGGGATTGCAAGAAAACCCTATTTTAATAATTGAGTGTGTAGGTGGCCCACTTAATTGTACAGCTGGCTAGAAGATAGAAAAACAGGCCTTATGTGTTTAAAATGAGCAAGAAAGCAGCTACACGTATGTAGATGTATCTCTTCAAGGCTCTTCTCAGTAGACTATAAATAAATTATACAAGTGACATTCAGTGATTCTCTTAGTGCCTGACTTGGTAACACACTGGTGGGCTGTAGAAAATCTGTAATCTTTAATTTCTTACCTTGTGTATAGTAATGATTGTTTAGTTTTCCACTTCATCCAAAAACTTACACAAAAACAGTTCCAAAACCTGACTTCCATATTCTCGTCTACCTTCAATACAAGGCAAAACTGTAGGTTATAAATCTTGTAAGGTCATGTCTAGAAAGCCCCAGATTGACATTTTTTTAAAGAGCATTACTAATTTGTCATTTCCCCTTCTCTTATTTGGATTCTTTGTACTTTTAAGAGGGAGCCTGAAAATGTTTTTGTCTAGACAGCAAAAATAAATAAATAAATAAATAAATAAAAAATTTCATCTTGACTATTAATGTAATGCTAGATGAAATGTCTGGGAATTGACTACCACTGATAGGCAGCATTTGATAAATGACAGAAAGATTAAGATAAAAGGTGTGGCATTCTGGCTTTACTTAATGGTAGTATAGCTTGAATAAGTCACTTCAAGATATCCATCATACTAGTGTGTGTGTGTATGTGTGTGTGTGTGTGTGTGTGTATGAGAGAGAGACAGAGACAGAGAGAGACAGAGACAAACAGAGAGAGGGGATTAAATGAGATAGCATGAGTACTGTATCTGGCACATAGTAGCATTTTCATGTTACATTTTGTTAAAATCCTGTTTTCATTCACAGTGCAATAGAGTAATTTTCACTGGAAAGATCCAAACACAGTTTTGCTGATGTTTCTCTGTTTAGGGAGTTAGGGTTAAAATACTTCTTAAAGTAGCATGGCACCCTCCAGGGCTGCCTATAGGCTTGCTTACTCGTGGGGAGGGAGAGGTGGTCAAAACTGATAAACGGCTCAACTGTCGCTCAGGTTGGAATGTAACGGAACAATCTCTGTGTGTATCTCAGCAAAGATTTACAGAACTGTTGGCTAGAGTTGAAGGATCTGGACTTCTAGAGCAGTGGTAAGCTTGGCTCAGTAGGTTCAATGCCAGCACAAAACAAAACAAAGTGAAATGAAATTAGGGAAAGTGAGAGGTTTAATCTGATTGTGCAGGAAACAAAAGCAGACAAGAGATGAATTGTTGAACTTGTTCATCTTCAGTTGTCTTTGCAGCTTTGGTCTGGTAAACAGAAAGGAAATATAAGCTGTCTAATTGTGAGTCTGAATCCCAGAATCTACATAAAGCTGGACACATTGCTTCTATGAGAAGATGAGAGGCAGTGACAAGAGCATCTCTGCAAACTCATAGGCCAGCTGGTCTGCCATACTCAGCTGCAAAGAACAGAGACCTTGTCACAAGCAAGGCGGAAAGCGAAGACTAGCAGTAAAGGTTGTCCTCTGAAATCCACGTGTGCTGTGGCACACACGTGCCTGCACTCATACAAATGAATACATACATAACCCCACAGGTCATGTGTGCACACACATCACCACATACCTACCTACCTACCTACCTACCTACATACATACATACATACATACATATACTTCCTATCCTCATCTACAAATAGAATTAATGCCTACTTGTGAATAATACTAAACATTTTCTCTTGTTCCGAATTTCCTGATGCATTTGGAATTCTATATAATTATATATAATTCTGTATAATTATAAAAGATGAATCTAGGAACACATTTTTTTGTAAATTAATTATGTATTATCTAATTTCAGGCATGCCTGAGGTGAATTGAAAGAACAAAATTTCGTCCTTTTTATGCTAACCTCAATGGATTCCTGTAAAACTGGCAATTGTGAAACTATTTTTTTCCCCTCCTACCTTTATTCTCAACCTTTTAACTTCCTCTTTTCTCCATAATCCTGGAGCCTAGAACTTTGTCACTGTTCTGTGGAAGGCCAGCACCTACTGCTTACGTCTTCTATCTCACTTTTCTGGTGAAGATGGCACATTATCTAACTCACATCTCCTTTCTACCACACCACATAGATGCACACAACATACATCACTGATCTGGTTGTGCTTCTCGATTATATATATATATATATATATATATATATATATATATATATATATATATATATATATGTGTGTGTGTGTGTGTGTGTATACATATATATGTGTATATATATGAATAATATGAATTATATATGTGAATAAGCTAAAGTTTTGTCAAACAACCTTAAGCATAATTTGAACAAGTAAATTCTCTAATAGAAAAATAAGTGGGGTTGTAACCTTATCGAGACAACTTCTTTTGTTTATATTTTAATTTTGCTTATCAGTTTTATACACAAACACAAAATATTTTGATGATGCCCACCCACGCACTGTCCCCATGCAGCTGCTCCAAGACTCCTTGCCACATTCCCTGTCCCCCACCCAACTTCATATCCTTTTTGCAAAATAACTCACTGAGTTCAATCAGTGTTGCCTATGCGTATAGGTGCAGTGGTGCCATCTACTAGATCATGAGCAACCCAGAAGAGAGACCACATTCCTGAAGAAAACTGGCTTTTCCTCCCCTGTGGGGCCAGAAAGCCATGTGACTGGGAAACCAGTCTGGAGCAAGAGTGTCCAAATCCTGAAAAATATCATCCTAAGGCCAGCAGAAATACGACTGTTTTCCTACTTGCTCTGCATGACTCAGTGTAAGTACAACCTTCTGAATCTCACCTCTGCTACCCTTGAGGTAGTCATGTAGCCTGGTGGCCAAATTATAGGTTAAACTTCCCCTCTCTCCATAAGAACATGTTCGGCAAGTACCTGGAATTCATCTTTATGAAAAGGAAGTATTGCCAGCACCTTTAACACCAGCCAATGATGTACACTTACCCAGAAACCCCCTACATACTTCCTAAGATTTATAGAGCCCTTGTTACCACCAATAACAGAGAGCTGTTTCACTGAAAACCATCTCAGAGAAGGCTGTTTCTCCTGCATCCATATCACCTGAGGTTCTGTGTAACCTACCCACCTGGCTGAGAGTCACTCCTTGCAGTCCAGCCAGGTGCACAATGGTGCTTGGATACCCAGAGGGCAGAAGCAGACCTGGCTGACACTTCCCCAGCAACTATAAACTGCCAATAGCAGTCTCAGCCAGGAGTGCATCTAGGTGAGACCCTTCTCGATCCATGCTGGACTGATGTCTGGCTTGATCTTCTGCAGGTCTTGTTCAGGGAAGCACAGTTGTTATGAGTTCATGTCTCTAAGTCACTATTCGGCAACAGTCCTCCCAGCGTTCTGGCTGCCACAATGTTTCCTGAGTCTCGTGTGGAAGGGGTGACATAAATGTTCACGGCTGGGCCCTCCACAGTCATTTGTTCTCTGAACATTGATGACTTGTGAGTCTTTGTGTTACCATAAGAAGCTCCTAATGGATGATGAGAGCTTCACTAGTCTACGTCTATAAAGAAACATATTTAAAAGGGAGTTTGATGTTATGTCCATTTAACAATACAGCATAGGCTCTTGGCTAGGTTTACAGAACTTGATATAATTTCTTTCCTTTAAGGCACAGTCTGTAAAGGTGATCAGAAAGCTGAGAGTTGTCCTCACCAGTACAAGGAACCACTGCACCAATTGGTGTATTTTTCCATGCTGTAACTGGTAGGAATCATAGCTAGACAAGAATCTTGATGACCTTCTCCCCCTGACCCCAGCAGCCTGGATATCACCTTCCAGCACTAGGAAAGCTAGATGGAAAGGCAGAAGCTTCTAGGTCAGTACTGCCTTGATCATTTCATTTTCTGCGACCAAAGTGTGTCTGGTACAGGCTACCTCTGGGCAATACCATAAAACCACAAATCTGGAATGCACATGTGCAACACAAAACTGCAGACATGTACAAACACACCTTCCCATGCAATAAAGCGAATGCAAGAAAGAAGCTCTGAAGCTGACGGCAGCCCTTGCTCCTCCCTCCCTCCTCTGCATCTGCAGTTTCATGTGCAGCTTTAATGAGAGGAAGATTTATGCTGTGTATTAATAGTATAGTGTTAAATACCATTGTACATTTTCTGGTATTTGGAAGAAATTCACCCTTATTTTCAAAAGCAGGCGGCTCATGATGCATTTCAATTATTAAACAAAAGTGCAAAAGTGTTCCCTCTTTTTTCTGTAGTTAAGCACATCCCAACCACACCAAAACACAACTACTAAATGTACTTTAGATTTTTTTTTTTAAACACAAGTATGGCAGACTTGGGCCCATTCCTGATGATCTTAAAGGTTCTCGGTGTTATTAAAGTTGTTCCCTTTAATCTGGGATACAGAAAAAGTCCTGGCTAGCTCTGCTGCAGACTGAGAAATTGGGAAAGGAAGGATGAGGGATTGCTCAACCCAACAAGCAGAAACGTAAAAAAGGAATCAAAGGCCTCTGATTCACTGTCTGGTCTTTTCTAGAAGTAGACCGCACTTGAGTGTTTAGCCCACAGTCAAATGCTACAAACACAACTAACCACAGAACATGAGGCTATTCGAGGAAGCATAAATACAAAGTGCATCCTCTTGATCAAGTTCTAAGCATGTCCCAGACCTGCGGTGGCCTCTTAACATTGTTGAAACATGTGCATTAGGAAAGTGTGGGCCACAGGGAAGAGCAGTGTTATCATCTTGAAGCTAAACTAAAACTTACGTTTTGGCATAACTAGCTATTTCCAAAGAGAGAAGATAACAAAGAACTAAAGAAATGCAAAACAAAGTAAAATAAAAGGAGAAAACGAGTCTCTAAAGACGTGAGATACCTTTTGAAAAAGCATATCATTACAGTTTTCATTCTGCGAAGTCAGAACCCTGGTCAAGGACTTGGGTCCCTGTAGCTGATTGCTGAGGGATTCAGAGCATTAATGTGAGGCATGAGAGAGACCAAACAATGAGGAGTATAAGTATTAGTATGATATATAATTAGTATTAGACAGTATTCGGGTATCACGTAGAGTTGCCATCATGGATAACATCATTTCCATTTCCTTGGGATTACTAAGGATCACACCATGGCTCCAAAAATCATACAGGGTCTGGGGCCATCCATCTTTTTGTCAAGTTTGTGAAGTCCCAAGGGGTATTAACTTTCGACCTTTCTTGTATGTCTTGCACACTAATCAAATAGACCCTAGTGCCTTGGGGAGATTGACCCAGAGTGTAGAAAAATGCTTATTGTTTGATGGGCCAGAACCCAGGCAACATAAACCTGAGGTTGGCTACAGCTCTTCATTATAGCTGTGATGGAGAGTAAGGATAAGTTGGGGTATGGGACAAAAAAAAAGAAAGAAAGAAAGAAAGAAAGAAAGAAAGAAAGAAAGAAAGACAGTAAATGAAGAATCACAGTTCTTGTCCCACTCACCTGCACTAGGGATCTAGTCCAATCTGCATTTGTTTCACTACTGAATCTACTGAAACAAGTTATTTCTACTACTGATGAAGCTGGCCCCTGAACCTCCATCAATACTGTGTATCTCTGTCCTTCCTGTCTGTGCTTTAGTTTCATTATCTTTGGTTAGAAGTTGAGCTGATTTAATTTGCTTAGCTAGGAGAGCATTTTAGACTTTCAGCTCTGCATGATTTGAGCATCTGGTTGCCTTGTGCTTGTCTGCATAGAATTACTGAGAACTGTCCACTTAACTATTTTCAAAAAAAAAATAGTACAGCAGCATTTTAAGACCCCACAAGTGCCAGTGTTCCATTATGTCCAATGTCAGCTAGGGTCTAAGATGTCTGCTAGTAGAGTGACTCCTTTATTTTTATGCTGGTCCAGAAGCATTGGGGGTCAAGGTCACCAGTAACAGTTGTCACTTTATGGACAGCAGAATACTTGCTCTGTGCCCTAGTGCTAGTGCTGATGTCCTTTGGCCTAGAACCAGAACATCTGCATAACCACCACTGGGCGATACAAGTTCTGTAATCACAAAGCCTGGACCTATCCTTGTCATATTCCCACAAGCCTAAATCCATCCTACCTCTGTTGTAGTGGACATTGGCTGAATGCGGATGTCACTTCCTGGATGACAGTATCCAAATCTTGGGGTGTGTACGGACTGGTTTTATGGGTCAACTTGACACAGATGGGAGCTATCGAAGAGAAAGGAGATTCCATTGAGGAAATGCCTCCATGAGATCCAGCTGTAAGGCATTTTCTCAATTAGTGATCAAGGGGGGAGGGCCCGTTGTGGGTGGTGCCATCCCTGGGCTGGTAGTCTTGGGTTCTGTAAGAAAATAAGCTGAGCAAGCCAGGGGAAGCAAGCCAGTAACATTCCTCCATGACCTCTACATCAGCTCCTCCTTCTCTACCTGATTGAGTTCCAGTCCTGACCTCTTTTGGTGATGAACAGCAGTGTGGAAGTGTAAGCTGAATAAACCCTTTCCTTCCCAACTTGCTTCTTGGTCATGATGTTTTGTGCAGGAATAGAAACCCTGACTAAGACAGGGTGTGTTATACTCAGGAATATGTTTGCTTTTTCCATCCCTATCTCCACTCGGAATCTCTCATTTGTATTTCTAGTGTTTCCCTTCCTAGATGCAAGAGTGCTACCCATTCATCAGAGTAACTGGGGAAAGCAGCATGCAGGCCGGCTCTGACTTTCCCTTAATGCTCTATGTTGTTTCTTTCCAACGCTTTTCCGTCAGGAAAGTTTCCCTATGCTACATGGTTAATAAGATTACCGATAATTCTTTTTGTCAACAGGCATATTCTCACTGACTAATTGAGCCTTGATTATGAAGTTATCTATATTTCTCCATGTCCTCTGAAGGCTTTATTTCCTTCCCATGGGATTTGTAAAATATTACACAATCTTTTTGATTGTGGAAAACCGTGACATGATCTTTTTTCAGTCTCCATTCCTCTAGCCTAACCTTCCCATGTTCCCTGTGGATGAGTGAATCACCGCGGTGACAACGTTTCTGAGCATCATGTGACAACATAAAGAATTCTACAAGAAGTCACCTTCGACTTAGAGTAAAAGTTAGAGTGATCATCTTTTCCTCAACCCTGGTTCATAGCCTATGCTGTTATTAAACACTTCTTCCAAGTAGGCATTACAGTCATTACTCTTTGATCACGTAATGCTCTGTACCCTGTGGGTAACAATATTGTAAACCATGTGCATTTTATTCTGTAGCAATTGTGTCGTTTTATTGATAACAGATTTAAAAACATAATCACCCTTTGACCTTTAAAATATACATGCAGTTGACTATTAGTCATGCTCATTCAGCAACAGCACATTTTTCTTCATTAACAAGGATGCAATTCACATGGTAAGCTTGTCTTTCTTTCTCCATCTGTTGCAGAAGAATGCTGGGCTCGCAGGGTAGTCTGGGCTGGTGCTCATGAGCTCTCCGGCCTGTATCACTTTCCTCCAAGGTCTGCGTTGCAAAAGGCAGTGTAAAGAAGACAAGAGAAGCTCCACAGGACCTATTCTCCTCCTTTGGGGCAACAGAAATCACAGAGAAGGGTCTGGAACATGATTTGAAGAATGGGAATGTAACCTGGGCCTCGAGAAACAGCTTGCCATTATGAACAGCTATCCAGAGTTACTCTTAGCTCTTTTCTCAAAACATCGGCAGAATTTTCACTTTGAATAAATCTAAATTTATTTTTTCTAAGTATCTCTGAACCCATTTTTCATTCATTTTACTTATTTACTTGTTTGTTTGCTTGCTTGTTTATTTGTTTATTGCTACAAGCCAAATGATTGAATTATTGGAATAGCTGCACAGGTCTCTATGGCTCAGCAGAGAGAATTTTAGGTCCGTAAATGAAGTCTCATGACCAGATCAGCAGAGCAGCTGTAGCTAGAATGTGACTGGGGAGGGTTTTAAGCAGTAGTAGCAACAGCTCAGTTCTGAAGAGGATGGGGAACACAGCTATGGATTGCATCGCTTATATCACGTTAAAATTTTTGAAATATTTCATAAGTTCCTTGAATGAAGGAATGAAGCATGTTTCCTTACCTGTAAAGACCACTTGTTGGCCGGACATCCACTTAAAGCAGCACAGAAATATTGCAGAGGCTCCTATAGAGTTTTCATGCATGCTGTCTTAGAAATGTACTTAGCAGTTCTTCACTGGTTATAAAATAGTGTCACTATCTATGGAAAGGATTTTTATAATAAGCTATACATTTTTCTCATGTCATATGTTAAGATGTGAATAAAACTGACATCAGTGATGACTGACTGAGCATTTTTAAAGATTTATAACTCAGAAATACTTGAAAAACATGAGATTTGAAAAGATTTTTTTTTTAGAATGGTAGTATTAAATGTTCTGGAATGGCTAGTATTAAAGATTGTGGAATGGTAGTATTAAACATTCTGGAATAGTAGTATTAAATGTTCTGGAATGGTAGTATTAAATGTTCTAGAATGATAGTATTAAATGTTCTAGAATGGTAGTATTAAACTAGAGTGAACTGTGCACCCTGCAGAACATTTGGCTGGAACGTTTTTCATTGTTATTATTTGTGAAGGGAGAGGCTATAGGTACATGCTGAGTAGAGGGAAAGGGCCAGAGAACATCTTAATGTTACTGTAACACACAACACTCCCAATCAAGATGTGCTTCTGTCCTGACTGGTCAACTTGAATTATTTTATCCCAGATGCTGAGGTTGAGATGCTCTCCTGGGAGATGGGAAAAGCTTCTGTTTGGCTTTACAGGAGGTAGAACAATGCTCATGGGAGGAGACTCATGGCAGTACAGACATTGGTGGATTCCTTAGAAGGGACTTGATGATGCCCCTTCCAAAATAGTGTCCCTAGATTGAGGTAAAGCTGAGTTAGACTTATGACTCTTGACAATGAAGTTTACTGGAGAAGTCTGAGCATTTTTATGTCTCAGCAATAGCACAGAAGGAACAAAAAAAAACTACCTCATCCTGAGTGAAACTCTGGCCTGTAAGAAATGAGTGCATGTCTGTAGGGAACTGATAGAGCAATGGCTGATTTCCAAAGGGACACTTCCATACTTTCAGTTCTCTGTGACTCCTTAAAAAGTAAAGGGTCAACTGCCAAGACATGCTCATGTGCTGGTAGAATGGGAAGTGGCCTGCGCTGCCGAAAAACAGACATATTTCATGTATACCTATGACTGTGAGCTGAGAAATCACCAGAAATGATGCTATCATGTTGCTGAATTAATGTCCTAATTGAGAAATAAACTGGCATTACTAAGTGATCTGCTGTAGTTAAAACAAACCTATCTTGCTTTTTTGAATCTGTGCTCCCGGTACTTTTTGCTCTATGGAGGACGTTACATGTGGAGGAAGTGAGGCCTCATCTCTGTAGCAATGACGCTTCCAGGCGTGCTTCTCTGTGAGAATATTATATTTTGCTCAATTCCAGTATCACCAGGTTTCATCAAAACAGAGTGTTAATGAATCCTGTCTTTGCAGAAATCCAGGTTGACCTTCCAGAAGCTCAAACAGGGGATCTGGCGATCTCCAGAAAGCTCAGGAAGCCATAGGTCACCCTTGATTTTAGGGAGCTCAGATTTGTCCTAGATGTTCTGGATGAGTAGTCCTTAAAAAAGAAATCTTTGCACAACACATCATATACTTTTCAACTCCAGCATAGATAAGGTCTTACTTTTGTCCTTAAAATAAGAATACCTGTAGACTGCCCTCTTCCAAAATAAACTATATTGTCTAACTTCAGTAGCATGATAACCTGACTTTTTTATATTTATACTTACTAGAAGCTGAAAATGTATTTTTATACAGTCTGGAAATACATTTGTATTCTAGACTCTGGAATATTCTAGACTCCAGAATCTAGAGGATTTTGTTTTTATTTTTGTGCTTCTGTCCTGACTGGTCAACTTGAATTATTTTATCCACCTTTTATGTGGCACAATCAGTATATGGATTCACACAGGATCACAGTCTGAAGAATGTTGCTGTTTCTTTAGCTTTGACATGTTTTATTACTGTCTGGTTTACAGAGGAGTGTTTCAATCTCCAATGTGAAAATGATGCTCTACAATGAAGAGTATGGCTACCCAGGTGTGATGATGTCTTAATAGTAGACCATTCTAAGATGAAGTGTCTCACGTACTTGATAGAGTGTCTGTCTTTCTGACCTCAGTTCTTCTGCTGTAGCATTTGACCAGCATTTACCTGAAGGTTGTGCTAAAATGATCCAATGAAAGAGGAAGAGGTAAACACTGACAGTTCTCGCCAACTGTGATCACAATTGTTCCCTTGAAGAGTTGCTTACATATGCCAAATGAGCTATTTATTGATAACTATTAGCACAGACCCTATACAATACCTTTTAATAAAATGATCTTGTATCACTAAAGGGTCAGAGTCTCAAGAAAACGAAGCCCTTCACTCAGTACTTCATGTTTCTGTTGCAATATGAAAACATTCCTGAACAACCTAGAAATTACAGAAGCAAATACAATGATGACCAGAGAGTAAATATGCCAAGCCACAGACCAACAAGGTATAATGCTGTCTATAAATGCTCTGGGTTTTAAAATTATCTTTGACTGTATTTTATGTATATGGGTGTTTTGCCTGAATGTGTGACTGTTTATTATGCGCACGCCTGATGCTGCACTGATCAAGGGAGGACATCACATTCCTTGGAACTGGAGTTACAGGTATCAATGACCATCTGGGTGCAAACAACCAAACCCAGGGCCTCTGGAAGACCAGCCAGTGCTCTTCACTGCTGAGCCAACTCTCTGGGCCCAATGTTTTATTTCTTTTAATGTCTGTATTGGAAAATAAATATCATTGCAAAAATTCAGATAAACCCTGACCAAACTAAGAAATGCTGTTATAAAGAATATTTTACAGTGGTTCAAGCAGACTTACCACAATGACTTTTAAATTAATTTTTTGGCATTTGGTCTCTTATTTCTTAATAATAAAAGTGTAATCTGAGGACTTTTACTAGGAGGCAGGGTGTTTCATCATTTTCAGATCTCTGGCTGTAAGTCTCACCACATCTGGCTTTGGCTGTAAATCCCACAATATCTGGCTTTGGCTGTGTGTTTAACCTCTTGGTCACACTCCTCGGATGGTGGCCATTTTCTGATTATTTCCATTGACTGATTGCTGGCTAAAAGTTATAGGTATTTGATTGATTTATTCTGTGGACGTGGGCCTTAGGGTGGGATGAGGGGGAACAGATGAAATTAATGTACTGTGGTGGGTTTGTTGACGTACACACAGGGACATGGTAGAAAATGAAAATACTCACCATGAGCAGGGACCCCAAAGTGACAAGACAATTCTGTATCCACCAGCAGGTGGACTGTATGAAGCCACAACTCAGTGCGAAGCTGATGGTTAATTGTGAGAAACATATTCCAGATGTGAAGTTCATTCATTTCCTTGTGGCCAAGGGCAGCTTAAGTGAGATGAATTCTACATTTAGTTCGGTATTGATTTCCACGTCTACTTGGGCAGATAGTTTCTCTTTTAAACGCATTTGTTGCACATCTATATAGGTGACAATGTAAAGCAGGTAAACTGGAGTAGAGATAAGGGTTTGGTCATTCGAGAGTTTGTGATTAGGAGGCACCTTATATTACAGATGTTTATAGGACTTAAGGAGCTTCTGTGGTCTCCCTTTAAATAGAGTAAAAACACTACTTAGGTCCTTTTTGTTGGGGTTGTTTGTTTTGTTTTGTGTTGCTGTTTTGTTTTGTCTTTTGCAGCCTGGGTCCTTTATTTCTTTTTGTACATTAGGCCATGAATTCGTGTGGAATGGGCACCAGCGGCTCAGGCTTCTTCCCCTTAGTCCTCACAAAGTGAGCTTCTCTAGGTGGCTTACCCTGGTGGTTCAGGTGAACCCTCGTGTCCTTCTTGTTGTCTTTCTCTTTCTTCTAATTCTCTTCCTTTACCCACTTCAGGAAGCGGTCTCGGCTCTTAGAGTGTTTGGTGTGCTCAGTCCACATATTAATTCTCCCAGCAAGAGTTTTGCCCTTAACTTGCTTGTTTACAGTGACGCCCACGCCATGCTGGGTGATACTGTAGACTGTCCCAGTTTAGCCTCGGTAGCTCACTTCCAGGAGGTGTTCCTTTTGAACAGTGCCCATTCCCTTAATGTCTACAATGTCACCCTTGTACAGTCACATGTATGTGGCCAAGGAACAACTCCATGTATCCTAAAAAGCCTAGAGAACATCAAGCAAGTGTCCCCCCTCTTTCTCTTCATGTTGGTCATTTTGGCGAGCTACCGGAAGATGGCTGCTGAAGAAGACAACTCTTAAAGCGTCTGTGAGGATTACTATAGGCAAAGCAAGGGAATGTCTTGTCTGCTGGTATTTATTAGCTCTTAGTGTCCTTATGGAAATATCTTTCTTGTCTTTGTTTCCTTGCTCCCGTACTCCCGTGGCTACCATCTAATAGAAACCTATTTTCTGTTACATACATAAGTTACATACTCACCCCAAAGGATGTTTCATTTAACCCAGCAACTAACTTTCTATTTTTTTTAATTTTTTTTTCGAGACAGGGTTTCTCTGTGTAGCTCTGGCTGTCTTGGAACTCACTCTGTAGACCAGGCTGGCCTCAAACTCAGAAATCTGCCTGCCTCTGCCTCCCAAGTGCTAGGATTAAAGCTGTGCGCCACCACTGCCCAGCCAGTAACTAACTTTCTAAAGCAAATTATGGCTCATCCTGATTTATATGTGGGAAACAACTTTCAGAAATGTAACTATGTGCTCAATTTTAACTCATAAATTTAAACTATCCTTTTCTCTTAAGCCATATAGTTTCATGAATAGAGACTGCTGTGGAAAACTGGAATTAACCTGCTTGTTTTTCCTTCTCTGAAGGACAGCTGTTGGAATGCAGCATTCTCTCCCGAAGAGATATAGAGTAAAGAACGGCATCAAAAATAGAAATCTTGAAACTAGCAAGAACTGAAAACATATGGTCAATTCAGTGTATCTTACATCTTGTTTCCTTTTTCATCCAGATCTACAACCCCAAAACAAATTTGTATCCCTCAGTAAAGAGGAAAAAACACTACTTGTGCATTGTATTTCTCAAATTCAATGGCTGTCAGAAGACTCTGTGTTTCTAGATACATCGTGTCACATTAATTCATTCCAGAGAGGTGAGCAACAGGGAGCAAACCAGACAAACATGAAAACAATAGAAAGGCAAAAGAAGATGAATGAGGAGCTGACAAGCCAAGCTTTGTCTGGGCAGGCCCATTCTGGCCTTTTTGACTAATGTGCCTTTCTCAGTTTTTAGCCACGTCTTTCTCAAAGGCTACATTTGATCAATTTTGGGATGTAAACAATACTCAACTGTTTCCATTCAGTCAAAAGTCATATTTATTTTTCATCATCTTTGAATTAAATATTTATGTGCGTGATGTATTCATTCTAAATAAAAGTAGTCAAAAGCTAAAGTGTATCAAGTTGTTAATCTATTGTCAGGACTTTTGTAGGCACATGCAACGTTTCATCTAATTTTTAGAAATGCCCTATGACAGAGGCATCATTAGCATCTCATAGCTTCATACCAAGAAACTGAGGCCCAAAGAATTTAAGATAAATATCCACAATACCGTGTTACAAATAAGAGAACATATGTTGCTTCTGTGCCCTTTAGAAAATCTGGAAAACAACTGAGAAGTTAAATGCCATTGGGAGCTGCATCACTAAAAGGTACCTGCTGTGTATACTTGTAGTGCTGCGTCCACAGAAAGGATATTGCATCAGTTCAAAGTGTCCATGGTTGTCACGTGCTATTTCATGCACAATTTAAAATACAGTAAAATTAAAACTGTTTGTCAATAATGATGACTTTGCTATAGTATGTCATCTTTAATTATGTGGTGGTCGTTAAGAATTTTAAGTTTCTTGTTGTTGTTTTAACGAGAAAAACACTATACCAGATGTGGTGTTTTGAATAAGAATGCCCCTCCATAGGCTTATATGTTTGAATACTTAGTTATTAAGGAGTGGAACCATTTGTGAAGAATCAGGAGGAGTGGTTTTGTTCAAGGAAGTGCGTCACTAGGGGTAGACATTGAAGTTTCAAAAGTTCACACTGGCCCAGTGTTTGTCTTTGTCTCTGTATCTGTGTCTCTGTGTGTCTCTGTCTCTGTCTCTCTCTGTCTATGGCTCATGATATAGCTCTCCAGAACCTATCTGGATGCCACTGTGCTCCCTGTCATGATAGTATGGACTAAAGCTCTGAAATTACAAGCTAGCTCCCAATTTGATGCTTTCTTTACAAGAGCTGCCTTGGTCATGATGTCTCTTCAAATCAATAAAACAGTGACCAAGACAGCAGATGTCCATGAGCTGTATGTTTAAAATCCTTCATGAAGTTGTTTAGTCTTCTCCTTTAGGACATATTCCTAGAAGCATAATTTCTAAGTCAAAGATAAGATTTATTTTTCAGACTTCAACACATTGCATAGAAATGCTTATAGAAGCTCCATGAGACTTTACACTTTCTCTTCCTAATGACACGTTGCCTACTTTTCTTAAGTAATTTTTGTTTGTAATCTGTTTGTGATTTGTTTATAATCATTTGTAAGAATGCCCAAGTTTTGACACTGTGCTCTGCCAGCTCTCAAGGACAAATGTGTTGTGCTGTATCCATACTGTCCTGGCAGCCTACGGGCTTGCCAGGCCCCAAACAATAAGTAACTTTTCCAGACAGAGGCCAACCCCGGCACTAGTTCAGTGAGCATCAGCATCACTTGTGAGTTTCGAAATGTCCTCCCCCAACACAAGCGGTTCACTCTCCACTTCAGGCATTGAGTTCTGTAGCACATTCTCCTGTTACTTTGTCCAAACAACACTTACCTGTGCCGTTCTTTGGTCTTTCTGGTCATTCTTCTGGGCTCCTGCTTTCTCTTTGACCTATTATCAGAATACAGTTTTTTTTTCCTCCCGATTCAAGTTACATCCTTTGTTTTCACAGTTTCTCCTATCATTGATTGGCTTCTTTTCTTTTCTCTTTTTAAAAGGATCATTTTTATTGGTTCTTCGAGAATTTCCTATGAGACATTTTGATCATGTTCACTACTCACTTCTCTATCTAACTCAGTCCAGATCCATCCCCACCTTCCTTCCCTGTACTTTATGTCATTCAAAAATAACTAAATAACCCATGGGATCAAATTTGTGCTACCCACATGCTCATGGATGTGGGATCATCCACTGGAGGATGGTTGACTTACAAACCATCACTGAAGACCTGATTCTCCCTCCCCCAGAAGCCACCAACTATCCATAGCTCCTCAGGGACTCTCAACAGTCTCTCCTGCAGGACTGCCACCTGGCTTGTTCTTGTACAGGTCTTGCACAGGCAATCACAGTGACTCTGAGCTCATGAGTATAGAAGTCACGTCCAGAACACAGGGTTTTATATGTGTCCCCTGACCTCTGGATTTTATGCACTTCCTGGCTTCTCCTTCCACAATGGTCCTTGAATCTGGAGGTATGTGCGATATGAATGCCAATTTGTGGCTGAATCCTTCAATGACACTTTATCTCTGTATTTTGATCATTTGTGAGTTTCTGTGTTAACCACAATGTACTGCTCAAAGAAACTTCTCTGAGGGCCTAGGAATATGAATTTAGAGGGAAATGTGAATAACAATAGGCTTATTCCTCAGACCTTCGAGCTCTCAAACCATGAGCTTGGGGCCAGCTTACAGCCCCAGGCATGTGTTTCTTCCTATGAAGCAATCTTTAAATTCAATTAAAAAGCAGTTAGCTTGCCCTATAACACTCAGGCCACTGTTGTCCTGAACATATTTTGCCACAGTGGTTATTATTTTAATGCACAGAGTTCCCAGTTGTGTAAGACTATTGATGACATTTTTGTTTTCAGTTTACATTCTACCCTCTAACATGAGAGCTAGCCAGTAGGGAGTAACTTCCCAATCAGTACTAGTTTGATTTGATTAATTCATGTCCTGTGACACACACACACACACACACACACACACACACACACGCATGCGTACACACACAGTCTTTTTTGAGCTAAACAAATCTTACATGTGAGTTCAGTTTTATAATCTCCTGTAATTTTAAATTCCCCTGTCCACTTCTTCCCCAGGGATATTGACTCTTTTTTTAGGCTTTTCCTTTGAATTGTTATGTAACACATATCTAGGCAAAAGAGGGAAAAAATATCTGAGTAGCAAAATTGTGCAAAAGGCAGGACCTGAGAAGAATTCCTCAAGATAAAACCCTGGAGATAAATGGGCTTGGGATTCTTTTCTCCAATCACTGACTGGATTTCAGTGCTCACCAAGGTCACAATGAAGAAACAAAACCCTCTGCTTAGTTGCTTCATCAACTTTGCAAACTAAAGATCAATTCACAAAAGTTAATGACCTGGTAAATAAGTGTTGACTTTTAAGCAGAGACCAGGATAAGTGCAGGAATATGCATAAACGTCCAGAGGAGTTTTCAGAAGGTTCGGCAATACATGGCCCACGACAACTTACACTCTAGAGGAACATGGTCATTGTCCCAGTGGAAATAAGAACTCAGGGCAGTAGAAACAGGTCAGGATAAGTGGACAAGAAAATACATACATATGTGTGTGTGTGTATGTGTATGTGTGTGCATGTGTATGTGCATGTGCGTTTGTGCTTCTTTCTATGGAGCAAACTTTAAGCTTAACTAAAAATCAGTTAGTTAGTCCCATAACACTCTGTTCTACTATTGTCCTGAGCATATTTTGTAGTTCATAGAGTTCCCAACTGTGAACTGGGATACGTGTGTGTGTGTGTGTGTGTGTGTGTGTGTGTGTGTGTATGATTCTTATATATTTGATATTATACATGAAATATATAAGAATCACATATTTATCCTATATATCACATATTCAATGTTTATACATTTCATATACAATATAAATACATACATATATATCATTCATTTCTAGTTCTCCATAGCAAGTGTTAGGAGGAAAGTATATGTTAGAAATGAGCCCACCTAGGTCCCACTCTCTCTGTCTGCAGAGGAGAATGACAGTCCAGTCAGTTTCCACCTCATGCTGTCTTTCGGATGTGTGCTTCCATGTTAGTATTTACAAGATTCTTTTTAAAGCATAAAAAGTCTTGCTACATATTAGCACATAACATCCAGAATCATTTTCAGATGTTGGCTATCTGGTGGAGGCTTTAGCTGAGGCCAGAACTTACGAAAACATCAACAGACGACACACTATCTCTTCCATGATTTGTCTCTCACAAAAAGAAAAATACAAACTCACTCTGTGAAGCACATGTTGATGGATTTTTGGAATCATGGGAAACAAAGTATAATCTTTTATACAATAGTTCTTAAGTTTTTATCTTTACTAATTAGTGAAATTGATTGGCAGAAAGGAATCCTGGCTAGAACACAAAATGGCAAGGAAAAGCAAGAGGAAACTGTCAGAGGTATTCAAGAGACAAACAGCCCAGCCTTTAGAACATGCAAGCTTGGGCTGAAACAAATGTTATTGTCTGGACCCAAACTGGGGACAGGAATGGAGCAAAATAAGACTACCTTGTAATGGAAAGTACTTCAGAATGTAATGCAAATACATTTTACAGCTTGCACAAAGTAACATGCTAGTGTTGGTTGTAATTCCAATGATTTTTCTTGAGACCTATAGAAATCCAAAGAGACAAATTATCTACTCTCTCTGTGAAGAACTTTCTTTCAACACTTTGTTTCCTTCACAATGACCTTACCTCAAAGGAGGCAGCCGAGCCTCAAAGCCTCCTTTACTGAGGGATTTCTGAGCCAGCACCCCACCCCCCACATCTTCAAACTTATCAATGAAATTCATTTCAATCCTTAGCTTAGAGGAAGCACTTATTCATGTCTTACAAGGAGGACATTGTTGATGTGTTGTTGTTGTTGACAGTTGGATTGTAGTGTAGAAGAGTCACTCTCTCTCAGAGTCAGCTTCCTTCTGGTTGAAGCAGAAACCTGTCCCAGCTTGGACCCTCTGTCTCACTAGGATGTTGTTTTACTTGCTTGAGGTGAGGCATGTCTCTGGGTGGCAGCTTCCATGCCATGTCCTCCACCATGCCTGACTCCACCTCAGGATCTACCTACATGTTATTATTGATAGAAATAATTTTATTTATTTATTTACTTATTTTCCAGATGTTGCCAGCATCATGGTCTGCCCTCCCATAGTTCCTCATCCCATTCTTCCAACTACACTGTAGTTGTATCCCCCAGGAGGATATCCCCTTCCTCCTCCCTCCACCCCCAGCCAGGCCTCCCTATTCCCTGGGGCCTCAAGTCTCTTGAGGGTAAGGTTCCTCTTCTCCCACTGAGGCCAGACCAGGCAGTCCTCTGTTGAATATGTGTTGGGGTCTCAGACTAGATCGAATATGCTGCCTGGTTGGTGGCTTAGTGTCTGAGAGATCTCAGAGGTCCAGGTTAGTTGAGAGTGCTGGTCCTCCTACAGGGTCACCCTCCTCCTCAGCTTCTTCCAGCCTTTCCCTAAGTCAACCCTGGCTTCTGTCCATTGGTTGGGGTAAGTATCTGCATCTGTCCCAGTCAGCTGCTTGTTGGGCCTCAGGACAGCCATACTAGGCTCCTGTCTAGAAGCACACCATAGTATTAGTAATAGTGTCAGACCTTGGAGTCTTCCTTTGAGATGGGTCCCAAGTTGGGCTTGTCACTGGACCACCTTTCTCTCGGTGTCTTCTCCATTTTTGTCCCCAAAGTTCTTTTAGACAGGAACATTTCTGGGTTAGTTTTTGACTGTGAGATGGCAACCCACTTGATGCCCCGTCTTTCTGCTGGAGGTGGGTTATACAAGTTCCCTCTCCCCACTATAGGGCATTTTATCTAAGATCCCTCCTTTTGAGTCCTGAGAGTCTCTCACCTCCCAGGTCTCTGGTACATTCTAGATGGTCCTCCCACCTCCTACCTCCCAAGGCTGCTTGTTTCCATTCTTTCTGCTAACCCTCAGGACTTCTCTCCTGTCTCCCCCTTACTCCCATTTGATCATGTTCTTAGACTTCTACAATAATAGTTTTGATTCTTTTGTCCAAGAGAAAAATAGCTCACACACTCAATATACTCACACAATCACACACGTACACACACTCAACCACATATGCGCACTCAGGCATACACTCTCACACACATACACACACATACACAGACTTACACATATACATACATGCATATATGTATATATATATATACACATATATATACATACATATACATACATATACTCACTACACTCTTACACACACTCAAATGCACTCACACACATACACACACTCACACATACATACAAACATGCACTATTGGCTAAAATAAGACATGGTAGTAGTACTACAAGTAGTCGGCAGCTACATTAGTTGCCCCAGAAAAGTTGCTTAATTTCCATTAGCTTTACTGTATATATTTTCTAATGAAGATAATAACCAACTCACAAAAAGAATATCAGTATTGAACAATGTAGGCAAACATCTTTCTACACTGAAACATGATAGAAACTGTTAGCTGCTCCTGTGTTCCAGCGCTCTGAACTTCAGTCACTCTATTAATCAAAAACTCTATGGAAATGTTGGCCATAAACTCAGTACTTTTTATCTTGTCTTTTCAAGGAAAAACACATTGCACAACAAGAAAGGATTTCCATAGATCATGAAGTGATGCCCCAGTGCTACCAGCCCAATCATCTGGCAGCAGAAACATTTCTTAACTACCTCCCCCACCTTCCCAGATGTTTCCCAGAAAGCGAGACATGTCTATTCTGATTCCTCTAATAGAACCGTATAGTCATTTTAACCCAATGTTTTCCTTGTTAGAATTTCCTGGGATCTTTGCCATTTGTTTCATGCTTACTGTTAAAGAAAAAAAAACATAATTCAGTGACGTGTATTAAACACTTTGGGGTCAATAACATTCAGGACCATCACCCCTCAATGCTCAGGTCACACAAAAGAAGAGGGGATAGGAAAACCGGAGGCTTGGAGGATTGCTGTGAAACAGGGTGTGACAAGGGTGTTGCACTCATGAGTTCACTGTAGCTTGGGCTGCCTACACAGGATCAGTCAGTCACGATTCCAGCACAGACCTGGAAGGGGCCCATAAGGACTCGCTCCTATTGGCAGTTGATAGTATTTTTGAGGAAGAAGAGTCATTTTTCTTCAAGGTTGGGACCCTTAGTGTGTTACCCTCACTTAAAAGGGTGGCCCTGCTCTGTCAGCGGTCACTGGGTTTGGAGTGCTAGTTAGAAGGAGGTGGGGGAGGGGGAAGCAGCAGCAGAAGGTGGGGGAGATGATGTTGGGGATGGGGTGTTAGGGAGGAGGAGTCAGAAGTGGGGCAAAGGGGATGGATATGACCCAAACATATTGTATACATGTGTGAACTTCTCAAAGGATAAATAAAATATACCAATGAGAAGGACTGTGACTATGGGATTTTACATGGAAGGAGAGTAGTTAGGCTCAGCTCCAAATGCAGCATGTGCAAGGGAGAGCCGGTCGATGGTCAGCAGCTGGAGAGCCACAGAAGCAACTGAGGGCAGGAGGAATTCTGGTCCAGTGGATTGTCTGGATTCCTCATGAAGCCAGGACAAGCAAACGTCACATGGGAATCTTAGGAGCCTAAAAAACCTGATTAGATGTCAGGATGGGAGCGCTGTGCTAAGCTGACTTCATAGGTTGTTTTACTTACTTATTTATTTATTTATTTATTTTTAATTTTTTGCCAATATCAGGTTTTTTTTCAAAAACATGCAAGGATTGGTTTAGGAAATGATTCAGGAACCATATCGAAATCTGTTGGGAAAGCTATTTGTGTTAATGTAGCATTTATTTCTTTAATAAAATTTAAAACTGGATTATTTTTTGGTATTTCACATATTTTGCAACTATAGACTCAGAACGCCCAGCACAGTGATGTGCACAAAGTGAATTCTTGGCAAATGCTAAGTGCTGGAGAGCAAGGCAGGGGTGGGGGTGGGGGAGGCACAGAGATAGAAGAAGAAAATAGGTTTGTCCTTGTCAGTGCTACCAACTGTATTTATTAGTGAAGGGAGAGGAACAGACTTGGGGAGTGGAACCGGTGGAAGGTCTATGAGCAGTGGCGTGCCTGCAGAGTTAGAGTCAATAAGAGCAATTTCCCAAGTAAAAGAAAGTGTGTGTGTGTGTGTGTGTGTGTGTGTGTGTGTGTGTGTGTGTGTACGGATGGATGGAACTGAGGAAGGTTTTAAAATCTTAAAAACTGGAAAAAAAAACCACCCAAAGAATCTCATCAGAAAGTTGCTCTAGGGAGAGTTAACAGCAGATGGTTATAAGCCTAGGAAACACCAGGAAGGAAGGAAGCCATGCAGGCCGGCAGGTAGGAGACCCACCTCGCCTTGATAGGCAGCTGCCTTGCTTTCCTTAGTTTGAGCTGTGTTGACTGAGCTAAAAGCATAAATCACAGCTACAATAGCTAATAAGATTTAGGCTTACTGGAATCCATTTCTTTTGCCCTATATGAATTATGAAGGCATTTAATCATTCCATTAATGTAATAATTTAGCAACTATTGAGGAAATAGTGATTCATACATTTCAAATAGCTCACCCAAGGCTATGGAGCTCTCAAATAGTTGAGCCATTTAAATCAATACTCACCTTGCTTAAATCAGATTTCTAGCCACTATCTGCCTACTGTAAATAATCTAAAACTTGATTAAAAGCTTATTCATGAGGATCACTTAATTCTATGTTTGGTGTAAAAGTAAAAGCTAATTGATGCATATACTGGCCTCTGCTCAGATCCTCCATTAAAATCACCCCTGCATTTTTAACCTCTCTCTGCCCTCTGGTCCTTGACTTGCCTCACCTTTCCGTGTTTTAACCAGTTGAAAACATTGCACATCTTCTTGTACATGCCCCAGTAGCCTGTGGGTATCAGAGTGCTTCCGATAACAAGAGGTCCAGAAACTGAAGCAAGCTCTCTCTCTCTCTCTCTCTCTCTCTCTCTCTCTCTCTCTCTCTCTCTCTCTCTCTCTCTTTCTTTCTAATGGTCTGAACTCACAACTTGCTATTTAAAGCACTGCCTATTCATTTTGCTATTAAAATGGGGGCCTCATCAATCTTGGTCAGGCTAGGCATACCCAGGCTAGTTTTCATGACTTCTACACATATCAGAGAAACTGTGAGAGATTGAAGAAGAGGACTTATGGAATCCAGCTTCCACATGCTTACTATGCATCATTTCATAAAAATTATTGCGTGGAATCATCCAGTGTACCTCTTGAAATGAAAGCGTTTTCTCAGAATGAGACAGGGCTAATTTGAGAAAAAAAAATCACAAAATGCACATTTGCTTAGAGATTGATTTCAGCTTTCCTTAATTGCAGAGGCTTTGCTTTTTGCACCCTGTGAGTTGTGTGGTAAATGCCAGGAATTATGGGGGGTAAAGAGTGGTGAGATTACAAGCTCCCCAGAGGAATCATTTTTAATAATGAAAGATACTCTTTGCAAGTAGTCATTAGATCCTGGGCTCTTGGACGAACACATCTCATGTGACACTCCATACATGCCACATGCGATACTCCATACACACATGCGACACTCCATACACACATGCGACACTCCATACACACATGCGACACTCCATACACACATGCGACACTCCATACATGCCACATGTGACACCCTATACACACATGTGACACTCCATACACACATGTGACACTCCATACACACATGCGACACTCCATACACACATGCGACACTCCATACATGCCACATGTGACACTCTATACACACATGTGACACTCCATACACACATGTGACACTCCATACACACATGTGACACTCCATACATGCCACATGAGACACTCCATACATGCCACATGCGACACTCCATACACACATGTGACACTCCATGAAACAGGTATTGCTGTTGCTTCTACTTTACAGAGAAAGAAGAAGAACCCTAGAGAGATTGACATGAAGCTGACCTGGGACTAGACACCAGCAAGCCTTTTTGGATCCCTCTCTTCACCTGCAGCTTACCAAAGTCTAGATCTTCCTCTCCTTCACAAAGGATATTGCAAAGCCATACTGGTGTCATTTGTAATCCTTTTGCCTCAGTCTCCTGAATGCTGGCATGCAAGACATGTTTCATTATACCCAGGTCAAATAAGCACCTAGTTATTTTGTTCACATTTCTTTTCTACACACGTGTGTTTTTGTGTAATCATTTATGTTGACTTTGAAAATATGAGCTGCTGTTCTGAATTCTTAGCTCAGATGTCATTCAGCCATCATGGCAAACTTCTGAAACAGTTTTCACTATCATTGCTGTGCTACAGATGGAAAAATAAGTGTGCTAAAACCATTTGTTCGTCGTCGGACAGTTGTCAAAGTGGAGGGAATATCTTAAGAAGCTGTACATGAACATTCCACGAATCCAGCGGCTTCTTGCCACCCAGGCAAGTACCAGAGGTTGACATAAAATTCAGAGCCAGTTATGTGCATGCCTCTCTCAAGGACTTTCAATAATTTCCCACTATCTATGAAGCCAATTCAAAGATACTTCTTCTTCCTATCATAGGTTCTTCCCAAAGTATCTGCCTTTGAACATCTGTTTTCATTTTTCTATTGACTCCATCATTTAGACTTCTTGCCAGCCCCAAATGAGCCAATTATGCCCAACTCTTCATGACCTTTCTCATAGAAGAATCTTCTCTGATTTTTAACAGCTGTTAGGATTTTTATACAAAATGTCTCCCACGGTCTCATGTTTGAACACTTGGTCTCTAGCTGACAGTGATGGTTTGAGAGTCTGTGGAAACTTTAGGAGGTGAATCCCTTGTGAAAGAAGTACATTGGTAGAAGGGGAGCCTCGAGGACTTTAGATTGGCCCTGATGCTGGATCACAGTGCCTGCACCGTGCTCTCCAGAGATATGAAGAAAAAGTACAATGGGCTTCCACTTCCTGTTGCCCTGGCCCAAGCTGTTCCTGGCTACCACCCTCCCTGCCACGATGGATTCCATGCTCTAAACTGTGATCCCAAATAAATCATCCTTTATCAGACATTTAGTTACAGCAATAACAACAGTAACACAACCTATTAATACTAGGAGTGGGTAGTTGTTATTATAGAACTGACCATGTAGTTCATTGATTGGGATTTAGAACTTGCTTGTGGGAAGAATGTCTAAAAGTTTGGACTTGAAGGCTAGATGAAGCCCTCAAATGTGGTAAGAGTCCAGAAGATCAAAACGCTAATAAAAATGCAGGCAATAAAAGTTGGGCTCATGAGGTTTCAGCAAGGAACAAGGACTCTCTCTGGAACTGGGCACTGGACCATTTAATGTTCTAGAAAATTATCTGGTCATATTCATTCTATTTCCTATTTCCTGACTATCTGGATAAAGCTGAACTCAAAAATGATGGACAAATTTTGTAGGGGGAAATTGCAGGGCAGTGTAGCTGCTGTTGCATGGGGTACCGCCCAATGCCTTTAGTTAGCGACCCAGAAAAAGAGGGTAAGAAGCAGAACATGTTTTAAAAACTGTGCAGTTCTGTAAGGGAAGAAACATGAGTGAAATTAAAGTTAGAACCAGACTGAGGATAACTGTTAGAGAGCAGCACCATGGTACAGAATCCCTCACTTTTTATTTTTAACCAGGACATTCGAAAAGACAATATCAACCAACCCAGACCCCCCAGAGCTCCCAGGGACTAAGCCACCAACAAAGGAGGACACATGGCTCCGGCTGCATATGTAGCAGAGGACAGCCTTGTCAGGCATCAATGGGAGGAGAGGTCCTTGGTCCTATCATGGTTTGATAGATGCCCCAGTGTAGGGGAATCAAGAGTGAGGAGATGGGAGTGGGTGGGTGGGTAGAGGAACACCCTCATAGAAGCAGGGGGAAGGGGGATGGGATAGAGGATTTCCGGGAAAGGGGTAAACCCAGTAAGGGGATAGCACTTGAAATGTAATAAATAAATAAATAAATAAATAAATAAATAAATAAATAAATAAATAAATGAATAAATAAATTTTTTTAAAAAGAATGTAGGTAGAACAAGCCAAGAAGACCAAGCCAGTAAGCCACAGTCCCCCATAACCTCTGCGTCAGTTCCTGCCTGTAAGGTCCTTCTTTGCTGGCATTCTTGCTCCAATTTTCTTTAATGATATATTGTGGTATGGAAGTGAAACATGAAATAAACTCACCCCCCAGAAAAAGAGAAAGAAAAGAAAAGATACTTATTGACTTATTGTCCCTACTCACTGAAAGTTACCGCATGTTATTGAAAAGCATTTGATGAACATTTTTTGAAAAGCATTTGATAATATTTTTTTTTGGATGGGAGACTGCCAGAAAAGATCAAGTCTATAGATTTAGCCCTCTAGGGAAATGTCAACCTTGGTTTAGCTCTAAGCACATGCAGAGGCCACTGCAACTGTCAGCCGTGGCCCAAGAGGTGGGTGGGCTGCATCTCACGGGGCATCAGCAGAACTTGGTGTTGACCCAAGGCGCTTTCAGTCATTGTTTTAACACAACAGAGAGAAGCAAACCAGTATATGAGGTTGGCGAAAGTGCGCGAAGGGGATGCCCTATAGCCACACAGTACCACTAACTGAGAGTTCCAAAATGTCTGCTGAAACCCAGGTGCCAGCAACCAGGCAGGCCAGTCTAAGGAAAGTACATCTAGCTTTCTAACAACTGCAGCACCTATGTTCTTGCCTCTGAATAAATGTTGCAGAAACAAAGCATACACAATTGCTTATAATTTTAAGACAACTTCCAAATGCCTGTGCCTATGAAACATGGAGAACAAGCCTTTTTGAATTCTTTAGTTCCCAGAGTAGCAACCACAAGCTTGCTTTTTTTTTTGTTCCCTTTCTTTTTCTTTCTTGAGCCAAGAATATGATCTGGTACACAAACTTGTTTCAAAAGTATGCCTAATCTTCTCACTGCATGTTTGTGGTTAAAGATTTGCCTCATACTCCACCCAAACTCAGCCAAGAGTTTAACAGTTCGAAGAAAAGTCTCTGTGTAACAGTAAATAAGCTTGTGTAAAACAGAGGGGGAGTACGCAGTCAGGAGTGAGACACCCCAACTCTCGGTCTGCATCGGCCAATATGACACACACACATCCCACAGCGGCTGTTTACACTTACATTTAAGTCAAACCAAAACAAAGCCTCAGATCCTAAACTGGTCTGCTTGCACTTTAGAGATATAGCAGCTAAGTGTTCTATGGCTACTGTCGGAGAGCAAAGATCTGATAAGCCCATCTGTCACTGATGTAAACTTGATTGGACAACTTTGCTCTAAACAGTCACTCTCAAGCTTTAAAACAAAACAAAACAAAACTCAAAGTAACTATGAATTTTTAAAAATAATCAAGGGACCCTAAAACCCCCCTTTTCAGAACATAGGCTATCTGTATTTTTAATTACTGAATAACAAATTAAGACTGAAAAAATTTCTACTAGAGGCTAAAACACAGCCTCACACCCATGATACTACTGGAGCATTCCTATGGTGAGCCAGAGAAACACATCATAGAGTTATGAGAATATTTTGACCTAATAGATGCTCTGAAGGTGTCTTGGCATCTCCTGGATCCCAGACCTCCTTTTGAGAAAGCTCACGTAGACTATACTCTGTCACTACAAGTCCCCTGGCTTTCGTTTACTTCCAAATGCACATGGTGCTGGTTTCGCTCAAAGGTTCTGACAGACATTTAGAATTTGTCAAAGTAGAATGAAACAACCACCATGTCTATCCAAGCCAGACTCTGCTGAGAGGAAATGAAGAAATAAGGTCTCACTTGGCAACTACTGCTTGAAATAAGGCCCAATGCATTCTGAGGAACATGGTACTGTGCCTTACGTGTAGCTAAATGGTTACTGTTTGGCCTTAGTGGGTTTTCCTAACTTGTATGGAAATCACATGCCAGCCTCATTCAGTGAGTGACCTGACATTTACACTTAGTACCCTGCCAATAGTGTTTGTGTTACAGCAGAGTCAGCATGCTAGAAAGGAACCCACAAAATGTTAGTGTGCAGAATAAGTTCAAAACCATCCAGGTCTCAAGACTGGCAAAGATACACCAAACTTATTCCACAATGATTGATGTAAGGTTCTGTACGTCACAGGCTTGTTTAACATGGTCCTGAAAACCTGCAAAGATTGTACAAAGTCACACGCTAAGAATGGTAATGTTTACACGATGAACTCAATGCTCACTGCTACTTAGAAGAGATTGTTGTCACTGTTGTGTGCTCTCATATAGGGGGTTGCCTGAGGTAACTAAGAAATGGAAGCCAATACACCTTGAATTTTGATCTTATTTAGATAAGAAGAAAGTGGGTTAGATAAGAGATAGAAACAACATCATCATTGATAATAAAGCTGCTATTAGGGACTGTGTTTTGTATCTACTGAGCAGGTGAATTTACCTCAGATTTAAGTAGACTTATGCAGTCACGAGGTAGGTTGGACAATAGAATTTCGCCTATGTGAACGTAGCGCCATTCACTCTTGGCAGAGAGCAGAGCACAGTATTTGCATAATGGGTGTTGGCTTTATAAGAAAGGTAAGGGGTCGATGTCGTTCTGTGCAAATCTAGTTGTTTATTATAAATGTATCAATTTATATATGTCAACCTTTTCAGAAGCAAAATAGATGAATTAACTTTGAAATACCCATTCTTCTCTGTGGGCAAACATGTCAAGAAAGGATAGAAAGAAATTGTAGTTGTGGTCTTGCCTTTCCTGAGCCATCCAGTCTGCAATCCAACCTAAACATCCACTCTGCACTATGTTCTTCCTGGATACTTTGGGTCTCATGCCCTCGACCTTCTCTCTTCCCCTCATTCTCTTACAACAGATTTTTGGCTCACTCGATAAATACTGAGATTGACAAAGGAAGAGTGACAAAGAAACTAACATGTATAAAGAAGATTTTTTTTTTAAAATAAGTGTTTATTTACTGGATTTGAAAGAGCTCCAATGACGTTCAATGATGTCAGGACACATGTCACATTTCTGAGATTCTATCACATTTTAACACCTCTCAGTTGTGATCAGTAACTTGTTAAGTACCATGGAATGTTTGGCTGACTTTTTACACTCTCCTTTTATGATGCATAAAGTGATGATGTTTTTTTTTTCTAGTCTATGACATATCCGATACAGTAAGTAGTTAAGTCAGAATAGTCTAGAATTTTTCACCTGAGTTGTATGATTCTAACCTTTAGACTATTATTTTACAAATAACCTTTAAATACAATATTAAAGATATTTAGACAATATATGTTTTCTTTTCTAAAGAAATTGGTTTCCTCCATCCCTCATCATTATTTTGTGATTGGCATGCAGTTTGGGACTTGTCTCACTTAACATCTGTGTAGAATTATGCTCCTTGGGAGCCAGATGCTTTCTTTTCCCATGAACTGAGGACACTTAAATGAGTTCTGTGAAGTGGGCTGATGAAATATGTTTATTATCGAAAATTGGGCTAGTGCTGAGTGACTGTTTCAGCAGCTGGACCTCGTGAGGGAAACAAGCTGGGGCCACTTACATGTCCTAATGTAAACATTACAAGTGGCTGCAAGGGGGGAAGGCTTGGGAAGTTTTTATTACCCAAGATATTGAAATTGAGAAATATGGGAAATAACTGAAGGGATATTTTGCTTAATAGTTGGTTTAGTCAAGCAATGCTTTTTGGCAGTATTTTAAACTCAATAAATCTTAAGTACCTATTTTGTGTCAAGTATAAATTAGATAGAGTCCCACATGATAGTAAAGGTGAGTTACTGAATGCCTAGGGGAGTCAAGGAAAGCCAGAGAGAGGTACAAAGATGGTGGAATTACATAGGTACAACAGTCACTGAGGCTTCGTGAAAATCACAGCAGAGATTTGAAAACTGGGGCGGAAAACTTTCAATTAGAAATGTGATTGAAATCTCTGGGTCCTTATAATTGATATTTCTACGCCCCTTTGATTTTCACTTACACAGAAAACCATTTTAAAAGGTGGGTGTTGGTTGTACTTGTAAGAATCTTTTAAAAGTTAAATAGTCAAAATCTGACAAAGAACCAAAAATAGCATTAAAGAAAGGTGTTTAAGAAAACAAGAAACTCAGAATTTAGAATATGGTACAGGAAAGACTAGTGCACGATTGAAAAGGGCATGCACTAATTCCCTGCAGCTTGATTTTAATCTTGATCATCCATATATAATGGAAAGTCTAGTAGATTACCTCCAGTGAGTTCATGACTTGTTAAAGGTAGACAGAAAGCTGCAAACACCGAATAAATAAGAGTCACCCACAGGCAACTTTCAATTGCATTTCCTGTTTTCTAGCCTAGCTAAGACTAAGCCTCAAACTTGGAGATTCATCCTGACTTTGTATCTGAAGCACGTGAAACGCCAAGTAACATGGAGGAAGTCAGTACATCTCGTTCATCAAGTTCAATATTGTCCTTGTGGACACTACGAACAAAACACCCAATAAGAGAGTTCATACCTGGAAGGGCTATTTCCCCTTCTCATAGAAGTCATTACTTACCTATGGCTTTGTCTGGAAGGGGGGCAGCACCTCAAATATTCCCTTTTAGATATCAACATGTTCTTTGATACTTCTGTTGCATCATGTATGCAGCCATTTCTAGTACAATGCAGGGGAGGCATCCTGGAAACCCATGTACATACCAGCAACAAAAATGGACTCGGCATGTTGTATTTATGTATGGTTATTTGTACATACATACTCCCGTGTCTGTGTGTGTGTGTGTGTGTGTGTGTGTGTGTAACAATATAAAGGAAAAGAACCTATTAACGAGAGTGGGAGTCATGGGAGAGGGTCAAGAGAGGGTAGCTATGAGGGACTGGAGGGAGAAAAGAGAGGGAAGCTATTTTAATTAAAAACATATTAGGGAAAAGAATAAGACACCCCTGTAGAAACTGAGAATTTTTAAGGATTATGTTTATATTGTGGCAGCAGTATAAACTAGCCAAGGACCACCCCAGATGGGTATGGGGGTCCCTGGGATGAGAGTTCTCGATGTCCAGGTGGGTAAGGATTTGGCGGTGACAAACAAACACAGAGGCAGTTTGAATCTGAATGTATTTTGCAGCTCTCAAGCAGGGGATTTTATACATTAAACCAAACATGACACAGCTCGTAGAAACCATATCCAGTGAAACAATCACGAATGCCAAGAAAAATCATTTGGCACTGTAAAATACAAAAATCATCTAAGCATTACAACTCTGAAACTACATATTCAGTGAATCATAAACAGAACAGGTAACATCATCATCAAAATATAACAATTCTAAAAAAATATATTGATTAGGGTGGTCGTCCAAGGCTAGTGGCATATTCCCAAGAACAGGTTAATAAATCTTTATGGTCAATACTCTTAACCGCTCAGCTAACTTTCTAGTCCCTATGATTAATTATTGCTTAACTTCTAATGTTTGATTTTTTTTTATAAATTTTCAAAGCATAAATTTAAACTATTTTAATTCTTTCTATTTAAGGCTTTCTTTACCATATACCAAAACCCACCTCCGATGATACACGTGTAGCCAAATGAAATTTTATTGTTGGGAAATTTTTTATTTATCATGGTAATTTTGCAAACCATTTAAAAAGTAAAGCATTGGTTTCCCTGGAGATAAGGTCATGTTAGTGACCCATCTCAAGAGATGGTTTCGTACCCATTATTCTTGCTTAAGATCATTGTCTAGGCTACCAGGAACCTGTAACTAAGGAAAGGAATGAAATAGAACAAAACAGAAAAATTGCCATGAGAACTACAGCTCAATATGTTTTCTCCAGCTGAGAGTTCCACAACCAGTTCCAGGAGACCTCTTTCTTTGAAAGTCTAATGCCTCAGTCTATGGAACTTGTCATACAGATCTACTGGGGTCGGTGTGGCATCTCTCCATTTTTTATTTTTTAATTGAAGCTCATAAATTTTTCTTTTGGCTGTAGAGATGGAGGAAAAGATTAGTTGGAAGAAAATTGGAAAAATAAGGAGAAGAAGAAGAATTATTCCTGTAGCCACGGCGACAACAATGATCTAATGTAGCCAACAAACAAGAGTTTAGAGACCGTAAGTAAACCAAGGCTAATAGACTGAGCCAAATCCTTTGTCAGTAGATTTATGTGCTTTGCTCATAGCAGAGATTTGGGCTTGTAACTGAGCCATATCACAAGTGATATCATTGTCTTTTCAAATTTCCAACAAATGTGTTTTAGTAACATTCCATTGTGACTTGCATTGTAAGGTAACGGCGTTACACATGTGTACCGAAAGCTAGCATGGCACTTGGTAGAAAGCTGGACTTTAATATATTCTACCTTTTGTCCTAATGTCAAAACTGTATCTTCTCAAGTATCAAGTTTTACTTCTAACTTTTTATCTATAATTCATTGTCTAGCAAGTATTAAAAAGACATTTTTATTTAAATCATTAACAAAATGTGTAGTGTTTATACCTGCTG
Organism: Tokudaia tokunoshimensis; assembly: GCA_036184795.1. Taxonomy (NCBI): domain Eukaryota; kingdom Metazoa; phylum Chordata; class Mammalia; order Rodentia; family Muridae; genus Tokudaia; species Tokudaia tokunoshimensis. The sequence goes on from BTHU01000014.1 coordinate 16,508,794, forward strand.
AGACTATTGTAGCTGTTAAAGCTGTAAGTGAGGTAAGGATGACTGTCAAAGCACTAATGTCTAAAACCAAAGCTGCAGCAAAACGCTTTGGTCTAATTAGCTCATTAACTCTTTGAAGCATTTGCAAAGCTACATTACCAAACCAAACATCATCTTTCAAATCTACAGGAAGCATAACATAAGAAGGTCTGTAGAACTTGTCACACAGACTCTACTGGGGTCGGTGTGATATAAACTGATAGTCACTCATAATGTGTGCCTCTTTTTTGAAAAAAAAAGAAACTTTAAAGGCAAAAAAAAATCTGCCTGAACTTGTAGTTTTTTCAATCAACTTAGAAATATTTTTATGCCTACCATTTTATCTGTATAATTTTCCATGAAATAGTCCATTTTAACGTGTTTTTCTATATATTTCTTGAATTTTATCAGAAATATTTTCCTTGTAGATCTTCAATTTTATCAGAAAATGTTTATAGTTCCACTTTCAATCAACTTAGAGATATTTTTATGCCTACCATTTTATCTGTAATTTTCCACGATAATCTTCAATTTTAATGTTATTTTATATTTTTCTACAATTTTATTAGAAATATTTCCCATGTAAATCTTCAGTTCTATCATAAAATGTTTCCATTCCTTTTTCAATTAATTTAGTAATTTTTTTTTGTGTCTACCATTTTACTCATTAATTTTCCATGAAAATTGTCAATCTTAATGTGTTTTTCTATATGCTTCTTCAATTCTGTCAGAAACATTTTCCATGTAAATCTTTAATTTTATCATAAAATGTTTTTTACTTCCTTTTTCATTAAAAAATAAAAAAAGGTAAAAAAAAAACAAGAAAGAAAGAAAGAAACTGGATGACTATTTAAATCAAGAGTTTTCCAGTTCAAGATTTTGCATGGTCAGCTTTCTTTTTTTGTTTGCTTTTTTTTTTTTTTTTGCTTCAAAACAATTTATCATAATATGCTAAATACTGAGCATGTCCAGGGCTGGTGCCTTAAAATACACTGAGCATAGATCTGCAGCTTTTGAGATCGTGTGATACAGAAGCACCGCGGACACTGTGTGGTGGGACGCTTCCACGGCAATGGTCCCAAGACTCTACATGTCTGTTGTACTCACACTGACTTCCAGCGTTTGTTTCTCAGACTTTCCAGAACCTGCAACTCCCAGGAGCTGCAATCTTGGTCCTCCTGTGGCCTGGAGTGGGCATGGGATCCCTCGTTTTCTTGAGAGTTCTACTTAACCATCTCTTCTTTATAAACAATTCTCTGATATTTTTGTTGAGCACTTACTCACCCCCTTTTCCTCATTTTTTTCTGAAACAAACATCAGCATGTATTGTAATATAATCTGATATTGCATGGTGTATTTATTTATTTATCATTATATCTTCCTATTATAGGTTTTATGAGGTCAAATCTTTCTAGTGATTTCTAGAAAGAGGTAAAATAAACTCTAGGTTTGGTCCATAAACTTGTTCCTTGAACCTTGGAAAATTGTTCAATTTAAATAAGTACTTCTTTGTTAATTCTACATATCTGTTCTTTACATCTTATTACATCATATTAAACTCTGTTTAAATTTATTTTTAATGAAAAACATATGCATATACAGTATTTCTGTATTCTAATATACACAGTTTATTTTTATATGCAAATATGTAAGGTATGGTGTTTTAAATAAAATATAAAATTGCATCTATATCTAATACAAACATGCTATATACATAGAATTTTAGTATGCAGATACAAATATATATGTGCATGTGTGCATATCATACATAAGTCTATATGTTAATTTACCTTTTTTATTCCCATGAGGTGACACTACCAAAGTATTTATAGCCCCAGACTTAGCATTGTTTCAACTAATTGTTTTCCATCTTTATAATAGTATGAAACTGATATGCTTTCAGAGGGAACCATATGCTGATGTTTGAATTTTGCTTTGTTCCCAGGCTAGTTACATTAAGTTCAACAATCTTTTGCAATGCAGGGGAGCAGCAGTTAGGCACAGGCTACATCCAGATATCTGATCACAGGAATGAACATAGATAGCCTGCGTTGTGCTATGTTTCTGGGCTATCACATTTGCCATGTTAGAAATAGCAGATGCATTTTCAATTTATGGTGGACCTTTCAGAGCATAACCCTAACATAAGACAAAGAATATCTTTGGTGGAGGCATGGAGGCCCATGTGTTCACAGATGAGCACTGGGAGAACTAGGAATATTAAACACACAGGGGTGTACTAAGAAAGGGATACATAACCTGTTATCCATCCAGAAGGCTAGGAGTGGACATGGTCAATAGCCGGGCGACTTTTACACTATCTGTGTGGCCAGGATCATATTAGATCCTCCCCCAGATGTTTATTTTGAGCTTGCCAATTATAGAACCCATCTTCATAGTCAGTCTATAGAACTTACCTTTACGGATGATGTCACTTGTATATTACAAAGAATTTCAATATAGTCATGCCTTAAGCTTTATTGTGCCCAGGGGATTGAGTTAATCATCGCCAGGGAAGTTTTCACCAAATTGGGCTGTGCTATAATATACCTAAAATAAACTACTCAGAGCTTGAACCAACATCAGCTACTTGGTCATGTTGAACGGAACTACATTCTTACCTTCTGTGGATTATAGTGGTTGCAAAGACCCTCACACATCTTTACATCCATTGATTTTAAAAACAACTGCTATTAGGAAGGTGGGGAGAGACAGTGACTCCATATTTGCATCCTCCCATAATTACAAGAATTTTCAAGCTTCCCATATGCACCACTACCTTGTGGAAATTTATGGTATGAGTAGGAGTACACAAATGATGGAATCTATTGCCAATTAGGGATATTTTAAGAGAATAATCCCACACACCCAGGCAACAGGCTCACCCACTGTGATGAAGACTATAGATCTAGATATAATTCTGTCCTATTATGCAACTGGATGCCACCTCATTGGATGTAGGATCAGATACTAGAAGCATCTGCATAGGAGCATAGTAAGACTCATATCTGTGGGTGCCTTTTCCAATAAGCCCATCACATTTAGTGCTGGTTGTGGACCCTGAAACTCTCACTCAGCTCCAGGGTCTCTCAGCTATTGTCTGAAAGCAGTTGTGCCCACATAGAAACTTTCTGTGAGCGATACCAGTCTGTGCCCTCAGAGGCAGGCCTATTGTCTGCTAGCATCTTGTAATTCAGCTGCATCTCCCCTTAGTCACATTCCAAAGGCAATCCTACCCTCCCTGGAGACATAGCCAAGACAAGCTCTTCATATTAGCAACTCTGAACTCATTAGTAGCCATGTGACCTATCCCCACCTCCCTTTAGCTATAGATCTGAAGGCAGTTCTATTAGTCTGGGGACCTACTAAGAGAAAGTATTTACTTGCTGAATGCATACTGTAAAACCCACAAAATCCATCCCTCAAATGTACAGATACCAATGAACAGTTACAGAGATAGAAAAGATCAAAGCACACACAACCCAAAGATTTTAATAACACTCCAGTGTCTAACCCAAAAAGGTGGAGATCATTGAGTTGCCTGAAAAAAATAATTCAAAATACAGTCATCATTTTCAGGAAATTCAAGGAGATACAAGACTGCAGACAATTCAGTGAGATCAGGAAGATATTCTGTGGACAGAATCAGGAGCGTTGTAATATAGAAACCATAAATAAGAGGCAAGGAAAAGCTCTGGAATTGAAGACCATGTGAATACAGAAGTGAAATATTCAGCAGAGAGCACTAGCAGCATTCCTGATCATGCAGAATAAACAGTCAGTGAGCTCAGAGATAGACCATGAAATCATCCAATGAGGAGAACAAAGAAGACAAGTAATGAAAATTAATGAAGAAAGGATAGCGGCTTTACAATATTGTTCTGTTGTGAAGAACTGGATATTCCTGTGTAACAAATGCCACCAGATCATATACAAATCTTATGCCATGTACAAAATGAAGGAATCGAAGGTAAAATGTGAAATAAAATCTGTGGAAGGAAACTTAGGGGAAGACTGCAAACACTAGTCAGAGCAATGATGGTCTTTTGAATATGGCTTCAAAACCAACAAAAGCCAATTGTGTAAGCTGTTGTGCATTGAACTAAAAAGACTCCATGTAGGGAACTGACAGTCAGCAAAAGGAAGGGACAAGCTCAGAATGAGAGAAAATACATGCAAACCTGTGTTCTGTAAGCAGTTTATGTTCAAAATAACAAGAGACACATGTATCCAATAGCAAAGGAATAATGAGGCAATCTTAAAACGGCCAGAGCACCCGAATTGGCAGTTTCCCAAGGAATGCTTCCAAATGTCTGGCTCGGACATATGCAGGTTCTCAGTGTGATGGTGTGTGGTGAGAGAAGGGACAGCCTGGTAGTTACAATTCTAGAATATATTCTCTTAGGCATGCAGCGAATTCTCCTGAAATGTAAGAAAGACCTCAAAGAAAATGAATATGGGCAATGCAAATTTATTATTTCTAAGAAATAAAGATTCTAAGGAAGATAAGACTTGGAGAGAAAGACAAATGAGTCTCTGAGTCAAAAGTTCCAGCTAGCTAAACAGACCTAAAAACCTCCAGCAGTGTTGGTAGGTGATGTCTGTTTGAGTTAAGATGGATGCCTGGGTAAGAGTTTGGGCATCAGAAGAAGTGCCTTCTTGTCATCAGCTGGCTCCTAAGGAGAAACAAATAGTTGCGTTAGGTGATCATGATTTCTTGTCATGAAATAAGCCTTTTGAGCAGAATACTGGCAGTATTTACTTCTTGTAGGCATGTCTAATCCCAGGCCTGTATGAACCCAGGACAGCTATGTATATAACCCAACACAAAAGCATACTTAAAACTGTAAGAGTTTTTATGATTTAATTTCTAAATGTAGATTCATCATGGGTTCTTGAACATAAACTTTGTGGATGGCAAGGTTGAAAGGCCGGACACGTGTAGATTGGGAAGTTTTTCTACCAGATCTAAATTGTAATCTTGTTTTGAAAAGTTAATTTCAGCCAAAGTCAGAATCATGCCTAAGGGCAAAAAAAAAAAAAAAAAACCAAAAAAAAACCTATGAAAGGAATGAAGATTAAGATTGCTTCCAATCAGCAATATCAAATGACAGTGCTCTGGAGAACCACCAATTTAATCTTGGGGGGAAAGAAGCAAACAGACTATAAAAACACAAGGAAGGCACAAGAGTGTTGATGACTTACAGATGTCATTGTTATATAAGCAGACAAAACAAAACAGCCAACTTGATTTCAATCTGACACAATGTAAACATTCAGTCAGTGGCTTTTGAATTAATATGCATATGCCAAAACCATTCCTGTAGGAGGCCAAGTGCATACTGAGAATATAACAGAGAAAAAGATGCTTCTTTCCCTCATAGCAGTTATCCCTCAGCAAAAGCGAAGAGTAGGTTACACAAGAAATTGGGGGATAGAATGAGAAACCTGTAAAATCCTATTGAAGCATATATTTGATCACACATATATGCAGAAGTGCACAAAACACACACACACACACACACACACACACACACACACACACACACATGAACTAAAGGAAAGCTATATCTGATCCTTAGATTTAATATTGCAGATATCAGCTTTGCCTATATTAATCCATATACCAATAAGATATGAATGAGTGTGGTTTTCTTGGACGTGGACAAGTTGATCCTAAAGTTCACCTGGCAACACGAACATTAGAGAGGTGACATAAAAATTTAAAATGAAGTTACACAAGGAGCATCACCACTCCCAGATACCAAAGCCTGTAAAGGCCTAAGATATTTTTAAATCCTGATGGACGCTCTTGAGGAATCAGACATCGTCTGGGAGAAACACATCTGCGAATTAAACTCTCACAAAACATGAGTTGATGCTGAAGGGAGTATTGAAAGCCAAGATTAGGGCAAGGAGTATGTGAAGGAAATTGGGGACAGTGGTTAAAAACAAAACCTCGAGCAAAGATGAAGTCAAACATCTTCTGCCTCCCTGTAGCAAAAGACACTGCAACTGGACCAGACACTGGAACTTGGAAAATGAGTTTTGAAATCAGAACGTGCTATGTGAACAAGACAGGGATTAGAATCCAATGTTTTAACTATACATAATATACGTCTCTCTTTGTTAAAAGTAAAATTAAATAAAGCTGGCAAGAACATAGTATATATGTGTATTACACAGGAATATGTTTATTCTCATTAACATGTATACCCATTCTAGAGACATGAGCCAGCAGTCAATAGAAAAATTTCCAAGGAAACAATGACTGCAGATAATGTAAAGAAGACCAGCATAACTCATGAAGTATCCAGACTCCAATAATGAGCTCATAGATGTCAATTAGCAGTCTGTCAGGGCTGCAAGTTAGATGCACAGCCCCATTACAGGGATGCTGGGAAATGCATTTTCATAGGTCAATAGAGGGATGTTGAGCTAAGAGAGACTCTTTGGAAAAGGTTGGGAAATCTTTACTAAAATCGAAAACCTCCATGGATTCTCAGACTGGAAACTTCTGTTTGTGAAGCTAGTTTACAGATACAGTTGCTCTGGTGTACAAATAAATCGATGTATGAACATGCACCAAAGTCTGGAAGGACCCAGGGGTCTGTGACTGTGGGCTAGCTAAGGCACAGAATGCCTGAGGTACAATATTTTGTCACTATGTCCTGTGCTGAGAAAATGAATGAGTAATTAAATAATTATGTAAATAAATAAATAAATCTGAAAAGAGCTTACTGTGTTATAGTGGTTACCGTTCTGGGAAGATATATACTATAAAACTGACTAAAGTCATTTCTAGGCAAGTATACTGGTTAGTTTTGTGTGTCAATTTGACACAAGCTGGAGTTATCACAGGTGAGGAAATGTCTCCATGAGATCCAGCTGTAAGGCATTTTCTCAATGAGTGATCAAGGGGGCAGGGCCTATTGTGGGTGGTGCCATCCTTGGGCTGGTAGTCTTAGGTTCTGTAAGAAAGCAAGCTGAGCAAGCCAGGGGAAGCAAGCCAGTAAGGAACATCTCTCCATGGCCTCTGCATCAGCTCCTGCTTCCTGACCTGCTTGAGTTCCAGTCCTGACTTCCTTTGGTGATGAACAGCAGTGTGGAAGTGTAAGCTGAATAAACCCTTTCCTCCCTAACTTGCTTCTTGATCATGGTGTTTGTGCAAGAATAGAAACCCTGACTAAGACAGCAAGGAAATCAAATAACTGAGGAATCATGGGTAGGAGAAATTTTATTTTATCTTTAGTTTCATTGTTTTAAACAATGTTTACAGTTTGAATCTAAAATGCCTCCCTACACACCTATGTTTTGAATGCTTATCACCTGGCTGGTGGAGTGATTAGGGGAGACATGAGGCCTTTAGTAGATGGGGACTTTCTGGGGGTAGTAGGGTCACTAGGGGTAGGCTTTTGAGGGCTATGACTTGAATCCTGCTTCTGACAAGCCCTTCTCTTCTGGTCTGCCACAATGTAACTGTCTTTGCCACACACTTCTGTCTCCACAAGTCAAGCACTCTGCCCTACTTTCTCTGACATGATGTATCACAATAATCTCAAACAGATGTGGAGGATGTATTCCCCTACATGGGTTGTTTCTTCTAAGCATTTTCATGGCAAAAATGCAAAAGTAACTAATACAGACTGCATAGCCCCTGGTCTGCTTGAACTTTTTCCATGAACATGTTTCTCCCAATATGTATAATATAGTTATATATAATATATGTATCATACATATCTCATATATATCATATCACCTGTTTATGGAATAAATTGACTTCTTAATTTAAGGGATTTTTTTTTGAGAGTTTTCATCATTTTCTCCCTCCTCTCTCTACTGTTCCCATGTGCCACCCCCACACCATCTCAAAGTCATAAGCTCTTTGTTACTGTCATTGCCTGTTGTTATAGGGGGACGAGGAAAATCCAGGTACACTCTGAAAGGAGATTTGGCCTCATTGTAATAACATATTTCTTCCATTGGCACTAGGAAGAAATCACAGGCAACAGATATGGTCCAGACTGAAATTTTGTCATCTGACATTCTTCTGCAGGAGACTGGCAAGGAGCAACCATGAGGATGTCTCAGCCAGCATGAGCATTAATGACTAGAAGAAATATACCTACCTATGTCACCCGGACGCAAAGGGTCTCTTTCTGCAGGTTTTATGTCTTAGTGTCTCACAGAGGGTGGGTGCAACCAGGATCGGGCTTACCTTGGTCATTGAAAGGGAAACAGAAGTACTTGCAGATAAGGATCAAAATTCCTGGCTTCCTGCCTTGGTTCTGTTACTAGCTGCTGGGTTTATGATCTTTGGCATAATATTTAGACATTGTTGATATAAAAGCTTTCTTTACAAAATGTGGTTAAATATGAAACAACTGGAATTCAGTTTTTGAAGATGAAGTTCAGATACCTCGGTCCTGAGGACTATGGGAAAGCACTCTGGTGTTGACAACTCACAAACTCCAGAGTCATTAGACGCAGGTCAGAGAAAGGAGAATGGGTCTGAGAGCTTCCAGTGTGGAATGGGAAGTAAGCGTTTAGACAGGCTAAGAAAATTGATGACTTCTAGAGAACAAATCGGTAAACATTTCTTCTGTAATCTTGTCAGTCACCTTCAATAAAGTAGATTTTAATTCTGACATTTTACAGAAGTCAGACGTGGAAGTGACCTGTCTGAAATTACTTAAATTGAAAATAATAGGAGGAGAACTCGTCTGCTTCAAACCATTTTAACTATTAATTTTTACCAGTTCTTCCATTAACCCATGAAGACCAGTTGACGGGTAAAATTGTAAGAAAGATAGATTTCCTTCAATATGTTCAGCAGGTTATATTAAAAAAAAAAAAACAACCTCTCTGAATGTTGAGAGAAAAAAAGTGATATATAAAATGTGTCATTTTGTACATAGGTTCCATGCTGCAGGCATAGAGGCTGGGAAGGTTGCTCAGTGGGTAAATTGTTACTATTCAAGAATGAGTGTAAAACTTTGGATCTCTATCACCAATGTGAAAAGCTAGGCATGGTGCCATTTGTCAGTAGCCACAGAGCTGGGAGGGCAGAAGGCAAGATCCCTAGAGCTTGCTGACCTGCTCTGGATTCATTGGTAAGGTTCAGACTGAGTGAGAGACTCTGTCTCAAAAAGTAACATGTAGATCAGTAGATGAAGATACCCAGAGGTGATCTCTGCCTTTCATACAGGCACACATGAGTTTACACATGCATATTACACACACACAAGAAAATAAATGAATGCATTCTTGGAAATTTTCATTAATGAATTAGTCACTGAACTGAGTGTTGTTTCATCTGTATCCACCTCACGTTTAGGTTTAGGCTTACATTTCTTTCTGCAGAGATCTGACATCTCCGAGATTCCCCTTTCTAGAGCACATAATTCAGAGCAGATTTTGCTTCATCTTTCTGAGGTGCCTTTGATGATTGGAGCCTTCAAGTCCATGCATGACCTTGCAGCAGAGTGTGAATTCAGTTTTTACATTCTGTTTCAAATCTACTCTCCTTATCTTCCTCTCTCTCTCTCTCCTCTCTCTCTCTCTCTCTCTCTCTCTCTCTCTCTCTCTCTCTCCTCTCTCTCTCTCTCTCTCTCTCTCTCTCTCTCTCTCTCTCTCTCTCTCTTTCCTCTCTCTCTCTCTCCTTTCTCTCCTCTCTCTCTCTCTCCTCTCTCTCTCTCCCCCCCTCTCTTCTCACTTTGTCCAATCATTTTCAGAAATAAATTAGATAAAAGCTCTCATACTAAGCTTGAAATCTCTTTTATTCTTGCACTTTCTCTACATTTACCTTCTGCTCTATCCTACATAATTTCCTCAGGTCTCCTAGGACAATTTTCTCTCTAACTTAGTCAAATCTAATGCCGAAGCCTTCCGCGAGACTTCCTATTGTTTAATTGTGCTTTCACTTATGAGTTTCCTCCCTGCTTCCTTCGCCCTCCCTTTTCCTTTCACCTGTGGTTGGGCTTCTGCTGCTGGATTTCTTAACATCTTGTCAGTTTCTTGTATTTCTATTTCTTCTTTGATCTCTAATGACTTCAAATGTGCCTTCCCCCCAACCCTTGAGCAGGAGTTTTGGAACTTGGGGACTGGCCACTGCTTCCCACCTGGGGCAGAGCTCTAGCCCTTTGTTCTCCAAAGACCTGCAACTTCCCGAGAGGCGCCTGAAGCCAGAGACCCTCGGAGCAAGTGAACAAGTTCTACAGACCCTTTTCCAGCCTTTGCGGGGAAGGGTTTTTCCCCTGCCTATATATTTGGAGAACCCCATTAAACTTTAAGCCTTGAGCAGGAAATCTTGTCTTGGCCTCATATTTCTCTTGATCCCCTGTTTCTATCCCCAGCTCTCTTTCCAGGGAACCCAGTAACCTATTAGAATGTAACCACGGGCGGTTACATTAAAACATGTATAATAGGCTCATTGATGGACTTTAACACTTTTGATTTTAGAAACTGTGCTTGTTGTGGGTTTGGCTTCCAGTTGGAGTAAATGGTGTCTCTGGAGTTTAATGAATTTGGACTATCAACTCCTTCAACATGGCATTATTTGGGAGAATTCCATGAGGTCCGTGGTGAAGGTGTACCTTCAGCTTTAGTTGATGTTTCTCAGACATTGTTCTGAGGCCCTTAAGACCCCACAGGTACTATAATGGAATCCCAAAGCTAATTAAAGGAAGATACTCAATAGAAATCTGGTTTGACTCCCCCACCCATTCATTCTGAGGCAGACTTGCCTTGTCTTATCTGTATACTTTAGTAGATACACTTAGAACCTTCTGAGTGCAAACAAGGGTCTTTGGTGCAACCTTTCATCTTACTAGGATACAGAGTTATGCCATCCATCTACACATGAGGTTTAACTGTCAACATTTCTATACCAGATCCCCTCAAGCTTCAGCTGACTATGCCTAGCACCTAGTATTACCCTATGGAATGGTCACTCCTGTTGTCACAGACCTCCTTTGTGAAGGAAATGAGAGAGGGCCCTGGATATTTTCTTCAGTGTTCTAAAAAATTAGGCTACTAATTTAAAAGAAACTTTTCATATTCAGTGTTTTCAGATGATCTTTAGTATAGTGGCTTTCCTGTAAACATACCAAGTTCTCCTAGAGCCAAAGTACCACACTCGCCTTCCTTTGATTTTAAAAATGGTTGTCTTCGTGTCACAGGGAGACCCCACAGATCTTTCTGACAGCGACTTTGAGAACTGTCTGTTTTACCTGCGGTTTTCTGGTAGTCTCATTTCTATTGTTTTGTCCACAGTGGGACTGAATGTGAATGGCTACATGTTTCAAACTGAGTCAACCAATTACTTGCTTATAAAATATGGAACTTAACACACTAAAATCTCTTGGTTCTCTACTTTTGGATCTTTTTGTTTGGTTTGGTCTAAGTTGTTTGTATGTAGCTTATCTGATTAATTATCATTTTTTCTGTATTTTCAAGAATAATATTTCCTATTTCCTTTGGGCAGTTTAAGTGGTTTGATTTGTACATACAACTGTGACTACAAGTGTGAGTGGATGCTGTAACACAACCAGACAACCACTATATAACAACAGGAACAACAATAATAATGACACTTGTTTTACATTTTATGTTTATTTTCAAAGAAAGTTCAATATCTAATTGTAGCAACTTTGTAAGGGACAGAGATTATTTTTTAAATGTTCCACATTTATAACTCTGTATAAAAAAGATTATCTGAATATGAAGTAACTCAGAATTCAAGCCTGTGCTTTTTATTGACTGGCATATATATCTATATATCTATATCTATATCCATATCCATATCCATATCTATATCTATATCTATCTAGTAAGAACTGAAACAGTATCAGGTTTGTAGAAAAGGCAAATATACAAGAGTTGCCTCGAGAAAACCAAAAGGTCCAGTGCCTATACACAGTCTTCTTTGGACTCAATGTTCCTGCCTTGACTCCAAGGTAATATTATTTATCTTGTAACACACTCTTGCATCAGAAATGACAAGCAAAGAGTGGATGTTTGTTTATTTAATATTTATGCATGTTATATATGCTGAATTTCTGCCAAGAAGAAGCTAAGTGGTCAGAGCATGGCTGTGACTCTGTCCCCACGCATGTCTGCAGTGGCATTCTGATTATCATCCTCAAGTGTGGAAAGCCTTGATCTCCTACCATTGTTTGCATCCACATTTTGGTTTGCCTATAATCTTGACCAATGTTATCTAGAAGGTTTGCTCAATTAAAAAAAATCAAAAAATGATTGGTCTGGAAAGATGACTACTGCTTGCCATTCCAGCAGGAAGACTTAAGGTTTGAGTTCCCAGAATCCATGTAAAGCCAAGCACAAATATATCTGTAGCCCCAGGGCTCCTATGGTGATAAGAAACTCCCTGAGATGTCATGGGCCAGCTAGCTTGGCATTCCCAGTGGAAAAGCAACAGAGGGACCCTGTCTCAAAGTGAACATTGAGGGCTGACACCTGAAGTTTTGCACACACATATTCACACACACAAACAGACACACACATATGCAAAGTAAAAGTGAAAATTACATTTTAAATTTTAAAATATTTATGTTATACAATTGATGTCATGTCATCTACCAATCCACCACTGGGGTGTGTGTGTGTGTGTGTGTGTGTGTGTGTGTGTGTGTGTGTGTATTTGAAGCAAGTCTTCTTATAGCCCAAGTCAGTCTGTAACTGACTATGTAATCCAGGCTAGACTTGAGTTCATGATTTTCTTGCCTTAACTTCCCAAGTGCTGGTATTATATGCATATCCCACCAAGTCTCAATTAACACATATTTTTATTTCTGATTTTCTGATGAATGAAAATTTTCTAAAGAAGTGTTTCACTCTGGGGCACTGGAGATGAGGAGCCTTGCTCTACACTGAGATGCAACTCTGTAACATCCCATACTAGATTAGGGTAAGGCCTTGAAGCACAAAATGTTAAGCAATCTATGGGTAGCTTTTTAGTCAATAAAAGAATGTATGATGCCATTATATGCAATGTCAAAATATGGGGGTAGGGGAAACAGTCACCTGTGAGCATCCACCAGAAAGTCAAGTGAAGAAAAAGACAGTGGCCAGCAGCAGAAGAGGTGGAGTCTAGAAAGATAGCGAGCCTGACAGATAAATGTCCCACCTATTGAGACTTGGGGTTTATTTTTCTACATAATAACAGTTTTATCACCTCAATTACCATCACCTTTCTCATAAGCTAATCAGAAAAGTAGCTAGTAGTCACCAGAATTTGAGAGGGGAATTCATTCTAGTCTTCAAATCACACAAATGAAAGATATAGTGGTTTTTCCAAGTCAACACAGTACAGAAGCTTCATTCCCTGTAGAGCTTCCATTTGGTCCTTAGGTACGAGCCTGAAATACAAACATAACACATATAATTACAGATACAATAGCATTAGCCATCTCTGCTTAGAAAATACACATAGTTTGGTCCTCTGAAGGCATACCTTCTTACCCAGAGAGTCCTGCTATCACCCCACAACCCCAGAACTCCACTGTCCAGCCACCTCTCTGTTCACTAAGTGCCTTCATAAAGAATTGGAGAGTTCTCATACTAATGATTTAAAAGGACACATGAAAAGTCCAGAAAAAAAAAAAAAGAAGCAAACACACCCAAGAGGAGTAAGGGATCAAACTCAGGGATAAAAATCAACCAATTTGAAACAAAGAGAGTAATACAGAGAATCAAAACCAAGAGCTGGTTCTTTGAGAAAATCAACAAGATAGACAAAGCCTTAGTCAACTTAACTAAAAGAGAGACAATATGCAAATAAAATTATAAATGAAAAGGGAGACATAACAACAGATAATAAAATGTGGGAAAAAGAGAAAAGAGGGGGGCAGCATGGAGTGGGGGTGGGGTGGGGGGTAGATGGGTGGGGGAGGATCCCCGCGAAGGAGAACTCTAGCAGGTAGAGCCCAGGGGGATAGGGGAACACCGGCAGTACCATGCCCCACACCAGGGTAGGGAGTGCAGATGGCCACTCATCTGTTTTGCATAGCCCCAGGTACCTGTGGAGGAAGCTGCTTGACTGAGAGTCCTCTTGGATCCTTTCCCTGGTGGCTGGAAATGCTGAGGCCTGCTCCATGCTTCTACACGGTGGGTTTTGACAAGAGACAGCTTGTAGATTTAATGTTTTATTATTAGAAAAATAGAAAGAGAAAAGGAAATAGAGAAGAAAAGAGAAAAGTAGAGAAATGAGGGATGACCATGTGGAAAGGGGGGAAAGAATGGAGAGAGAGGGGGAACAGAGAGAGAGACAAGAGAATGAAAGAGGGGTGAGAGAGAGCAAGGAAAGGTAAGAAGCCTCCTTTAATAGTGGACTGGGTTACCTGGCAACAGCCAGGTAACTGAGGGGTGGGGGAAAGCCTGGCTGTAGCCAGGTGACCGCAGAGGTGAAGTCCAGCCAGAATACTAGGGGCCTGGGGCATGGCCACATGTCTCTCCTGCGGGGGTGGGGTGGGGAGGTTGTGGGGACTGCAATTGCAGCAGGGGCCAGAGTTCAGGGGGTGGTGACTGAACTCCTCCCATCCCATGTAGGTGGAAGCTCCACCCACAAGGTCATAGGTGGAAGCCACCCCCCACTGGGTCTCTGGGGTTCAAAGTCACTGCTCTACCTGAAATCAGGCTGCTTGTGCACAGATCACCTCCCAACAATAAAGAAATTTAAAGAATTATTAGGTGTTACTTTAAAAACCTGAATTCCAAAAAATTGAAAAATCTAACCAAAATGTATGATTTTCTAAACAGATATCATATACCAAAGTTAAAACAAGGTCAGGTAAACTCTTTAAATAGCTCTATAACCCCTAAAGAAATAGAAGCAGTCATTAAGTCTACCAACCAAAAAAAAGTCCAGGGCCAGATGGTTTTAGTGCAGAATTCTACTAGACTTTCAAGGAAGAGCTAATACCAATGCTACTCAAACTATTCCACAAGATATAAACAGAAGGAACATTGCCAAATTCATTCTATGAGGCCACAGTCACCCTGATACCTAAATTACATAAAGACTCTACAGAGAAAGAAAATTTCAGACCAGTTTCTCTTATGAGCATCAATGCAAAAATATTCAATAGAATGCTTGCAAACCAAATCCAGTAATACATCAAAAACATCATCCACTATGATCAAGTAGACTTCATCACAGGGATTCAGGGATGGTTCAATATAGGAAAATCCATCAATGTAATCTACCATTGAAAGAAAAAATTCACATGTTCATCTCATTATATGCTGAAAAATCCTTTGAGCAAATCCAACACCACCCTCATGTTAAAAGTCTTAGAGAGATCAGGGATACAAGGCACATACCTAGAAATAATAAAAGCAATGTACAGCAAGCCAATGGTCAACATCAAATTAAATTGAGAGAAACTCAAAGTAATTCCACTAAAATCAGGGACAAGACAAGACTGCTCACTTTCTCCCTATCTATTCAATACAGTACTTGAAGTTCTAGCTAGAGCTATAAGACAACTAAAGGAGATCAAGGCAATATAAATTGGAAAGGAAAAAGTCAAAGTATTGCTATGATATATGTATGATATGATAATATACATAAATGACCCCAAAATACCAGAGAATTCCTACACTTAATAAACACCTTCAGCAAGGTGGATGGATAAACATTAATTAAAAACAATCAGTATCTCTCTTTTATACAAATGATAACCATACTGAGAAATTAAAGAAACAACACTGTTTATAATAGATGCAGATAATATAATGTATCTTGGTGTAACTCCAACCAAGCAAGTGAAAGACCTGTATGACAAAAACTTAAGACTCAAAAGAAACTGAAGGTATCAGAAGATAGAAAGATCTCCCATGTTCATGAATCAATAAAATTAACATAGTAAAATGACCATCTTACCAAAAGATTACCAATCTATAATTCAATATAATTCCCATGAAATTCCAACACAATCCTTTACAGATCTTGAAAGAGAAATTCTCAACTTCATATGGAAAAACAAAAAACTCAGGCTACACGAAACAATCCTGAATGAACCGTAAAAGAACTTCAGGATGGTATCACCATCCTGATTCAAGCTGTACTACAGAGCAATTGTAATAAAAACTGTATGGTATTTGTATAGGAATAGACAGAATGATAAAATGGAATCAAATCAGGAAAGACCCTGAAATAAATCCACACACATTTGGACACTGGATTTTTGGCAAAGAAGCCAAAACCATACAATGGAAATAGCATCTTCAACAAATGATGCTGATCTAACTGGATCTCTCTATGAAGTATGAAAAGAAATCCATATCTATTACCCTGCACAAAACTCATGTCCAAGTGGCTCAAAGACCTCAACATAAAACTGGATACACTAAATCTAGTAGAACAGAAAGTAGTAAATAGCCTTGAACTCATTGGTACAGGGGACAACTTCTTCAACAGAATACCAATGACTCAGGCTCTAAGATCAGCAAATGATAAATGAGACCTCATGAAACTGAAAAGCTTCTATAACGCAAAGGTCACCATCAATAGGACAAAATGGCAGTCTACAGATTGGGAAAGGATCTTTAGCAATCCTTCATCTGACAGGGGGCTAATATCCAAACTTTACAAAGAAATTAGACACCAATAATCCAAATAACCCAATAAAAAGTGGGGTTCAGAGCTAAACAGAATTCTCAACAGAGGAATCTTGAATGACCAAGAAGCACTTAAAGAAATGTTCAATGTCCTTAGTCATCAGGAAAATATAAATCAAAACTACCCTGATTCCATCTTACAACCTTCATAATGGCTAAGATCAAAAACTAAGTGGTAGCACATGCTGGCGAGGATGTGGGCAAGGGGAGAACTCCTCCATTGCTGGTCAGAGTGCAAACTTGTAAAACTCCTCTGAAAATCAATTTGGTGGGTTCTCAGAAAATTGGGAATAGTACTACCTTAAGACCTAGCTATACCACTCCTGGGCATATACCCAAAAGATGCTCCACCATACCACAAGGACACTTGGTCAACTATATTCATAGCAGCTTTATTCATAGGAGCTAGAAACTGGAAATAAACTAGATGTCCCTCTACTGAAGAATGGAAATGAAATTTAAAAAACAGGGGGAGATGTGGAGAGTTTTGGAGGCTGCTTCACAGAAATTTGACATTGGGCTAGGACAAGGAAGGCTTACTAACTTTCTTCTAGGACAGGGAAGTGAGCTCTGGTAGGAATCTGATTTTAGGCTAGAGCAAAGAAGTAGGCTTCAGGCAAGAATATGACTTGGGCTAGGACAGGGAAGTAGGCTCAGATATCTTGGTCATCCTGATAAGCACTTAGAGACAGTGATCCTGGCAATTTGTTTATTGCCTTGCTTGTTCCTTGACTATTCATGTTTATTGCCCTTAACCTAGAACTGACCTTATTACTTGCATGTAATTAAAATGGTATAAAAGCAGATTGGGAAAAAAATAAATTTGCCTTCAGCCTCAGAACTGGCTGGGGTCATGCAAAAGAAAGAGAGAGAGAGAGAGAGAGAGAGAGAGAGAGAGAGAGAGAGAGAGAGAGAGAGAGAGAGAGAGAGAGGAGAGAGAGAGAGAAGTAAAGAGTCAGAGCTGTCAAGGACACCATAAGAAGACCTACAGATTCAACTAACCTGGGCTCATGGGGGACAATAGAGTCTGTGCCACCAACCAGGGAGCATACAGAAGTTAAATGTAGATACCCTACACTTTTGTAGTCTTCAAGTGAGTTCCCTAACAAGTGGAGCAGGGCTGTCTCAGTCTCTGTTGCCTGCCATTAGATCCCCTAAACCCTGTCTGGATTACCTGGTTGGGCCTCAATGGGAGAGGATGTCCTAGACCTGTTGGGATATAATGCCCCAGGTTGGTGTGGTACCCAAGTTGGGGGGTAGTTCTCCTTCTCTGAGAAGAAGAGTAGGGAACAAAGGGAAAGGGATTTGTAAGTGTGAGACTGGGAAGAGAGGAGGGAGGGGTTGTGATCTGGATGTAAAGTGAATTAAAAAGGAGAACACATACAATTTTTAAAAGCTAAAAAAATAAATACATAAATAAGTAAATATATAAGTAAGTAAATAAATAAATAAAGTCCATTTGGTCAGTTGAAAGTTAACAACTGTGTACATATATGTGTATGTGTATGTGTGTGTGTGTGTGTGTGTGTGTGTGTGTGTGTGTGTGTGTATGTGTATGTGTATATGATTTCCCTGATAGATCAAATTAGGAACAAATGAAAGCATACAAATATCTGATGCTAAGTGAATTTTCCAGAGTGGTGCCCTAAGTGATAGCTGGTAGATCTAGAAACTAAACCACACTTCCATGACTGAATCTTGTCTCCCCCCCCAAGCAGGTTTATATGGTTAGCAAGATGACCATGCTGGTTAGTTTTTGTCAACTTGATTAGGACTAGAGTCACCCAGGTATAGAGACTCTCAGTTGGGGATCTGTCTCCATCAGATTGGTCTGTGACCATGTTTTTGGGGCCGTTTTCTTTATTAATAATTGATGTGGTTTACTGGGAGCTGTGACACTTCTAAGCAGGTGGCCCTGACTTATGTAAGAAACCAGGTTGTGTAAGCTCTGTGGAACAGACTGGTAAGAGTTTTCCTCCGTGGCCTCTGCTTCAGCTCCTGCCTCAGGGTTCCTGCCCTGACCTCCATTAATGATGAACTGTAACTATAAGCCAAAACCTCCTTTCTTCCCCCAGGTTGATTTGGCCTGTATTTTTATCACAGCAACAGAAACCTTACCAGAACAGACGCCCTCAGGTCATTCATAAGCTCTCATGTTTTGGTTAGGAAATAAAACAGCACCAGTTTCTGAGCGGCCGCCTCTCCTCACTTACACTCCTGTAGCTCTAAAATCCCATTTCTTGGAAGTGAATTCTAATACATCCCTGCTGCCTGCTTTATATTCCTTATTCCTTCTCAGGTTACTGTTTTCAAAATAGTATTTGGAGCTTCATTTAAATAAATGCTTTATATTTTTCCTACCACAATTTTTTTTCCCTTAAAATTTCTCTCAGTGGATAGGCCGATAGCCTACCTTGTTGGTTAGCATGAGACACACGCTAAACAATTTTATATCTCCTTTGCATTCAAACAGGATATTTATAACTGAGGTCAAGTTGCCATCACCTTCACAAAAAGATGAGGAATAGGGACTCCCAAGCTCAGGAGGGTCATGGAGTTACTTGGAGATGCTGTTACAGACATTGTGGGATCTACCCCCATTATTTCTGAATCAGTAGAGCTGAAGAGAGGCCAAATGTGCTGGTTTGGTGTACTGGATGGTTCTGTGTGTCAACTTGACACAAGCTGGAGTTATCACAGAGAAAGGAGCCTCCCTTGAGGAAATGCCTCCATGAGATCCAGCTGTAAGGCATTTTCTCAATTAGTGATCAAGGGTGGGAGGGCCCATTATGGGTGGTGCCATTCCTGAGATGATAGACCTGGATTCTACAAGAAAGCAGGCTGAGCAAGCCAGGGGAAGCAAGCCAGTAAGAAACATCCCTCCATGGCCTCTGCATCAGCTCCTGCTTCCTGACCTGCTTGAGTTCCAGTCCTGGCTTCCTTTGGCCATGAACAGCAGTGTGGAAGTGTAAGCTGAATAGACCCTTTCCTCCCCAACTTGCTTCTTGGTCGTGATGTTTTGTGCAGGACTACAAACCCTGACTGAGACATCTGGGGATGCTACTGGGGTCTCTAGATGACACAATTCTAATCTCATTGTGGATTTCTTCTCATCTATGACATACATGTATGTATTTCTAAATAAATCTTTCTTTAAAATAAAACAGAGAGAACATGAATATGAAGATTCTTGGCCTTCATTTTACCTTTCAGTAATGCTTTTGACAAGAGCCTTCACACATTCAGTCTTAGGATCCAAACAAATCAAATCCCCACTTTTCAGGATTGCTCTGTAAAAATAAAGTATTTTGGTAAAATAGCAGCTGTACTTATTTAATAACAGGTAAAGTATACTCACTATAATATCTGCAACATGAATACATATACTTCAAATGAACACAAGATTTTTCAAACTATATTACTCACATTGGTAGAGTGGAACTTTTAACACATATCAGTGTGCCAAGCTAATTTAAAATTGCAATTTGGTTATTTGTTTAAATCTAAAACTCTTGACATGATTTATTGAAATGATGTGGCTTCACGTGGAAAAACTCTATATCATTTCTTTAGAGATGCAGTTTGGTTATGCATTTGTCCACGTGCATGTATATGTCAAAGTGTGGGTTGCTGGGCTCAGACTCATGCTGGCAGGTTCTAATGCACAGAACTGCAAAACTCTATTAACAGATCAGGATCGTTTTGTAGTTTCTCATATAAGGCTGGATTGTCTTGCCATACTCTGATCCAAATTGTATGTTCCAGGGGTTTAAAGAATAACATAACCTAAAGCTTTCTAATCATGAAAAATAATATAATCAAACTCTTAGAAATTAACTAACATAAGAAAATCCAGCCACAAAGTATTATATGAAATGGTGCAAATTTGAAAATATTCCCTTTAAACGCAGACAGAAGGCAAGGAAGCCTGCTCTCATGACAGCCATCTCAACAAAGCTAGAAAGACAACTAAAAGTCATAAAGTTCCCAAGGGGGAAAGAGGCTGCCTTTAGTCCCAGACAGCATGAGCATCCATGAGAAGCACTGGTGCCAACAGGTGCAAAGCAAATGGATGCGGCGTCTATGCACCGATAACCTGGGTGTGAAATTCACTCACATGTCTTTACAATAGCATCCAATTATGTGAAGTATCTAGGGATAGTGTCTGTGATTTAAAGAAAGTATGATGTAACTGAGAAATAGTAAAGGGACATTAAACAAGTTCTTATCGAGTGTGGTTGTGCACACCTGTAATCCAAGAAACCAGAATGATGAGTTCAAGGCCATTATTTCTCTCAAGGTCACGTAAAATGAGCACACAAAGACAT
Source organism: Tokudaia tokunoshimensis (assembly GCA_036184795.1). Classification (NCBI taxonomy): domain Eukaryota; kingdom Metazoa; phylum Chordata; class Mammalia; order Rodentia; family Muridae; genus Tokudaia; species Tokudaia tokunoshimensis. The sequence goes on from BTHU01000014.1 coordinate 16,529,781, forward strand.
AGCGTAGATAGATAGATTCATACATGCATACATACATACATATATACAAACATACCACACATACATACATACATGGTTGAATACATACATACATGCATACATAGAACAAAAGTTATAACTAAAGAGTGAAGGGATTTTGTACAGTCTCTAAGGTCTGTAATTGCAGGTTGATGCCCCAGAAAAATTACCTTAGAGTCATATATTATATGTGTTGGTACACCCAAGTGTATAATGCAGAGATTCCTTTATTTTTAATAAAAAAAGCAAACTTTACTGTAACTGCTTCATTGTAACATTCAATATAGCCAATATACAAAAGGAAACAAGTTTTTATTTGCAGGCTCTTTGAAGAAGGGATTATCCTATTGCCTCTAAGTGCCGGAGCATGGAAAGTCACTGATAAATGTGTACTGATGTTTATTTTGGGAATAGATTGACTCAAAAGTTAAAAAATTATTGAAATTATAATTGGTAATATTGTTTTTGTAAGATCTAAATTTAATACATCTAACATTACAGCAACAGTGCACATAGGAATGCATTAAACAAATCTATTAAATTTTTAAAACTATACCAAGCATCTATCATCTTTTCATAAATATGCAAATATATATATGTGTGTGTATCATTCTTCCAAGTATATACATACATACATACATACATACATACATACATACATACATACATTGATGGTCCCCTTTTCTTATATTCTTGCCCATGACTGTGTTTCTTGCTTTTTGAGTATTCATTGACTTCAAAGTTAACTCTTCTCAGCAGAATTTATGAAATCAACTGTCTTCTCTGTTTAGGAGCTGCCTTTGGTTAGTGGTTTGGTTTGGCTTGGTTTGGTTTGGTTTGGTTTGGCTTGGTTGGTTTTTGTCTGGAAAGAGTGCATGTCACTTTTAGAATTGAGAGCAAAAACATTGGGTGATAGTTTTCCCATCCCATGTGGGAATAACATTGTCCAGTCACAGTCTTCTGCCTCTTCATGTAGCACAGTGGTTTTTTTTTTTACTGAATATAATCTTCATTTACATTTCAAGTGGTAAAACTTTTCCCAGTTTCCCCCTCCCCCAAACTCCCCAACCCCTCCCTGCCTCCAAGTATATGCCCCTTCACCCAACCCACTCCCACCTCCCCCCACCTCAATTTCCCCTTGTTGGGACATCTGTTTAGCCTTCACCTGACCAAGGACCACTTCTCCCACTGATGCCCAACAAGGCATTCCTCTGCCACATTTTTGGCTGGAGCCATGTGTACCCCTTGGTTGCTGGTTTAGTCCCTGGGAGTCCTGGAGAGTCTAGGTGGTCAACATCGCTGCTCTTCCCATGGGGCTGTAAACCCATTCAGCTCCTCTGGACCACCCTCCAACTCCTCCATTGGGGACCCCACTCCTAGATCAATGGTTGGCTACTAGCATCTGCCTCTGTATGTATAAGGCTCTGGCAGGGCCCCTCTGAAGACAACCATGGCATGCTCCTTTTGATATGCACTTCTTGTTGTCCATAGTAGTGTTGGGATTTGGTGACTGTTTATAGGGTGAATCCCCAGGTAGGGCAGTCTCTGGGTGGCCTTTACTTCAGTCCCTGCTCCACACATTGCCTCCATTATTGCTTCTGTAAGTCTATTGTTCTCTTTCTCAGAGGAACCCAAGCACCCCTCCACCCCCACCCCCCGCTTCAGTCCTCTTTCTTCTTGAGCTTCCTGTGGTCTGAGAATTGTAACTTTTTTATTTTGGTCTTTTGGGCTAACATCCACTTATCAGTGAGTGCAAACCATGTGCGTTCTTTTGTAATTGGGTTACCTCACTCAGGATGGCACTTTCTAGTTCCATCCATTTGCCTAAGAATTTCATCAATTCATTGTTTTTAATAGCTGAATAGTACTCCATTGTGTATATATACCACAGTTTCTGTATTCATTTCTCAGTTGAAGGACATCTGGGTTCTGTCCATCTTCTGAATGAATGAGGCAGCTATAAACATAGTGGAGCATGTGTCCTTATTACATGTAGGAGCATCTTCTGGATACATACCCAGGAGTGGTATAGCTGGGTTCTCAGGTAGTACTATGTCTAATTTTCTGAGGAATCGCCAAACTGATTTCCAGAGTGGTTTTACTAGCTTGCAATCCCACCAACAATGGAGAAGTGTTCTGCTTTCCCCACATCCTTTCCAGCATCTGCTGTCCCCAGAGTTTTTCATCTTAGCCATTCTGACCAGTGTGAGGTGGAATCTCAGTGTTGTTTTGACTTGCATTTTCCTGATAACTAAGGATGCTGAACATTTCTTTAGGTGCTTAAAGCCATTCGAGTTTCCTCACTTGAGAATTCCCTGTTTAGCTCTGTACCCCATTTTTAATAGGGTTATTTGACTCTCTTAAGCCTAACTTCTTGAGTTCTTTGCATACCTTGAATATTAGCCCTCTATCAGATGTAGGATTGGTAAAGATCTTTTCCCAATTTGTTGGTTGCCTTGAGATCAATGGAATAGAATTGAAAACCCAAATATGAACCCACACATATGGTCACTTGATATTTGACAAAGGAGCTAAAACCATCCAGTGGAAAAAAGACAGCATTTTTAACAAATGGTGCTGGATCAACTGTCAGTCAGCATGCAGAAAAATGCAAATCGACCCATTCTTATCTCCTTGTACAAAGCTCAAGTCCAAGAGGATCAAGGACCTCCACATAAAACCAGACACACTGAAACTAATAGAGGAGAAAGCAGGGAAGAATCTTGAACACATGGGCACAGGGGAAAAGTTCCTGAACAGAACACCAATGGCTTATGGCCTAAGAATAAGAATCGACAAATGGGACCTCATGAAGCTGCAAAGCTTCTGTAAGGCAAAGGACACGGTCAGCACCATGCTTTTTACTCAACCTTCCTAACGCTGGAGCTCCTCAATACAGTTCCTCATGTTGTGGTGACCCCAACCATGAAATTATTTTTGGTGCTACTTTACAACTGTAATTTTGCTATGGTTACGAATCATAATGTTAACATCTGTATTTTCTGATGGTCATAGGTGACCCTTGTGAAAGGATTATTCAACCCACAGGTTGAGAATTGCTGAAGCACATTCTGAAAGGAAATGCCAGCCAGAAAACTTTCATGCAAGAGCTTCCACCCTCCTCCATGTCTTTACTACTTACATCACTTCCATTATGTTGCAGTAAATATTCTTGAATATCACCAGGATATCTCGAATGAATTTGAGAGGAATGCACTCAGATGTTACCTGAATACATCGACATCGTAACTCTTGAGTGTCACAGGGATGAGCTGTAGGGGGGAAAGAGTAGAGAATTTCTCAGCAAGAACAAATAAATCCCTAGTGCTCAAGTCTTTACTTTGACTTAGGAGCCAATACAGCAGGGCATGCAAAGGCTGACTGTATGATCTTATGGCAAGGAAATGCTTTTAAAGTTCCTACTGTGTTTGAGAAAACTGAGTCACAAACTAGGTGACTAGCACCTTGCTTAAAGGTAAGATACAGTTAGTAACCAATGGTCAAACACTTAAGCCTTAATAATTATGTGTAAATTTTGTCAACTGAAAAGTGATGGTTCCTATCAGCTTAATACCCTAAGTCTGTTGGTAATAATTCTTCTACTATCAACTGTAAAAAGAAAACCATCGATTCTTACAGTCATCTGGTTCTAGTAAGTCGAACGGATGCTTTCACTTAACTCACTAAGACTTTCCGTGAACTTCAACAATCTAAATCCTTTCCTGCTTAGGTTTTAATTTAACCGTTTCTATTATTTGATTAATGGCCCAAACCACCTCATTATGTTTGAAATGGTTTTTCCCAATGCCAAGATAGAAAAAAAAATTCCCTGTTAGCTTACCAAAGATGCCTAGGTTAAGGACAGCCAGCAGGAGCACCGGCCAGTGTTGAACAGCCATGTCTGTCTGTGGCTTGACTCTGGTCTGGACAGTAAAAGCTGCATGGCCATAGTTCTTCTTTATATGCTCCCAGCAGCCCTGGGGATTTTCTTTCTCTTCTTCCGCTCTCTCCACTGAAGAAGGAAAAGTGGCGTACTTGCTGCTTCACAAGCCCATAGGAAGGCTGAGCTTAGTTTTCAAGCTTTGTTTATTTGAGAAGTTGAGAGCAGGTTGAGATGAACTCAATGCAAACAGATACAAATCTCTCATTTCTTGGAGCTGAAAGTGTGTAAATATAAGGAGCCATTGACATTGTCGTTGATGAATGGGGCCATGAGAATAATTTTTACAAAACTCTACTTTGTGCAAAGAAGGGAATAAGCATACTTTCCCACAGCAAATATTTGCTTTTGGTTCTTGTACATATTTGTATGGCCCTGCTTGAATTTCTAATAAAATTTACTGTGGTGAAATCATGTTATAGCATCAACTACAAAAGAAATGGAGTCCAGACTGAAATAACCTAATAAGTTTTATCCTATCAAGAATAGCAAACTATAGCTATTCGGGACTTAGTGTGCACAAGTTTCCCTGAGTTTCAAGATTGATTAAGGGGCAAAGGACTATGAGATTTACTCCTCTTTCTCTTAAGCAGATAACTGATCATAATTATCTAAACTGTCCCTTGTTTGAGCACACACAACAATAGCATGAGCTACCACTGCCAGAGGCAAGGTGGCCTAAATGGCAGCAATGTTTTGGCTTTTAGAGACTTTGAGTCCAAGATCAAGGTATGGACAGGGTTGGTCCTTTTCTGGTATTACAAGGGAATTAAATGTGCCAGGTATTTTTACTTAGAATACTCAAGTTGGCCTGCTTGTGTTTTCTCTATATGAATGCCTATCGTCAAATGTTCCCTTGTTATATGACACTAATAATATTGAATTAGGGCTCATACTATTAACTTACTTTAACTCAACTGCTTGTATTTTTAAATGAAAAAAGTTTATATAATATATTTTGATCATGTGTTTCTGTTTCCCCAATTGCTCACGAATCTTCCATACCTCCCTACTAAACCAACTTTATGTTCCTATTTTCCTCTCTTCCTTAAAACACAAAGAAGGAAACAAACCCCCAAAACAAAAACGACACCACCACCACCACCAACAACAACAACAACAACAACAACACACACAACAGAAATCAAAATAAATAAACAAAAACTTAATAATACAAAAAAAGTTCCCTAAAAAAGTAGAGATATAAGTATATAAAAATACCATTGAGTTTGTTCTGTGTTGGCCAACTGCTCTCGGGCATGGGACCTATCCTAAAGTATGGTTGATGTTCCTACTAAGATTCCATTGGAGAAAACTGATATTTTTTTTCTATTGCCAGCATGTATCAATTTCAAATAACTTCCCAGCTAGGGGTGAGAGCTCCTGTCCACTTTCTCCTCTCAGTGCTGGGACCCCCTTCTGGCTTGGATCTCTGCAGGCCCTATGTGTGCTGCTACAGTCTCTGTGGGCTTATGGGTGCATCAGTTCTGTTGTGTCTGGAAGGCAGTGTTTGCTTGGAATCAATCATCAGCCCTAGCTTTTACAATCTCTGTGCCTTCTCTTCCACATAGATCCCTGAGGGAAAAGCTTTCATGAAGACATCTTATCTAGGATGGAGTGCTCCAAAGAGTCTCATTCTCTGCACATTGTCCAGTTGTGAGTCTCTGTTTAGTTCCCACCTTCTGCAAGAAGCTTCTCTGATGAGGGTTGAGCAAGGCACTATATGAGGACAGCAATGTGTCCTTGGAACTTATTTTAATGCTATGTTTCTTTCTCATACTAGTAGATTTTCTCCTAGGCTCATGGTTTATCTAGTCTCAGGTTCTTGCTCATTTAGTAGTGCCATATATGGCATGTATGGGTTCCATCTCATGGAGTGGACCTTAAATCCAATCAGAAACTGGTTGGTTACTCCACTAACAACTGTGCCATTATTCCATCAGTGTACTCTGTAGGCAGGTCACTGTTATAGGTGACAGGATTTGTAGCTGAAGGATATTGATGATTCCCTTTCTCCCCTAGTAGCGTGCAGAGCATCTTCCAGTTAGGAGTGAAGCTTCTAATTAGGTACCAGCTCAACTTCTCTGTGTCCATTTACCCTTGCCAGCGTTGGCTTCAGCAGTAGAATGCTACCATAGGGTTGGGAAGTGTAACCAATAGCCTTGGCAATAGTCTGGGATGCTTGGGGATTTCCATTGGGGCCCACTGAACCAATTACTCAACAAGACGTAACCCATTCTGGGCACTGGAGGTTTTTCTTGATGGCATGAGATGTCTAGTTGGGATGTTGTCTTCCTCAATGCCCCAATTCCTTCCCCCAAAGGTATCCATTTAGATTCCTTTCATATGTGTATATATTTTAGGAAATCTCTACAGTAGTAAGTTGTATTTTTTTTCAAATGGTCTTTAGTGTTAGTTGTCTCTCCTCATATTCCCTTCTTTACCTTTCTCTTCCATCCCCCTCCCTATTTAATCCCCTTACTGTGATGTCCCTTTTGTCTCTCCACTATATTATATAGCATCACATCAGTTGCCAGTTTAAAGACCGAATCTCCAAATAAGCTCACATTCTGAAGTATTGGAGCTTAGGACCTCTACAGACGAATTTTAAAGGGGCACAGTTTAATCCATTATAGAATTTAGCTACATAATCTATAAGCACAAGAGAGCAGATATAGTCCAAAGGCAAACTTAGATTAAATAATAAAAAGACTTCTTGCCCATTCCCATTGAACATTCATTCCATATCAGGACCTTTTGTAGACACTATTTATTGAAAGGGAATTAAAGTTGAGTTTCATTCTTAAGAGTGACACAGCTTGTTTTGGAGAGGCAGACCAAATAGATAGATAGATAGATAGATAGATAGATAGATAGATAGATAGATAGATAGATAGATAGATAGATACATACATAGATAGATAGATACATAGATAGATAGATGGATAGATAGACCCAAAGGGGCATCTGTGTTTACTATAGTTGAGATCTTGGGTGTCCCTCAGAGACTCATGTGTTAAAGGATTCATCCCTTGTTTGGTGCTATGAGCAATAGTGAAAATTTAAGAAGTGAGGTCAAATGAGAGTTTTAGATTATGGAAACCTACCTAGTTGCCAAAATATTAAATGTTTATTTCATTTATTTCACTTCTCCAAGCTGCCTGATCTCTTTTTCAAACAATGACTGAAAACAATGGAAGTGATTTTAACTATGCCACACTTTCATAGGCAAACGTTGAATTGTATTTAAATGGAAGATAAATGACAATAAGGTACTGGAGAAATTGAACCTGGCTATGGCGTGATAGTGATAGATCTGCTTTCCTCTGTTTTTTTGGGGGGAGGGGGGTGACTAAGGATCCAGGTCCAGTTTTAGCTTTAAATACAGCCAGAAATAAGAAAAGAGAGAGAGAGAGAGAGAGAGAGAGAGAGAGAGAGAGAGAGAGAGAGAGAGAGAGAGGAAGAAGAAGAAGGAAAGGAGAAGAGAAAGAGGAGAGAGAGAAAGAAACAGAGGAGAGAGAAAAAAGAGGGAGTGGAGAGAGAGAGAGAGAGAGAGAGAGAGAGAGAGAGAGAGAGAGAGAGAGAGAGAGAGAGATTAACATCTGGCTTCTTAGGCAACTTATAAGCATTACAGAAATTACAGAAACTTTGATTTCCTGGTTTCAATTGGTTTCATAGTTTCTTCAGAATAAGAATACAAACACTCCAAACAGCTCCTCAAGTGGCTTATAGTCCAGCTGAAACCAGTCATAGAGTGCCCCCTTTACCCTGACCATCTTGACTGCATGTGTTCCTCTGGCCAGATTTCATAGATTTCCCAACTCACCTCACATTGTCTACCCCATCCCTAATCCCCAGTTCTCAGACAGTCCACTCATTAATAAAATACGCAAGTCTTTGCCTTAAGGTCTAGTTTCTGGGAATCCCAAGTGGGCAAATTCAGTTTCCATTGAAAGTGGAATCCAACAGGAAGATTTATCATAGGAAGAAGAATCGAGAGAAAGTGGAACTCGGGGAGAGGAGAGAAAAACAGTAAAACAGCACAATGGTGAGGTGGCCGTGGGGACAACGAAGCCCCTGCTTATATAGGAAACCTTGTGAAAGACTCCACACAGTTGTGCCTTCGCTTAAGTCATCTAAGAGTAAAGTTAAATGGCGAATGTCCTTCAGCAAAACATACACACTCTAAGGCGAGAAAGAACACATGCCTCATCTGCTCACTGTCTTCCCTCCTGTGGGTTGAAGGAAGCTTTTGAGGGTCTTACATCACAGATTTTCCTCTTTGCGATCAAACCATCTGCCGTGTCTGTTTTTCCTTCAGATAACGACGCCTCAGAAGACAGGCAGGAAGACGGGGACCTTAAGTTGAAATGTTTGTGGAGGGTACATGGAGCACATCGATATCGGTGACTAGACCAGCTCTTTTTCTTACTCTGTGGGCAGAGAAGGGAACCATTTGTTTTCCTGGGTTGCCACACTGTGCTGTTGTGAACTTTCAGCTCTGCCATTCCTGGCGGCTCTTTGGTTACTTCTGGTAGTCTCAGGAGGGTTCTTCTGGAGCACTCCCAAGGAGAGGGTATTGTCACCCCACCTCCCTCTCTCTGAAACCTTTCTCAGGAGCCCCATCCACGTCACCACTGGTATTTCCAGTAGCCAGTCTCAGGAAATGGTTCTGTTGCATCATTTTCATTTCCTGCTACCTTCAACCGGTGGCCACCACCTCACGTCCTGTGTCCCACTTCTTAATCAAGAAAGTTGCCCAAGATTGTGAGAAGATTGTCACCGAATCCAAAGTCAATCTGATTCTTTGAAATCTAGTTTTAACCAGTCTTTTGTCCTTCCTGTGTCCTATGTTTACTACTACTGACAAAGATGTAGCAGCCTGAAGGACAAGATACAGTGTTAGGGGGGGTCTCAAGTATGAGTTATGGCTTCATCAAAGCTTTAGGGTCCCTTTTCCTGTATCCAGTCACTTGGAGTCGGGAGGGAATGCCCGTGTTGTGGATCTTTTAGATGGGATCCAGTGAATTTATTTCTCTTTAGTTCATAAACTTTTCTACCTCCCGGAATCATTTGTAACCAATAATCTTGAAGATGAAGAGATTATTACAACTTTCAACTCTTAGGTGTGAGTGTATGTGTGCAGCTCACAGAGCTTGTTTCTCGCTTCTTACCGCCTTATTCATTCAGATACTGGGAACAGGTTGAAAGATCTGCTTCCTGTCCTTCTGCCTTGCCTCTATCCAAATCCAGGATTTCCTAATGAATCCTAAATCCCTAAACAGGAAACAAGCATGCCCTTTGTAGATACACACACAAACAACTCTCATTCCCAGATTTGGAGTTTAGCTTTAGATTACTGACATGTTTTTTCTCACAAATTTGTCCTTAGAAACTATAGTATAGCTCTTATCCCGAACGTCTTAGTACATAGGCTATTCTAAGGCTTTCTTTCAAGGTCTATAAAATGTCACAAAGAATGGAGAGACCAATATAGTCAAACCCAATGTGTATGCTCATATTTTTCATATTGATATAAAGAATTAGAGCATTAAGATGGGTAGCAATCTCATACATAATAAGGTAGAAAGTTGAACCCAAATATCACACCCTTTTGTGATTGAAGTATTCAGCCACTTACTTTTTTTTTTTTTTTTTTTTTTTTACTTCTGGTGACACAAGTTGAGTTTCAAAGGAAAAAAAAAACAAGTTGTCAAATTCATTAAATTGCCAATGGTTGTTAGAAAAATTACTTAGCAAAAGCAATGGAATTATGTCCTTCAGTTGTTTATAAGAATGTGCATATTTTAAGGATCAAATGTGGGTAGCAAGGTAGCAGAGAACTTGTTTTTCCTTTTATATGTATATGTACATATATATATATATATGTGTGTGTGTGTGTGTATATATATATATATATATATACATACATACATATAGATGTGTGTCTGTATATATGTGGATGATTAACCTGCATGTTTGTCTATGTACCATAGAGTGCCTGTTGCCTTTGGTGACCAGATGAGGGCATCAGATGCCCTGGAACTAAAGTAGAGAGGTGGGGAGTCTCTTGAGTCAGCACTGGGAAAATTACGTTCTTGGGTGGGGAGCAAGAGCCACCACCACCACGTGAACAGAGTCGTGACTTAGGGTGATTTATTTTTTTTTAGCCAGCTGAATGTGTGGGGGAAGCAGGAAGAAAACTTGAGAAACGTTGAGATAAATCATTGGATTAACCATAAGCAACAGCCCTCCAAGGAAATGGAACAAGCATCGTTTTAAAATATTTTATTTTCAAATTATTTGTAAAAATACCAATAAATATTTAAACTTCATTCTAAGGCATAGAGGCATTAAATAGTCATTGCGCCTTATACAAAAATCACTTAAAATGTCTAAGGAATATATATTACATTATAACTCTTAAAGCTTCAATACAAAGTTGATCATTCAGGTGACACTGTAAAACCATTTCAATAAATAACAGCTGATAATCTTGTATAGTTACAAAACTAGATGTGTACATACATTCTTCCTACACAGAAATGACCTTGTTTGTCTGTTTCTTGACTACCCCAGCTGCCACCAAAATGGTCAACCTGGGAAAATGGCCTCAGAAATAGTAATATAATTCCCCGAGGGAATCTGAAAACCTTTAATCTTCAGATTAAGAATAAGGATTAGTTAAACTTAGACGTGATATTAAATAAACATTAAATAAGATGCTATGTTGCAAGTAGATTCAATTATATCCTTAGTTTTGTTTTTTTTTACATGTAAAATATTAACATAGAATTTGGGGAAAATAAATAGGTATGATCTCTCGGAAGTTGTTCAAAACAAGCGGGTGAGGCACAGCCACACAGCATTCGGCTGGGTCACTTTTTTCTGCTTTAGAAGGCAGGTCCCCCATCACGGCGAGCGGCTTCCTCTCTCCCCGCTCAATTGGACTTGGCGCTGTCAGGAGAAAATAAGATGCCTTTATTAGGTGCAAAGCATTCTTCATTCTCCTGGGCATTCTGAGGGCAGCCTGGCCTAAGTGACCTTGGCCTGTGATGCCTTTGGCCCAGAGGGAACGCCCCAGGCCTGCAGATGCTCTCCTATAGGATGGAGATGGAGTGGGGACCTGAGGTCTCGAAAAACTAAAGCTGTCACACCAGGTATCACTTAACTTATGAAGTACTACTATTTTTTGTTTTTATCAAGTTTCCAGATAAAATTTCCTGAAAGACATAGATAATAGGTTTTGGTGTGTGTGTGTGTGTGTGTGTGTGTGTGTGTATACATATATACATATATATGTTTTTTATACATGGCATATATATATGTATATATACACATATTTCCATATATGGTTTTTATACATGGCATATATATACATATATATGTATATATACACATATATACACACACATACACACATGTATACATATATATATGTGTATATATATATATATATATATATATATATATATGCCATTGTAAAATCTCTGCTTTGCCTCACTAAATATCAGAAATTAGAACGGTGTTTCCAAACACCACGGACCTGCTTTTTAGAACTAACTTGGATTGGGAGGCCAAGGCAGATGAGAATGTTTTAAAAAGCAGTGTTATCTCCCTCTTATACAATGGAAATAGGCTCCAGGTAGGGATAAAAGATCCTGGAAAAGTCCTTTCAGGCACCACAGTAGGCTAATTAATTATCAGAACAATTATTATAATTGTAAAGATAATAATCCCGATGGTAGTTCTGTGACTTTCCCTGATATGATTTTTGAGAGCTAGAAGTCAGTACTCTGATGAGGGTTACAACGTGCAAATAGCACCACTCACCTCTTCAGTATCTTCTGGATGATTTTCTGAAGCCTGGGACCTTGGGGGTTGAGACAAACTTCTTGACCATCCTTCAGAGTTGCTCTGCAGAGAGAAGGGGGTTCATTATATGGCATGAAGTTCCCCTTGGTGAGTTTGGGGCCGCAGGAGGGTCTGCGGTATTCTGGCCATGGCAGAAGCTACCCAGAGAGACACTCACATGACTTCTATCTGGGTGCAGTGGGGTCCCGCGGGCGTCACTGCCAAGCTCTGGATGGTCTCAAAATCAACCCTTTGTAGGGTCTTCAGGCATTGACAGCGCAGCTCACTGGCCACAACAGTCCCTGTAAGAGAAGACAGTGGGTCAGAGGGGCTGGGGATGGCTGCGCCCACCTGAGGCTTCCCCGGGAACATCAGCCTTGTCCCCACCTGTAGCCTGGTGGCCTGTGGCCAGCAGCAGCAGCAGGACCAGCGCAGCACTGAGGAGCAGGCGGGTGGGAGGGGCCATGGCGCTGGGCTGGAGGGTGGCTGGAGTGTGGAGCGCTGGAGCTGGTGCCAAGTGCTGCGACTCGATCTGGGGCTCCAGGGCTCTAAGAGCCCCTTTTATGCATGGTGGCTGGAAGAGTCGGAGCTCCAAGCTGGGGAAATTCCCCCAGTTCCAGGTTCCTGTGTCAGAAGAAAGATAGGGCCCCACCCCCCAACCCCCGGGCTCGAGGGTTGAGTGTGTTGGGGACACACGTGTGCTACTGACTCTCCCTCCTTCGCGGCTTGTCCACTGTGGGACCCTGAGATGAGTCCTGCCTCAAGCGCCCCCTCTCCTACTCCCTGTCCCAACCCCCCAAGGACAGAGAGTGTGCCTACTGCGCTGGAGAGACTCCCTCTGGGCTGACCTATTGGTTCAGGGACTACAAGGCATCGGAGCAGGAGGGAAGGAATTGCTGAGGTCGAAAGTAGAATTCTGCCACTGGGTGGCGAGAGGCCAACAGAGAAAAATAATGAAGTGACAGTTGTGGGTGAAGGATTTGCAGTTCAGAATGAGCTAGGAGAACTGAGGTTTCCACCTAGTAGTCTTCTTGTGAATACATCCTTTCTGCCTCTGTCCTTAATTGTTTCCGGAGCTTTCAAAACGAGAATCATGGTTAGACACCTGATGATTTATTTTATTTTCACACACACACACACACACACACAGAGAGAGAGAGAGAGAGAGAGAGAGAGAGAGAGAGAGAGAGAGAGAGAGAGAGAGAGAGAGAGAGAGAGATCCTGCCTCTGCCATTATTCCTTCCGTGAAAGAAAAATAAAATCTAACAGAAAGGTGCATCCCCTGGGTTTTCTTTCACTCGGATTTCTTTCTATTATACTGACCCAAGCTATTAGTAACTGCCTTTAAGGTGGAGAGGCAAACCCTAAAGTAGAACGTTCGTATCATGGCCATAACCTTGGCATCTGAAATTCCTGATTGTGACTGCTGCTCAGGGGAGAACACCACCAAACAAGAACCTTGGTCAAGAGTGGGGTGGCGTGCTGGAGAGTGCGCTAGACACTAAGGCCAAGAAGGTGTGCGCTGTTCAGGCTGGCATGTGTATCGCCTCTCCTTTCCTTTCCTATCCATCCCCAGAGCTCCAGGAAGCACGCCCATACAGCACCAGCTAGCTACTAATGGAGGCGGAAACATGACATTCTCAAGCTATGGTAACTGTGGCCGACTTTTTAAAAAATGATTAAAGGATTGATTGGTTAGTTGGCTGGCTGATGGATTGATTGATTGATTGGATGATTGAGGCAGGATCTCTGCTTGTATCCCAACCTGACTTGAAACTTCTAAGGATGCCCTTGAACTTGTGGCAGAATTGCTGGACCACCCACTCAAGCACTGGAATTACAGGCATACAACACCCTATTTAACAATGTTGAAAAGTTCTTAACTAAAATAGCTAATCAAATGTTTACTAAAAAAGTCAAATAGATTGTGTTTAGAGATTTCTAAAAGAAATGGCCACGTATACCCTACTAGAAGGTGCACTTAGATGGATTTGCGTGTGTGTGTGTGTGTGTGTGTGTGTGTCTGTGTGTCTCTGTATGTGATGTGCTTGTGTGTGTGTCTCATCTGTGGTATATTTGTGTCTGTGTGTCTGGGTGTGTGTCTGTATGTTTCTTGGTGTGTGTGTGTCTGTGTGTATTTGGGTGTGTGTGTCTTGTGTGTGGTGTGTCTGTCTGTGTGTGTTGTGTGTTTGTGCACGTGTCTGTTTGTGTATGTGTCTTATGTGTGGTGTGTTTGTGTGCATTTGTGTCTGTGTGTATAAGCCTGTGTGTCTGTGTATATGTGTGTCTGTCTGTATCTGTGTGTCTGTGTGTGTTGTGTGTCTGTGTGTGTTTGTATGTATGTGTTTGTGTGTGGTGTGTTTGTGTGTCTTTGTGTGTCTATGTGCATGAGTCTGTATTTCTCTATGTGTGTATCTGTGTATGTGTGTGTGTGTGTGTGTGTTTCTCTCTCTCTCTCTGTGGATCTGTGTGTTTCTCTGTGTGTGTCTTATGTGTGGTGTGCTTGTGTGTCTGTGTGTGTCTTGTG